>OV050030.1:323017639-323365139 GCA_920105625.2 Clusia tigrina
TCGCTGTACCGTTTTTGATGTAACTTCTTCTTTTTTATCGGAGATTGTTCCAGATACGGTAAAGATTGGTTTAATTTTGAAATAGCAACTTCTTCCGTGCCTGACGCAATGTCATCTTCTTCCGTGCCTGACGCAATGTCATCGAAAGTATCTACATTTTCGTTTATGTCTGAACCTTCTTCCAAATTAGATATATTAGATTTTTTCAGATGCGAAAATTTTATTCTACATGTCCCACAAATTTTATTTGAGATCGTAATGTTTTTATCCTTAGTATACTGTAGCATCCATTCTTGGACTTGTCTTAAACTTTTATTGCACCCAGTGTGACCGGACTTTTTAAAAGGATTACAGCAAAATGTTGAATTGAATGGCATATTTTTTATTTAAATACCACAACCGAATGAATTTTATGACCGTACCGTTCGGGCTCAATATCACGACTCTCCATTCTCTCGCACTTTCCCTTGCTCATCAACTCGCATAGTTCAATTAAGAAGAAGAAAATAGAAACTCGTTCTTCATTGGTCAATTAAGCAGACGACGCATGTGGAATGTCTGCAAAAGCAAAACCCGACTGGCGCCACTACGCAGTTGCCACGAAAACAAAACAACAAAATATAACATGCGTACACTGTTTTTTTTGGTACAAAAAATAGATTTCAGGTAAAAAAATAAACGCCTTGCTTTTCTTGAAGTGGAAAATTTGCGTGAAGTATGGGTCATAAAATGTTTTTTAAATAGGGACTGAATTTGCTACTGCCAATAAGCCGACCACAGGTCATAAAATATTTCTACCTTTTTTGTGTGAACAGGCAATAAATATTTCGCCTAGGTTGAAAAGTCGAAAAAGTTCCGTTACATTTGATTTGTCCTTCTTTTTGTAATTTGTCACCTTTTTGTATTTTGGTACATTTCATGAAATACATAAACCTTCGCCTGCTTATTTCTTAATAACTCATGTTGTAATAAAGACTCCACATTGAAATTTGGCAGACTTGTACAAAACATAATAAAAATTAACATATATTTTTTTGAAATTTTGAAAAATATTGACTTTCGAGATATATCCTTTGGAAATTTTAGTCCTTTTTTATTTACATTATCCTTGATCGAAAATTTAAAAAAATTTTTTTGAATGGCGCATGTTTTTGTCTGTAAAATGAGCCCTTGATTATTAACGTACAATGAATACTTTTCGAGATATTAAAAATTGTGTTAAGGCATCTGAGTGCATTTTTATTGATTTTTGCCAACATGGAATGGCCATAATTCTGAAAGTTTGAAGGCTATATGTCTGAAAGTTGGCAAATATTATTGTGCCGATCCATAGATCATGTGTACAAAATCTTATCAAATTTGGAGGTGATGAGGTCAGAAATGTTAATATTTTCGGTTGATTTTATATGTTAGGAGGGTAAGACGAGTCAACCGAAGGGGATTGGTATAGCATTCAACTTTGAAGTACGGTTTAAGGTATTTAAAAATAAGCAATCACTTTGGACGGCAAAATATTAACTTTAGATTAATCTATGGTGAATGCTGCCACGGAGTAAGAAGACCTTTGCAGAAGGGCAATTGAACAAAGCCGGATGTAGTACTGGAGACCGCAGGGGAAATATGGATCGCGAAGGATGAGTGGGTGCTTGTGACGGAGTTGCCAAGGACGGAATTTGAAATTATTTTAAAGCATAATACGAGTATGAGGAATAGGACAGCGGTACTGTGCTAAAGCGTAAGTGCGGAGCATCAGCACAGAAATAACAGTGGTTGGCGACCTATTGCATGCCAAGCTGCATCCATTGTTTATAACTTTGAACAAGTTACCCGAGGCAGCGCCATCATTGAGAGGCATTTCCTGGTACAATAAGGCTCTGGAGCTGTTCTACGAACTAGCCGAAGTGTGAACCACGTAGACAAAAAAAAATTTAACATTACTTATAATAGTTCCACTTCCACAAAACGATTGAAACCATATTGTAGCTTATCGCCAAACACTAGATATGACTACTTAGCTAAAAGTCAATCACATCAACATTGCATTCGTCAATCCACAAAGAAAGAGAAAGATTGCCGGGGTGTGGATCTAGCAAACAATTACGATATCACCCGGGGGAGTTGCTTACTCGAATAATATACAATTTAGAGCATGAACGGTGGAGCAACACGTTGCACGGAATACAGAGCACGAGATGAGGCACAGTACAATTTATCGACTTCTTTCATCAGAGCAGGCGAAATATCATCAAAACTCCAGGAGGTACTGAATAATCTCCTACAAACGCACTCAAAACGCACACTCACTACGCCAGCAGCATTTTTGATAATTCACCATCAGGATCTGTGAAAAACGATGAATACCAATAGAAACAATCAGCGACTTGGTTAAGGAGGCTAAAGCAGAAGAGAAAGTAGCGGGCCTCACAGAGTCCTACGTGGGAATACACATTTAAAAAGAGGGGATGGGTTGGCACAACCAGACTCTTCCGAGAAATGATAATAACGATGGTATTCTTGACGAAAATGACGTCAAACAGGAATTTTTCCCAGGACGTCGTACCAGCCCCCTCGACAACGAAATGCAGAATTAACCGAGGGTATGCAGCACAACAGGAGACGGAGGACGCAGTGATAGTATAAAAATAAATTATAGAAATAAATTGTGAAATAAAAATAAGAACAAAAGGAAAATAAAACGAAAAAAACAAATAAGATGAAAAAATTAAAAGAGCTCAATAATATAAAAAAAAAACAATAAAATAATAGATAAAAAAGGGTATGAAAAATATTTGGACCAATATGAGAAAAAAAATAATAATAATAAAATAGAAAACAAAACAAAAAAAGAGAGAAAATAATAAAAAAAAATAAAATATAAAACAAACAATAAGAGCCGAAAACATCGCAGCCAAACATGGCGGCCAACATGAGGATACATATTGAAGATGCCCCCAACAAAGCTCAATAGCATTAATTGAGACTGATCAAACTTTTTAGCTTCGGCGCATGGGGGGTGCGTGCAAAAGTAATTTGAAACGGACAACTTCAGCAGAAAAGTTTTCTTTTCAAAAATTTGATTGAAAGCCAACTAAATTCCGAAACCAAAATATTGAGATCCGATAAAGAATGAAATATTGAATGCTTGAAATAGATGCATTAATCCACATAAAAATATATACTTACTATCATACTTACTTATTAGAATGCGTGCCCACACATTCATTCCAATGTAAACTTATATACGAGGGCGGATTGATATTGAAGCTACCTAAGTAGGAAAAAAACATTTTTTATTCACAAACCATTTATTTCTCAACATAGTCTCATTTTACTTCAACACACTTAGTAAGACGATATTCCAACTTTTTTATACCATCTGAATAAAACGATTTCTGGAAACCCTCAAAATACGCGTTAGTTTCGGTAATCACTTTCTCGTTTGAGATGGATCTTTTTCCTGCGAGCCATTTTTTCAAGTTTGGAAACAGGAAAAAGTCACTAGGAGCTAAATTTGAACTATAAGGTGGATGATTAACCAATTCGAAGTGTATTTCACGTAATTTTAGCATCGTATCTAATGCTGTGTAAGCCGGTGCGTTGTCTTGAAGAAAGAGCATTTTTTTCTTCTTTAAATGTGGTCGTTTTTCCTTGATTGCATCAATCAATTGCTCCAATAATGCACGATAATAGTTCCTATGATTGTGGATCCTTTTTCAAGATAATCGATAAGCAATATCCCGTGTGCATCCCAAAATACAGTGGCCATAACCTTGCCTGCCGTTTTAATTGCCTTCGCCTTCTTCGGAGCACTTCCACCAGCTTCCACCCATTGTTTCGATTGATTTTTGGTTTCAGGTGTGTAGTTGTGCACCCACGTTTCATCAACAGTTATTAATCGACGCCAAAAATCAACAGGATTACGCTTTATCATGTCCAAACACCGCTGTGAAGTGGTCTGTCGAACTCGTTTTTGTTCGACACTGAGCAATCGCGGCACCCATCTTGCCGATCGCTTTTTCATATGCAAATGTTCATGCAAAATATTGAACATACGTTCATATGATATGTTTACCATTTCAACAATATCACGCAACTTGACTCGGCGATCATTCATAACGATATCGAGAATTTTTTTGATATTTTCTTCAGTAACCACCTCTTTTGGCCTTCCTGTTGATGGTATTGTTGCAGTGCTTGTTCGGCCGCGTTTAAATTCAGCAATCCAATATTTTACCATGTAATCTGACGGAGCAGACTCACCGTAATGTTTATCGAGCTTTTCTTTTGTCTCTTTCGCCATTTTCCCTTTCAAATAATAGTGTTTAATCACAGCACGAAATTCGCTTTTTTCCATTTTTCAAGAAACACAAAAGTTGCTTACTTCAAACGACTACAACAAGTAAACTAATCGATGAATTTGGGTGAAATTTTAATAGCTGATGTTTGACAGAACGCAATTTCTAAAAAAAAAAGTTTTTGTGTTTGTGCTGCCATCTAGAGCTAGGTAGCTTCAATATCAATCCGCCCTCGTATATATATATATATATATATATATATATATATATATATATATATATATATATATATATATATATATATATATATATATATATATATATATATATATATATATATATATATATATATGTATATATATACGAGTATATTGTTAGCAGATACCGCAGATATAAGAAAAGAAAAAAAAGAAACTGCACGTAATCGTCTTCACTGCACTTTATTCGACAAGGGTCCAAACGGTAGTGAACCAGCAAAGACTATACATAGGTTATTCGAAGGTGAAACCAAATATGCGAACAATTATAAATAGGATGCACATAGTATGCTCACTGGCAATATATTGAGTTGCAGGAACTATACTACACAGTTCTACTTTAACACTCCTTCTCAACGAAAATATATTGCACATTATAAGAAAAACTTTTTATAATGAAAAAATTAATATAATCCCATATCTCTAGTAAATTTACAATGTTTCTGTTTCTGTAAGTTCTTCGTTAGGATATCTGAAAGCATTTCATTAGTACAAGTATAATTTAACGCAATTTCATTATTTTTATAGAAATCTCTAATGTTATGAAACTTTAATATGTTTACTTCTGGCATGGTAAACTTGATATTTTACCAGATGTTGAGCACTCTGATTATCTGATTATATTCGGCGTAAGTTCTGCTGAGGGCTACTATACTTAGTATCTTTGACTCCCACAAAAATACGCTTCCGCCTGCAACGAATGCACACCCAGTGTAAGATTTCTATCACTCGCATCGCCGCCCCAATCCGCATCCACAAAACACTCGACTGGTTTGCATGTCTTTTGATAATGCAGTTTCAAGTCAGCTGACCCTTTAGGGGTAGCGCAAAATATGTTTCGCTTCAGCTTCATGCTCGACATGAGGGTCGGTGTTTCGTTGAGCAAGTTTGCTGACTGAGTGTGGTATGTCAGGGCGAGTCGAAATGGCTAAATACATAAGCCCCCCGATGAGTGATTGGTAGGCAGTAATGTTGACCTTTTTGCAGCTGTTGTCATCGCATTGTACTTGAAAGCATGCGACAAGTGGCGTTGCCACTCTTCTGCACTCTTCCATGCCGTACTGCTTCAAAAAATGCGCAATTTACTGCTGTTGACAAATAGTAATAGGGCCTGTAACGTCTTCGCGATTGATTTCCATACCCAGGAAGTACTTTAGCTGCCCTCCGTCGGCCACGTAAAATGCATCTGCGATTTTTGCTTTAAACTGTATCAGGTCCTCTAGCTTTGAGCTGGCTAAACTGAGGTAATCAAAATAAACTGCGATTATATTAAAATAACCTCCTTTATTCATCGTCTACACACACGGTTCGCTAGCACACGGTTTAAAACCGATACGCCTCAGTACAACATCCAGCTTACCGTTCCACTCGCGGCCGCTCTGGTTCAAACCATAAAGCGCCTTGTTCACATTTAGTACGCGATGTGGGTACTGTTTGTCCACGAAATGTTCAGGCTGTTTCATGAAAACTTTGTCATGCAGCTCGCTATTCAGGTACGCCGATGAAGACGTCCATTTGATGCAAATGTAACTTATGTGCACACGCCAATGCAAGTACCATACGAATTGTTGCATATCTCACCACAGGTGAAAATGTTTCGGTGAAATTAACGTCGTATTGTTGACTACATCCTTTCGGAACAAAACGTGACTTATATCAGAATTCCTCTTTATGTTGTAGTCCCACCTACAACCGATGACTTTTTCAACCGCTGGTAAGTCAACTAGCGTCCACGTCTGATTTTCTATTAACGCGTTATACTCCTACTGCATAGATTCTTGCCACTGCTTAGAATCTTTGCAACTCATTACCTTTGCCACGCTTTGTATAACTAGCAAGTCGTCTACCTCAAATAGATTTAGAACATGTCGCTTCTTACTTGGACGACCACGCTTACCGGTACGAACTAGTTTCGGTCTACTTCTAGCAGCACACTCACTGCTAGGCTGCTTAATGATATCAACCGCTTCGGTTATTTTTGCTTTATCAGCCACAGAAGCGACCATTTCAGCCACCAAGTGTCCCGAAAACAACGTTACTGTATTGTTTTCGTCTGCCACTGCACGAGCATACGTGGCCTCGATGAATATGACGTCCCTGCTAACAATCACCCTTTTTGACTCCGCATCGTACAAACGAAGCGCCTTTGATTCATCGGAATCACCTAACATGGTCACTTCCTTACCCTTCGGCCTAAATTTGCCTCGTTGCGTTTCGTCAACAGCTAAGGAACCAAATATCTTTAAGTGGGATACGCTTGGATTTCTACCGGTCCACGCCTCATAAGGAGTCATATTAGTGAGTGTTTTTGTTGCAGCTCTCTTGCGCAGGTACGCTGCTGTCGCTACTCCCTCCGCCAAAAATGCTAACTTAATGCGCTATGGACGAGCATGCATCTTAAAGCGCCATTTCCACAAGGGTCGTGTTTGCCCGTTCTGCCACACCGATTTGTTGTGGTGTGTACGGCACCGACAACTGACGCACTATTCCGTTTTCCTGTAGGAATTCTTTAAAACGATTACTTATATACACGCGCCCGTTATCGCTGCGCAATGTTCTAATTTTGCAATTCGTTTGCTTTTCTGTCATTGCTTTGAATGCCTTAAATGCCGAAAAGACTTCATCCTTAGTTGTTATGAAATAAACAAATATATATCGCGAATTATCGTCGATAAATGTGGCGAAATATCCACCGATCGAATTTTTATTAATTGGGCCGCAAATATCCGTATGCACGATTTCTAACAGTTCACGAGCGCGATTTTCGGACGTATTCGGAAACGGTTTAACACAAATTTTACCTTTCGCACATGTAGATATATATATATATATATATATATATATATATATATATATATATATATATATATATATTTAAGGTGTTATACGCTGCGACTTGAAAGATCTATTGTGATGCCTCTATTTATTTGAAAGATGAGGATAGTCTCATCTATAAATCTTCTGTCAGGTTAATTTTCGACAGTAATTCATATATTTTGGAGGAATCAAGTTGAGGGATCTTGCTCATATTCTCCAAAAACTTGAGTCTTTTATGTACCAATGGTCCGCAGTCTGTGATCAGGTGCAGTGAGGTTCCGTTACTTTCTCCACAGAATCGACAGATGGCATATGAAGATATACTCAATTTGTTCATATGGTAGTTGAGTCTACAATGTCCGCTTAAAATGCCTGTGATGATTCTTAATTTACAGCATAAATGGGCTGTCGCTGCACAATCAAGCCACCAAGTATCACGAGCCAAATTCTGAGACGAACAAGCCGAGAGAATAGCAAACGATGATTGTGCATTGCTTTTCTGCCCTATTCTCGGCTCTCTGCACTTAGCAGGGAAAGGACCGTGACGACCGCAGTTATAGCCCATAACCAGCTAGCAGATACCGCAGATATAAAGAAAGAAAAAAATTTGGAACTGAACGTAATCATATTCATTGTACTTTATACGACACGGGTCCAAACGGTACAGAACCAGCAGTTATACTAAATGAGTATACCTAAGTTATTCGGAGGTGAAACCAAATGTGCGAACAATTATAAATAGCATGTACATAGTATGCTCACTGGAAATATATTGAGTTGCAGGAAATACACTACTGTAGTGCATGTGCACTATTGTGCACAAACGTAGTGTAGCAGAAAGACTACCTACGCAAACTACACATCCAAACCATACCAATACATAAGACACACCCATCCGCTGCACTGCAACACTATGACACTTGACATGTGCAGTGTAATTAGAATCCTGGCGTGCGGTCATTGGTGAATTGGTTTGTTTTACAATTGAGTGGAATTTGAGTTAGACTTAAGCGAAAGGGATTAGAAATATACAATGAAATTAATCGAGATTTGTTATCGAGTTTGTAACTCAAATAAACCATATAAAAACCCTGCTCGGGAATTAAACTAATCAGTTTCCAACTGGCAACTCAAACCCACTGCATTTTTCTTGCAATCAGCCTTTCTTCGGCTCACAGTTAGTTATTGCTCAATGGCGTCTTGCCGAGCAACACTCTATATATATACATATATATATATATATACGAGTATATTATTTTTTTTTCTCATTTATTGTTTATTGTATCTTCAATATAAATTGGACTAACAATTCTACACTAAGCCTAGACTGTAAACTTCTACTATACAACTCGACTTTAAAACCAATATGGTGCCACGGGATTCAGCTATGGGATACTGCCGTCATAAATAGAGAAAATTGAAAGGCGACAAAAGAATATCCTCCGAATTATTACAGCCGCTCCGTGGTATGTCAAACATTCGTGCATCACAAAGATCTAAACGTCCCGATGGTTAAAAATGTGTTTTCAAAACATGTGACAACGTATATAAAGAAGCTTGAGTTCCACCCAAATCCACAGGCCCGCAATATTCTAAATTATACAGGTCTCACTCGGCTGACAAGGAAGGACACCCTCAGCCGATTAGGTGAGACGTGAAAGATATCCACAGAAGCAATCGTAGAAACTATATTTTTTTGTCTAGCATTGGCTGGATTTAATAATAAACATTTTTAGAGTTAAGATTTGATTAGCTCACTGTGCTGCTGTATAGACTGGGTGTTGATATGGATAGGCGGGCATGTTTCCCTGCGCAATGTAAATGTAATATGTACACATTTTTCTTCGTTCTCCTTTATCCTCCATTGTTGTAGACATTTTTCCAACTAAGATATATATTCTTGTAATTTGCGGGATGCTTCTTGAGAGTTTTCGTGGATGCTTAGGAAAGCTGTATCATCAGCGAATGTTGATACGTGGATATTATTGCTTATTGGCATATAAGAGGCGTATATCAAATATAAGATAGGACCCAAAATGATACCTTGGGGAACTCCGGCTTGAACCGGTAGAAAATTACCTTCTTTGATGATAAATTTTCGTCCAGTTAAATCGTTTTTAAATAGCTTATGAGTGTTTGCGGGTAAGTTTTGTTTAATTTCAAAATTAAACCTTCATGCCATTCTTTATTAAAAGCCTGGGAAACGTCAATGAAGAGGGCAGAACAATATTTCTTTTCTTCGAACGTTTTTCTAACTACGTTTACAAGTCTACTCGTATGTGTTTGTTCAATAGTGCTATGTTTTCTTCTAAATCCAAATTGATGATCTGGAATGCATCCATTCTCATTTAGTATGGGGGTCAGCTTGCTCATAAGTAATTTTTCGAATAGTTTTGACATATTAGATAATAGGCTAATAGGTCTATTAGATTCTGCTTTCGTATAGTCTTTTGCGGGCTTAGGTATCATGGTAATCAACGAAACCTTCCATTCAGTAGGATCCTGTTGGAGGCGTAAAATAGCATTAAAAATGAAAATAATTATTTTTCTTACCACACGGGGCAGTTCTAAAAGCATCTTATTACTGATTTTGTCATCACCTGGGGCTTTCCTCGAGATTAAGCCAGCAATATCGGTTTCAATATCCCCAATATTAAATCTCAGAGGAATCGCTGCTTCCGCGACCACTGTTGGCAGCTCAACCATATCAGCAGATATGTTTGGAGTGAAAACGGTTTACAAAAAGATTCCCTTTTTCAGTATCAGTTTTTGCCCAAGCTCCGCCCAAAGTTCGTAAGGGAGGCTTACTAATCTCAGGTTTTTTAAGTCCTCTGGTTGCTCGCCATAGCGAATAGTCTGTTTGTGGCGTTGCGTCGAGATCTTGGAGAAATTTCTGCAGAGATGCTGATTTTTTATATTCTAATAATTTTCTAAGCTGTTTGGTACATTCTTTGAGCCTAATTTGTAACTGCGGGGATCTGTATCGTTGCCATTCTCTTCGAACTCTTCTTTTTTCTGACAATAGCCGTTCTACATTTACAGACTGGATTCTATGGTATCTGACCTGTCGACTGGTAGAAGTAGCATGTTCAACAGCTTGCTTGAGGATTGCATCTAGCTTTCTAATACAGCCATCTATGTCTGCAAGCGTTGTTAACAGCATGCTATCCGTGCAATGGGCACTGAGGTATTTCTTGTATTTCTACCAGTTAACATGTGTAACTGTCGTCGCCATATATATATATATATATATATATATATATATATATATATATATATATATATATATATATATGTATATATATATATATATATATATATATATATATATATATATATATATATATATATATATATATATAGAGAGAGAGAGTATATACTCGTATAGAGAGTCAGTCGCAAACATTAAGTAGTTGCGCGCGCTAATAAGTTTTTATATTTTTTACAGTCGAAAACATCGCATACGAAGCTGTCGCCGGTCGTTAACAAAAAAATAATTGAAGCAATTAACTTTTGATACTTTCTTATAATCTATTAATTTTTCATTTTATAATTTAATATATAAACTTATCGTGTGAAATATAATTTCCGTTATCGGCTCTCATGGGGGCTAAACCGTCCGAGAAATAACAGAACCAGAAAAAAGTAAAACGTGGAAATAAAACCGTGCTCCAAAAAAAGTAAAATTTTTTCGTGATCAGCAGAAGTTGTGCTGTGTTCGAGAAATCGGGACTTTAAAGGTCAAACGCGGAACTCTGTTTAATGAGTATAGAACAACAAAAAGCGTACTTTTTAAGGTCAAAGACAAAGTCAACGCGAGTAGAGGACGACGATGGTGACGTTTTTTTAATGCTCAAAACGAAAACACAAAGGAAGGTATAACTATAGCAAGTACAAATACGATAGCGAAAGCGCAAGGGAGAATAACACAGAAACAACGGCAACAACGAATATAAGAGATACAAGCAGCAGCGAAATGGCAGAGATGGGCGAATTGATTAGACATCTCATACTAAAATTTGCAAAGGAAGAGGAAGAGCAAGCGGCTATGTCAACAGAAAGCATCGACGACGTTATATCCGAATTCGATGGCAGATCACCTACACGCATAGAGGAATAGTTCAACAATTTCGAAAAATGTGCCGTAGCGTATAAGTGAAGCGAAAGTCAAAAATGCGTTTTTTCCAGACCCAAAATAACAAAAACAGCAAAAGTTTTTATCGAAGCAGTATATGTCCACGATTATAAATCACTGAAAGAAGAAGTTACAAAAGAGTTTCAACGCAAATTTATAAGCGCGGATATTCACAAGCAGATGTAAGAGAGGAAAAAGCAAAACGAAGAAAGTATGCATGAGTACATATTTCATATGCGACGGCTAGGCGCGTACGGGAAATTGGACAAAAAATTGGTAATACGCTACATAGTAGATGGAATAAATGAAAGAACGGAAACCAATTTTTGTTTTACACCGCGGAAACTTTACAGAACTTAGGAAACAATTAGAACGAGTTACGAAATAAAAAGAACAACTAGTTAAAAAGGAACATAAAAATAACAACAAAAGCACAAAGCGTGCCCATTGCCTTAACTGCGGCTCTACGAAACTTGAAAAGAGCGAGTGTAAAGCACCAACAAAATGTTTTCGCAGTAACGGATCAAACCACATTTCGAAAAACTGACCTCAGAATATCAAAGCAACTGAAATAAAAGAAAATATAGCAAACGAAGTCAATATCGTCAATGTACACGAACGTCGCGAAAAAATGTTAAAACAGATCGAAATAAACGATGAAAATTTATTTTGTTTAGTTGACAGCGGCGCAGAAATATCGGTTATGAATGCGAAAAGCATAAACGCGGAATTAAGGGAATACGAAAACGGTGTGACAGGCATAGGAAATGTTAAGGTAAAAGCAATCGGCATTTTTGAAGCGGAAATTACTGTCGACAATTTGAAGTGTATGCACAATTTTGTTGTTGTTCCGAACAATGTATCGAAATATGAAGTTATCTTAGGCTTCGATTACATAGGCAAATGCAGTTATGATTATAGTGAAAAGGGGTATACGTTCAAAAGTTTTCTCGATGACAGCTATGAACATTCAATAATGAATATTATGATCAACAAAGAGAAATTTGAAGCGCCAATAAAACATCAGAAACAAATAGAAGAAATTGTCGAAGAGGATGCAATAAGCCCGATAGACATGAAAATTATATTGATCGATGAACGAATTATAAGACATACACCGAGAAGATTGCCGTTGCTGGAGCAGATGGCGGTAAGTGACCAGGTGGAAGATTGGCTAAAAAATGGAATAATAAGGCCATCAAACTCAGAATTTTGCATTCGGGTAGTTGTCGCGAATAAAAAAGATGGAAGCAAGCGCGTTTGTGTCGATTATCGCGATCTTAACAAGCAGGTACAGAAGGACGTATTTCCAGTACAATTGATGGAGGAAGTGGTTGAATCGTTGGAGAGCGCAAGAATATTTACCACATTGGACCTCGTAAACGCATTCTTCCACGTCCTTATAAGCGAAGAGTCCAAAAACTATACAGCGTTCATTACCTGAGACGGGGTTTTTGAATTTAACAGAGCACCCTTTGGTTTCTGTAATTCTCCAGCTACATAAATCACGTTTTTTGGAAATTAGTTCGTGATCATGCAGATGTATATGGATGACGTCATTATTTATTCAAAGGATGACGAAGAAAGTATACGGAAGCTATGTGTGGTCTTGCAGGTAGCGGCGCAACATGGATTACGAATAAAATGGAAGAAATGTAAGTTTTTACCAACGGAAGTCGCTTACTTAGGACTAAGGATTAAAAATGGCAGTATATCTCCGGATGCTGAAAAATGTTTGGCTATAAAGAATTTTCCCGTGCCAAACAACATTAAGAAACTGCAATCACTACTCGGACTCACAGGATACTTCCGTAAATTTGCAGAAAACTACGCAATAATAAAGAAACCGTTGACAGAAAAACTCAAAATAGGACTACCTGAAGTAAACGCGATTGAAGAGACAGCACCAATAGAATTACATGCTGACGCCTGCAGAGATGGTTTTGGAGCAATTTTACTCCAGAAGTTCGACGACAAGTTACACCC
Source organism: Clusia tigrina (assembly GCA_920105625.2). NCBI lineage: Eukaryota > Metazoa > Arthropoda > Insecta > Diptera > Clusiidae > Clusia > Clusia tigrina. The sequence goes on from OV050030.1 coordinate 323,031,130, forward strand.
GATTTTTTTTAGAGTAAGAAGTGTACGCCAGAAGAGAGCAAGCTTCATAGTTTAGTTTCTATCTGGAAAATAAAGTAGCGTATTTAGCGGTACGAAAACTAAGGCATTATTTGCTCGGAAGGAAATTTAAATTAATAACTGATTGTCAAGGATTTAAAAGCGCTACAAGTAAAAGCGACGTATCACCAGCAATAACAAGATGGATAATTTATCTACACGACTTCCAATATACGATTGAACACAGAAAAGGTACCTTTATGAGACATGTGGACGCTCTGAGCAGAGCGCCAGTAAGTATAGCGTTAATTAACAAAGAAATAAGTGCTCGCTTACGTAAAGCACAAGCGACAGACGAACATTTCGTGGCGATCAGAAAAATTTTGGAGCTCACACAATATGAAGACTACGTAAGAAGACTACGCACTGGAAAACGAAGTAATCAAAAACGAACATGAAAAAGGACATTTTGCGGCGGAGAAAACCATTAACGCTTTAGAACAGAAGTACTACATACCACACCTGCGAAAAAGTGGAAACGGTAATTCAAAATTGCGTAAAATGTATACTGTTTAGCTGGGTAAACAAGAGGGTCATCTTATTGAAAAAGGAGACGCTCCACTATTCACCATACATATCGATCATTTGGGGCCAAAGGACTCGACAACGAATATGTACAAATATATATTTGCAGCAATTGACGGTTTCGCGAAATTTACTTGGCTTCACCCTACAAAAACCACGTCGGCAGAAGAAGCAATCAAAAAACTATCGGATTGGACTAATGTTTTTGGAACACCACTTCGAATAATCAGCGACAGAGGGCAGCATTTACGTCTACGGCATTCAAAGAGTGGTGTGAAGCCGAAACAATTGAGCACGCTTTAATCACAACAGGCGTTGCAAGAGGAAATGGCCAAGTTGAACGGCTTAATAGAGTTATAATTAATGTAATCTCGAAATTGTCAGCTGATCGGCCAAAGTCTTGGTACAAATGACGTAACTAAGAACACAGGCAGCAAATCAACAAAAAATACGCCATTCGAACTAATGTTTGGAACCAAGATGAGAACAACAGTAGACGTTAATATGAACGAGATGATTGAAGTAGAAACAGCAGAGATTTTTGCAAATGAACGCGACGAGATCTGAATGAAAGCTAAGGGAGAAATCGCTAATGCTCAAACTGAGTACAAACTGCACTATGACAAGAAGCGAAAGAAAGAGATGACTTACAAAATAGAGGACCTTTTTGCTATAAAGAGGACTGTCGACGATCCGAGCGTAGAGGTCTAGAAAATTGAACTCTTGCAATCACCCTCAAATAAGTTCCAAAACACAGGCACGATGACTGCAAAATACTTTTGTTTATTTTTCGATATTCATAAAAATTCATACATATATATATATATACGAGTATATAGAAAATATAAAATATAAAGACAAATTAACTTATTCCTTTTTTGACCTCCGGCGACTTGCTCGATTGACTACCTAATAAAGCAAAGCCGTTTAAGGAAAACGGATTTACTTTACTTGGCGGCAAAACGTCTGTCCCAAAGCCAAAGTACAAACTAAGTTACATGAAGGTGCAAACGAGACAAAAATACAATACATTTTTACTTAAGCCCCGTTCACATGAATATAACCTACATATAAATGTACATATAAATTTCAAATAATAATTCAACTAATAACAACTCCTCCGTAAAGTGACCATTATGGGGAAGCTTTACCACCAACCTCGACGTCCAAAAAAGCTTTGACACGGGTCTCCTCAGGGCACCAGAATCCCTTTTGACTTTAGCTGATCGTGCAATTCCATCAGACCCACGAAATAGTTGCACAACTCTGCCACGCCTCCAGTGAGATCGTGCTGCATTCACCTCACATATCAGCACAAGATCACCAATTCTCAGTTGCTTCGTAGGCAGGCACCACTTTCGTCGCCGCGTCAAACCAGGAAGGTACTCCTTTGGCCACCGCGACCAGAAATTATTTTTTAAATTTTCTGCCACTCGCCATTGCTTTCGCAGACACATCAGCCTCGGCTCGTAAGTTGCCGGCGTCTGTGTAGAATTCATGCAGCCCAACAGAAGATGGTTCGGCGTCAACGGTTCAGGTTCTTCCGGTGTAACTGGCAGATGAGTTAACGGTCTACAGTTAATAATGTTTTCGGCTTCAATTAGGACACTATATAATGTGTCTATTCGCGGCGCATGTTCTTTCAGTATGATGTTCAGCGTCTTTTTGACTGACTGAACCAGTCGCTCCCATGCACCTCCTTCACTAGGATTGGCTGGAGTATTAAATATCCTCTTAATTCCCATTGAAGCTATGTGTAACTTAATGGCATCTTCATCTAGGGCTTTCCTCGCAAGTTGCAGCTCCTTTGATAGGCCCGCAAAATTGGTGCCATTGTCACTGGGAATTTGCACTGGTACTCCTCTGCGGTTAATAAAATTGCGTATGCAGATCAGACAGGCATCACTTGATAAATCAGTGGCAAGCTCCAAATGTATTGCACGACTGGTTAAGCACGTAAATAAAGCGACCCAACGCTTCTCTTTTTGTCGACGAACAGTTACGTTTAAGGGGCCAAATAAATCCACTCCGGTGTAAGAGAACGGACGTACGTAGGGTGTTAATCTGCCTATCGGCCAATTACCCATTTGCGGCTGTTGCGGGCGGGCTTTTCGCAATCTACATAACATACAATAAGCTTGGACTCTATTCACTACTCGTCTTATCGACGGAATCCAGAAGCGTTGTCTTATTTCATTGGTAACCGTTGAGACGTTAATGTGATTAAACTTCCGATGATAGTAGTCAACTATCAAACGTGTGAGCGGATGCTCCTTTGGAAGTATTATCGGGTGCCTGGCGTCGACGTGTATCCAAGTGGCTCTTTCGATCCTTCCTCTAACTCGTAACAGACCATACTCAGCAACAAACTGGTTTAACGCTTTGATTTCGCTCGTTACTTGAACCACGCCTTTTTGAGATAGACTAGCAGGCTCGTCAGCAAATATTTTTATTTGAGCAACTTTACAGAGATGATTTTCAGCTGCCAACTCTTCTTCGGCGATGAGTTCACTGTTCTGTAATACTCGTTGGGTAGCCTTTGCTTTTAAGTTGTGGACGTTGCGAAATATCCACGCCATAGTTATCTTCAAACGTCTATAATTTGAAAATCCATTAATACTTGGTACAATTGTTTTTACTTGCCTGGCTATCAATAAGATATGGTTGGCTCGCAATTCATCTTCGCTTATGTTCATAGTATTTTTCATAAGTAGTTGACTCAGCCATTCTTCTTTACTTTTAAGCAAAAATTCAGGGCCATTTTTCCATCTACCTGTTGCCTTGCTTCGCCTTGTAAATGATGCACGCGTTGCTTCATCTGCTGGGTTTAGTTCCCCTGGGCACCAAAACCAATCTTCCACTTGACTGCTTTCCAATATCTCGGCGACCCTATTTGCAACGTATTGTTTGTAAACCCGATGATCAGCTCTGCTCCATCTTATTACAGTGTGCGAATCGCTCCAAAAATAAATTTTATTAAACTGTATTGAATGGCATTTTACTACGCTATCCTTCAGTCGTACGCCCAGAACGGCTGCTTGCAGCTCCAACTTCTGGACTGAATGGTATCGTGTCGGAGCACAACTATTCTTTGCTGCTACGAATGCAAGCTCTATACCTGTAGGCGTTTGTGCTCTCACGTACGCTACGACTGCACATGCCTCCTCACTTGCGTCTACGAAAACGTGCAGGTCCAGGGCAATATTGTCGAAATATGTTAGGTAACAGCGTTGACTTTACTTCACGTTACTTCACGTTTGGTTGGTTTCCTATTGAAGTTTACTATTTGTTGTGGCACCTTATCCAGTTGGAATACGAACACCAGTTCATCGGCCTTTGAACGCCAAAACAAGCCCAGTATACGGTCCACGCGGCCGTCAATAGACACATCTTCCTTTATGGCAGTGTTCGTGCTACCAAACGCTCTTTCAACTTTCGGTGAATTTGAAATTATATTTCTCAGCTCGAATCCTCCAGCGTTGTGAATACGTATGACTTCGCCGACGACCCGGATTGCCATTTCTTCTGTCTCAAAGCAATCTACATAATCATCAACGTAGTGTTGTTTTATTATGCCTTCAACGGCTTGTGGTATCCCACTGGAATAGTCTTCAACATTTTTGTTTTTTATATATTGAGCAATTGTCGGAGAACACGTAGCACCAAATATCATCCTCTCCATCACAAACACTTCCACGGGTTTTGTGGGGTTTCCATCTCTCCATAGAAATCTCTGATACTGTTGATCTCTTTCATTTATTAGCACCTGATGAAACATCTATTTTATATCGCCATATACAGCAATCGGTGCTTCTCTGAATTTAAAGAGAATAGCTATTAGCTATTAGAATTTAAAGAGAATAGCTGCGGCATCAAATACGATTCTTACACCATTTTTATTTCTATTTCTAACTTTGAAATGTGGTAGATAAAATGATTTCGATGGACAGATTTTTTCTTCTCCCGGTTTAAGTCTTCTTGCATATCCATCTTCTATAAAATGGTTTATTTTCTTTCTGTATTCAGTTGCATATTCTAAGTCCTGTCTCATCTTTCTTTCAACACTTTCTAATCTTTTTACTGCCATCGCCATACTGTTAGGGAATGAAAAAGAATCCTCTTTCCACAATCCTCTTTCATATCGATCGCCCTTCCTTTTTGTTGTTTTTTGTAATATTTCAAGTGCCCTCTTTTCATCTTTGGATTGCATCAATTTCGTGTCTGGTTTTATTCCAAATGTTTCCATGTCGAAATATTGTTTCATCCTATCATCCATCTCTTTGACTGCATCAATTTCAGCATAAGAGTAATTTTTTTGTATATGGAATGACCGCTTAATGCATGGCTTATCATTGGTGTTAACTGGCTCATACACCATCCAACCCAATCTGGTTTTAACGGCAATAGGCCCAGGAGTCTGTTGGCTATATTGGGTCTCTGTTGGTACTGTTAAAAATGAGTGTATGAGACTGATAATGATTTTTGGCTGACCTTTCGATCGGCAAATTGCTAAGATACGGATTCTCTTTTATCACTTCACTGGCTTTGAATCTTTGGGTAGGCAATGATAGACTTGATGAGGTGAATATTTTGCTAATCTTGTATTTTATAGAGTCCTCCGCCAATCCACTAATGACAATGTCTACTATTTCAGTTTTTTCGCTTATTGTTTCATTATTTAACCAATGCAGGTCTAGGGTGTCCTCACGATCATGTAAATCTAGCTCTTCCGCCAGGCTTCTTTCGATCATGCTAACGTTCGCTCCATCGTCCACGAAAGCATATGTGTTGATTATTTTATTCTTCCCATATATTTTCACAGGTATAATCTGGAATAGAACCCCGTCGCTAGTTTTTTCGGAATCCGCACGGCAATTTCTATTCTCCTGTTGTGAAGTGGCTATTGTTAATGCTGATGGCTTCGATACGTTTGACTGTACAATTTGCCTTAACTCGCTATGTAGCAGTGTATGATGCGTTCTTTGACACCCACTAATACCACATCTTTTACGTGTAAAGCATCGAGTCATCTGATGTCCCATTTTCAAGCACGCGAAACATAGTTTTAATACTTTGATCTCGTTCCATTTCTCTTCTAAGACCAGCTGTGCAAATTTACAGCAGTTACTTACGTTACTGCATTGGCCGTCGCATATTTTACATCTTTTTTCAGCTACGCTTACATATGCGATACGACGATTTTCATTTGGCTTAGAGTTGAATTTTTTATTTCCATTCTTCGTAAATTGTTAAGCCATGAACTGAATTCGACTAGTGTTGGTGGCAGCTGCAGCTGGAGACATTTATCAGCCCATTGGAATTGCTTGGGCGTTGGAAGCTTCGCCACCAGCTCACTTAACAATATGGGATTAGTTAGATGGTGCTCACCCTGAACGTTTCCCAAAAAAGTGGTCATATTTGTAACTTTTAATGCGAAACTCACCAATGCTTCCAGACGACTATCATTGGCAGGAGGCAGTGCGCGGACCTTTTCTATCTGGCTTTTTATCAGAAGTTCTGCCCGTCCAAAGGTTTCTTTTAATGTGGATATAATAGCAAGTACGTTCCTCGCATTAGACAAAAGTGATTCAACTGCTTCTTTAGCTTGGCCATTTAATGCATCTCTCAAGCGCATTATATTATGCAAATCGGAATATTTAAACTCTCTAGTGGTACTTATAAAATCTTCATAAAATATTTGCCACGCTTCTGGAGAGCCTGAAAAGAGTGGAAGTGGATATAATTTCTTCTGACGATGTACTGATGCCCTTTGGGTATCATATATATTGCTTTCAGATGCAGCGGTATGTGTTTGCATCGGTTCCTGCAACGACTGAACCCACGGTTGTGCAGGCGGTAAATGTGGCTGAAGCTGAGCAGGGGTGGAGGGCTGCTCTGTTGCAGGTGTCAGCTGTGACGACTGCGATGACTGTTGCATCTCTCTTCTAAGTTCGAGTACACTACATTGAATTCGCTCATTATTGGCTATCAGAATTGCCTTGTTTCTGGAACTCATTTCTCATATCACTTAATCGTTTATCCACTTGTTCCGAAATCACTGCTTTCCACCTGTGTTATTGGGAGTTCGAGATTACTTGTGTTTTTGCAGCCAGAAAAGTGCACATTAACGAGCGCCTCAAGCGATTCCTGGCAACTACATGTCCTTTCGTTTTTATCCTTACGGATAAGATTCGGCATTAGTTTGGGATGCTTTGCCAGCATATTCCTTAGTCTATCCCGTCTCACCCGTCCTTTCGAAATTGCCACAATATTCCTTCCAGGAGTTTCTTTTGGCTTTCGTTCTTTTGTTCCTCCAAGGTAGTTTGGGTCTGCGCCTTATACGCACTGGTATGCAGGAGATCCTGTAAGCGTGGTGTAGTGTGTGGGTCAATAGATTGACCTTCCCTTCGAGATCTATATGGGATTTGATCGTGCTAGGCTTTCCCAGTTTGTGTTTTTGGGAGTTCTTAGAGTTTTCCTAAGAATTTTTGGGAAGAAAGTTACTTCATTGCTAATGTTCTATCGAGTACTCCCCAATCCCTAATCAGGGTTTTCCGCTAGTGTGGAGCGTGATGTCCAAGACGTTTTTCGAGGTGGGTCTTATAAATGTTGGCTCTTCATCCAGATTACTTAAACTACTTTGCATAATAAGGTTAAAAAGTGAGTCACCTCTGTCTTTGATGTCGCCACTACCAGCAACCGAGTATGCATTTGCGTCCGTACCTATGATGGTGGCGAATTTCTCCCTGCTAGCTTTTTCTTCTAGCCTTTGAAGCTCTAGTGGTGGTGCAACATCGTCGTGTGGCATGTAACAGGACGCCAGGAGGAGAGGTTGATCCTCACCTGTATGTGATCCTGGCTGTAGTGAGGTTAGATAGAATATAAGAATTCATCTTCTTCCTTACCAATACAGCCGTTCTTACCTTATTGGTAATGCTCGGAATATATGTTTGGAAATTCAAAGAGTTCAGTCTAGATACCACGGTACCCGATGCTATCCAGGCTTCCTACCAAAAGCCACATCGTACTCGCCCTCTTCTGGATTGGGAAGGAGCTCGGCCGAAGAGATTTGACTGTGATGGAGATTTATCTGCAGAACCCTCAGCTCCGCTTCCGGCTCTTTCTTGAGGTTGGCTGTAGTTGCCACCTCTCCCGTATCCATCTCATCCTTCAGGAGGCTTCTTGGATCTCTTCAATACCGAGTTCTTCTTCACCTACCCGTCTTAAGTATGTTGGTGTTCCCAGTCAATTGTCGGAATTTCCGGATTTTGCCGTTTAAGTATCCGAAGCGAATTCTCTGGCTTTACAACTCGAGGGATAAAGACCTTCTCTTTGGGTAAAGATGGGATGCTACCTCGGTCCGCTTTTTCCAGCATCGCCCCGTCCACAAGCCTCGGAGCGCCTTGACTACTCCCTTAATCCATGTCAATGTCGGATCGTCCTTGCATTTCAGGAGTTTCACCTTGTTTTGCCAACCACCTCCGTCAAAACTTGGCATACGTACGTCCCGTTCCGCGTCCATTTCCAGAACCACTTTCTACCTTTCCTCCGTCAGCTGTCCAAGCGCGTTACTGTGGTCGATCAGCCCAACGATCAGATGTCGTTTGGCAACTTCACTGGGTGCAGCCGCAGCTCTGTGTAAGCTCGGTTCTGTCTGGTTGTCCGCAACCCCGTATTTTTGCTTGTGCCTTTTACAGGAGGGGTCTTCGCTTTCTGTAGAGCGTTAACGCTTGTTCGCCACATTTTCTTCGATCCGATTTACGAACTTCGGATCCGAGGGTATGCATTCTGGCTTACCTGCAAAGTGGACCCGGCCCTTCTCCACAGACACTTTGGCCCAATCCAACCTCTCCTTCTCCTCTTTTGTGAGGTCGGACTTGCCCGCCAGACAACCGCAGATCTTGACCGCAGCCTTGCATGCAGCCTTCACCTTCATTTCCTCTCAGCTTTTCGGTTTTCACCGAGGCCTTTTTTTGTGGAACTGGCACCTGCGGGGAGCGAATAGGGGAGAGAGTAGTAACGCGTCTTCATCCCCGGTTTTTACGCTGGCAACGCTTTCGAGGTCCGAGTCTCCAAGGCCCCCGCACCCGCTTATTGTGTTTTGTCGTGGCCCGAGCCTCTATGGACTACAGCTACTATCACACAGCTATTGAACTACTGGGGTCTGCTCAAATCCCAGCAGAGGTGCAGCCACTGGCGACGCAGTTACTAACTTCTTCACTGTGCCCGCCGGTGGTAGCACCTGCCTCTCCTACCGAAGTTTGGATTGATATCCCGATTTTTTTTCTCCTTTTGGAACTCCATATTGGTAATTTTTCAGGTACCATGCCACAAGCTTTTTATGCCGATCGCCAGACACCTCCTAACAATGATGGGAATACGGCGCCACATCTCACCCACACGGAACACCATATAAAGCTAAGCTCCCTGAAAAACTATGTGGAACCGTACCCCTATCTTAGCCTGACTTCATATTACCCACACCTGATCCTGACTGTTGACTGCAGTATCCAAGAGCACCTCAGCCAGGTTGATCAGGTGCATATAAAGGTAACCCAGTTGGCATCCGCGAGGAGGATATAGCTGAGAGCATTTTCGCCAGCCTACAAACATATACACATACATATAACGGGTCCGCCATCTAACATTTTTTTTTGGTCAACTAGTGCTTATTTCGTGAATGGTAACACTTAACTCATGTCTGATTTGACAGATAATTAGTTTTATCCTTCCGCTGAACGAATATAGTTCTATATACGCTTGAACAACGCTGGGAAATATTTCGACATTACTTTGAAGATCATATGGTAATGTTGCAGAATGCCAAAAAAATCATTTGCCAAAAAAATCATCTTTTCAGATGAAGCTCATTTTGATCTTGGCGGCTATGTAAACAAGCAAAATTGTCGCATTTGGGGCACAGAAAACTCGCACGCATACATTGAAATGCCGATGCACCCAAAACGAGTCACTGTTTGGTGCGGATTTTGGTCCAGAGGCATAATTGGGCCATTTTTTTCGAAAATGAGCAAGGAGTGGCCGTTGGGCGATCGTTATCGGGCCATCTTGAACGAATTTTTGTTCACAAAAATTGAAGAGGAGGATATTGGCAACATTTGGTTTCAACAGGACGGCGCTACGTGCCGCACAGCCGAAGCTACACTCGATGTTTTGCGCCCTGTTTTTGAAGATCGCATTATCAGCCGCAGAGCTGATGTCGTTTGGCCACCTCGGAGCTGCGATTTGACACCGTTGGACTATTATTTGTGGGTTGCCCTCAAAGATAACTGTTACGCCGACAAGCCAGAGACAATTGACGCTTTAAAGGACAATATTCGTGAAGCCATTGGTAAAATACAGCTGCACACAACCGATAGTGTGCTTAAAAATTGGACCGATCGTGTAGGCTACTGCATGGCCAGCCGAGGCACCCAATTGAATGAAATTATTTTCCATTATTAACCGGAAGGATTGTACTTTCAAATAAAAAAAGAAATTTGAGAATATATCCAGTAGTTTTTTTTTTATGGAATTTAAGAAAAAAAAAGTTTTTTGGCGGACCTTTTACTTTATGTATATATACATATATATATGTATATGTATATATATATATATATATATATATATATATATATATATATATATATATATATATATATATATATATATATATATATATATATATACATATATATATATATATATATATATATATATATATATATATATATATATATATATATATATATATATATATTTGGGTTATTTAAATTACACCATTGTAGGTTGGTAGTGCAAATGTTTATTATGTATGTGAAAGATAGTAATTATTATTAATTAGTAAGTTTATGAAACACGAAAACATTTCGGGATGCCGGAGAAGCGGATTGGTATTTTCGAACTTCCATCTAGCTCCAGCGCAGCAGTCAGAAAAAAAGAATGAACGGACCGGAAACAGGATGTCCGCCATTCGACAGCCACCAAACAAGCTGGTTCCACTTGCCCTGACCACGATGTGCGGCAGCGACAGCGCGTCAATAGAAGGCGCACGGAAGCAGCACCTGCTTGCGGCGCTGCACACGACAACTAGAGGATGGTAGTGATGTCGTTGGTTTGTCTTTTCGGTGTTGGCGTCGGTTGTCTCCCCTCTTTCGACGAAAACCGGTTGGTTGCATGAGTCATCATGGGGGCCAAAAAAATACACTGGCAGACGTAACCGGATGCCGAAAAGCATTTCGGCTGGAGTCGCATTGAGGTCCTCCTTGTACATAATCCGCATACCGAAGAGCACTATTGGCAGGGAGTCCAGCCATTGTGTCTCTGGGCTGCACATCAATGCCGCTTTTAGTGTGCGGTGTAGGCGCTCCACCATGGCGTTTGACTGGGGGTGGTAAGGCGTTCTATGGTTGTTGGTCGCACCCATCAGTTTAGCGAGGGCTGTGAAGAGCTCCCCCTCGAGCTGACCCTCGTGGTCGCAAGTGATGTCGAAAAACGCTCGTGCGACGGCTATAGCTCGGATATCCGGGAGTGGGACAGCCACTGACCATCTGGTAAAGCGGTCGATGATGGTCAGGCAGTGCGACAATTCTCTCACCAGCGATAGCTTGATAAGGTCTACATGTAAATGGCAGAACCTGTCGTCTGTCACCCCGAAGATCTGTAACGCGGTGCTATTGTGGCGATGGACCTTTGCCCGTTGGCATGGTTGGCATTCACGGGCCCAGCGAAGCGCGTCCTAGATCATGCTTGGCTCGTTTTGCCGTTGCTCTACCACGCGGGTGGGTTGATCCATGTACGATATCCAACGCTGCTAGATGCAGGTTGTGAGGCAAGTAAGGCATTATCGCTCCATCGGTAACCAGTCAGTAGATCTCTCTGTCGTTGAAAACGGGTCAATTGGATATGCGTGTGCTCCGGAAGGTAAAGCAGCTCTACGTCAGACGCTTGTTGCAGGCTGATGGTGGTGTGGTCAAGGATGGAAGGCATCCAGACCGTGCAGGTTCACGAAAGTGCATCTGCAACAACGAATCTTCAAAAATTGTCTGTAATAACTAAGTAATCCTAAGATTGTGTTTTGGGTATGGGGAAGTTTTTTACAGCATGGATTTTGTTTGGGTAGGGTTTTATACGATCTGTTGAGACTATGTGGCCTATAAAGGCGATATCTTTCTTTAAGAATTCGGATTAGTCAATTTGTTGTTTGAGATTTGATTTTCGAAGGCGACTGCAAGTTACTTTTCAGCTTTGAATATATACTTTTAGTGACGTCGAATAAATGATTATGTCGTCAAGATGGACTAGGTGTATTTTTCCAATTAAGCCTCTATGGATATTGTCGTTGACGGGGAGTTTTTTAGACCAAAAGGGATTTTGACGTATTCGAAATTTCCACCTTCGTCCATAAATGCTGTTTTTTGTGTATCTTCAGGATTGGTTTCAATTTGGTGAAAACCACTAGCTAAGTCTAGCGTTGAAAAGTCTAGGATATCTGCTATATTGGGTATAAGGTATCGGGTGAGTTTATATGTTTTTCCGATGTATAATTGGGTTTTAGATTGGTTGGAATTTTTGCTTAAGCTGTACTCAGAATTTGGTATGATACATTTGTGATTGCCTCTAATTGTCGTAATATGTCATGGGATATTAATCCATCAAAATAATTATGAAACTTGAAAACAATTTTTGTTATTTGATTTTTCCCGAGGATAGTGGTAATTGTGATTGGTTTGATGGCAGGCTAAGCCTCGAGTGGAATAAATTCGGGGTTAATTAAAGATTAGACAAACCTGTGAAATACTTATGAAAGGAAGGCTAAAAACGTGTTTCTTTGTGTCTAAGTATTCTGTTGTTTGATCCAGGCTGGTGTCCGAAAAATTTTATATTCCTCTTTATTTTAGGCAGTTCCATTTTCCATTGTATGGTTCGGGGTATCCTCTTCAGAATTCCCATTATGTATTTCCCCAGGGAAGTTTATTGTATATCACGACCTAAAAATTTGGTTTGTATTTCGGGTCATAGTCGAATTTTTCTTATTAGCAAATCCTGTGTTATTATCCATTGATTCGTATTTTCGTCGTTGATCGAAATTGGTAAAGCTGGAGTCTATTGGCTCTGGTCTCGAATTGAGGTTTACATTAAATTGTCTTTGATTGTATATGAAGGCGTTTTTTGGAAAAAATTCCTTGATTTTGGTAGGGGATTCTTTTCGAAATTTGGTTCGTAAATCATTGTTTATTCAATTGGGGGGTTTTTGTTGATTGTAATTAGGGAATTATCTTTGCTGGGTAAATGGTTTTTTTATGGTCTTCCAAAGTTTCTTTTATGGAAGACAATAAATTTATGCCGCTGTTATTTTTTTATAAAAAATATTTTGTTCTTTTATGCAGAATGGAAAAGCTGCTTGGAGCAAATCGGGTCTCATAGCTCTTATGCTTGATCCTAAAGGCCATCTGAGTCCAGTTAAGAAGGCGTTTAGACACATTTCTGTGAAAGGTCCTTCTTTATCCTTATGACTCCTTGATCGGTTTCATGAATTAAAATATTGTTGCTTAAAGTGGATTGTATTTCAATGATCGAGTTATAAAAGGTTTCAACTAATTGATTGCCTTGTTTCATGTTGTGGAGGTCCCTTATGGGTGAAGTTTCTGTGCGTTTATCAGAGTAATTAAAGATGAGGTTATTTTTGATCTCGTCCCAATTCAATGGCGGTCCGTTCATGTTTAAAATTTCATTCGCTTGTCCTTCAATTTAATTTCTAATGTATCTTAATAAAATCTGTCTATAAAGGGTTTCATCTGTTCCCCTGATATGCATAAGAATTTCATCCACATTGTTAATAAACTCGTGGAGAGTCCTTGGATTACCGTCAAATTTCGGTAAATCTTTAAATGCGGTTGGTATTCTAAGTGGATTGAAAATATCCGATCGATGTGTATTAATTTGATATGCCGTCATTTGTGCTGCGAGGTTTGGGCCTAGGTTAATGGTTGTCATTTTTGCTGCTTGGTGTGGTTCTATTAAAGATTCCCAACTTTTACTGACAAATTGTGAAGCGAAGCCTTTAGTTCTGGCTCTTCGGGAATTGCGGTTAAGCTTCGAGATTTAAACAAGTTAGGGTAAGGATCGAATTAAAATTTGAATTTTCCGATTGTCAACGGTTGTCACCGAAAGGCGCTTATTTGGGTTTTTTTTAACAATGCCCTAGTTATTATTAATACGTTTGTTTACGTTTATCGAAATGCTTTTGTGTGCTTAAAGATGTGTTGTCTGTATGTATGTATATTTGTCATTTATTTTCGAATAATTTTTTTTTCACGTAATATTTATGCAGTGTTACTCGTTAAGGTATTACCGTTTATACTGGAGTGCCAATATGCAGTGGGATCATAATGAAAAATTGTTATTAATTATATTATTGCAACAAAATTTCCTTGTATGTCTAGTTTCATAATATTTATTTTTTTTCGATTCCATATACATATTTGTATTGCCTTTTTTTGTCTTTTTCGATTGATATTCAATCAATAGTCTTAGCGCTGCTGAGTATGTCACTATACTGAGATTAGTGTTAATAGTCAGTACACCTGTAATTTTAATTTTCAATTCTCATTTATATTTCAATTTCAATTTTTCGGAAATAAATATTCCCTGGTATCTGTGCGAATAATTTTTTTTATTATAAAACTTGTATTGTCCTGACCTGTTATATATAAGAGGAGGATATTGGCAACATTTGGTTTCAACAGGACGGCGCTACGTGCAACACAGCCGAAGCTACAATCGATGTTTTGCGCCCTGTTTTTGAAGATCGCACTATCAGCCGCATAGCTGATGTCGTTTGGCCACCTCGGAGCTGCGATTTGACACCGTTGGACTATTATTTGTGGGGTGCCCTCAAAGATAAGTGTTACGCCGACAAGCCAGAGACAATTGACGCTTTAAAGGACAATATTCGTGAAGCCATTGGTGAAATACAGCTGCACACAATCGATAATGTGCTTAAAAATTGGACCGATCGTGTAGGCTACTGCATGGCCAGCCGTGGCAGCCATTTGAATGAAATTATTTTTCATTATTAACCGGAAGAATTGTACTTTCAAATAAAAAAAGAAATTTGAGAAAATATCCAGTAGTTTTTTTTTTTATAGAATTTTAAAAAAAAAAAGTTATTTGGCGGACCCGTTAGGACTGCGAACTTTATGTTTGAGTAATGAGTGCCAGGGTGCTATAGCACGGGAACTAGCGAAATTTTCTGTTATAGGTTTTATATTTATTATGAATGTTTTTCGCTATACAGGCTTCTTCTTTAAGGTTTGAGCTTATTCCCTTTGAGGATTGAGCAATTTCCCTGATATTCAGCCAACACTCCTCTTAATGGATGAACTTAATTGAAGTACAACTGATACTCAATACAAGTTAGTTGCGTTTATTTTTTTTCAGTGTGTATATTTCAATTTTTCAATAATATTGTTTTCCTTTTCTCAAATCGTATAAACATTTTTCCATTTTTTGCTTGACAACAACTTCAATATTTAATTTTTTTCAAAGGTTTTTGTATACTTAAAAAATTTTGAAATTGCTGCGTAGGCAATATGACGCTTGTTCAAGATATTCAGTCGGTGACAATTGTACTTTCTTGTTATTAAAGCGTCTTCTAGTTTAGTTAAAATGGTTGCACAACTACGGTAGTACACCGTGATGCATTTCGTCGATTTTTGTTATAATTGTAAGTAAAATCAATAATTGAACTTACGCTGCCCGAGGAATAGTATGATCCATCGGTGTTTTCGTAGTTCAAGATGTTGTGAATGCTGTACTTGTTGTCGAGCTATTCAAACTATTGTGTCTTTGTAGATAGTTTGAGGGGTGACTTCATTGTTGCTTGAAGAGATAATTTCCTTGTTGTCGTGGTGGAGCCTTATGGAGGTGGCTCGTCGGCTGTAAAAGAGTTGAAACTTTAAAGTCCTTGCAGCCTTCAAGCAACCGTAGACTGCGTCAGTTAAGGATAAGTGAGGTTCTTTAGAAAATATTTATAGGGTTTTGGCTGCTGGTAATTCTCCAGTATCTGTTGGTCCTTTGATGGATTTAAGTACTAGATCGATGACGAGCAATGTACTACGTACTTTCAAACTTGAAGGAGCTTTACAGGATTTTTTATCAGCTTCAAATAGTACTTGATAATGTATCAATTACTAGCGACGATGAGCAGAACTTCGACGATGTCTGGAAAATACCATAGAAGAACGCAACTGGTAGCTTCGATATATAAATAGTTACAGAGTGAATCTTTATTCGTAAATGATCACATGATTGACTCTTATTGGCTAATTACATTTTATTTAATTTCTGATTAACAGTATATTTCATATACTTAATTCTATGTAGGTTGTCTGGCTCTCGGTGTTGGCGAGTCGGTGACTTGCTGCGGGAAATGCTTAGTACTATGTTGAAATGGGTGAAATGGCTGAGTGTAATTGCATAGTACTTATGGGTGCATTATGTTGAAATGGATACAACGTGTTGTGAGTTAGAATCAAGCTACTTATGCGTAGTTGACTCACAGCACAAGCGTATCTAGTCGCACAAGCTTGCATCATCTTTGTACGTATCGGTCCAGAAAGAAGGGAGGGGTATGCGGAGTTCATCGAGGGACTTCACTCCGACAACGACAGCCCGTCAAGTGGATCTGCAATGAGCAGAGGTCGCAGTGTAATATAAGATTTCAAGTGTAAACTAGAATAGTGATATTGTACAGATGTTTGTATATACGCCAATGAGAAAAGAGTCAATAAAAGACCAAATTATTATTATTATTATTATTATTATTAAATCTTACACCATAATTAATTATGAGTGCAAGGTGTTTGGGGAATGAGTACTAGCTACTGAGGCTTTCGACTCGAAGAGATAGGATTTTATAGAAAGAAGCATTTTGGAGCCCAAGCCCGTGGCAGGGTTTGAACCTGCGACCCTCGGGGTGTGAGTCTAGCATGCTTACCACTAGACCACAGAGGGCGGCTAAAGACCAAATTATAAAAAGGGAAATATATAAAAAAAAATGATAGAGGAAAAAAACATACAAAAGAAAACGAGCACAAAGTAAGAAGAAAAAAAAATAAAATGGAAAAGAAAAGAATAAAAAAGAAAATAAAAAAGAACCCAAATAAGGCGATTTTAAAACAATAAAGAAAAAAAACACAAACACTTTATATGCTTTATATACTTTATATACTATAGAGTTAAATCAATGCACATAATTGTTTAGTTGATGCGTAGTTGACTCACAGCACCGGCTCCTATTAAATTCATTAAGAGAGCACATATTTTTAGGGTGCAAATATTGTAAATAATAGTATTTATGCATTAATTATGATGTAAACTTTTAGGGTGTCACAGTTCCGCAGTCAAGCTGACGAGGAGCATTTAGAATGCACGCTTGTGCAAGGGGCATTTAGAATGCACCGACAACACTTTTAATTTTAGTAGGTCAGTTGCCTTGAGCAACTGACACCAAATAACAATTGCGTAACTAGAACACCAGAAAAGTCAATAGGTAGATTGTAATGTCTCTTTGTAAATAAGAACTAGTATTTTAAGAATAAAGACCCTTGTCAGTTTTTACAACTCAACTAGTGCGTATCATTTATTGTGTGGAAAAATGCTAGGTTATAGGTACACGTGCGCTCAGCAAAGGCAGCGACAAGGACGTTCCCGACAACAAGCAGCAAGGACACCCCAACATTTTGGCGCAGCCGGTAGGATCAATGGAGGGAGCTAGGATATTGGTGAGTATGCTCATATTAGGATACTCTAGTATTTAAGTGAATTTTGTCGACGATTCTTCGGTGGCCATGTAGGTGCTTTTGCGCCGGTCATGCAGTAGAAGCAGCATCGGGGCTGAATAGCCGCTGCGGTTAGGTGATACTAGGTTGATTCGCAAAAATTGTTAATGGTCAGTTTGAATAGGTATGTTTCACTGAGATTAGGCTCATATTTTTGCTTACTTCTTATTTCAGCATTCTCGGGGGGTATGAAGCGTGTGAAAATGAGTCTAGAGGAAACAAATTTCCTCGCGGGTTACTAACCCCTATTGTATTGAAAACTTGTGCATACCGGTTGGTTTGGTTCGGAAAGAACGTGCCACGGTATAGGGTTCATGAATTCATAATAGGGGATGGTGTTCTTTATGCTCGTTTCGCGGGACTAGAGTTTGATTCTCTTGTCCGTGTCAAGTGCTGGAATAAAATTAGGTTCACTTTTTGGGGGCGTTTAGAGTATTTGATTGGCAGTGTGTTTCGTGGCAGCGATTAAGATATATTAAATTTCGGTTCGTATATTAAAATTGGATATTTATTTTCTTTGAATATCAGGAAGTAAGTGACCAGAGTAACAAGTGCGTAACGGTTGCAGAAGGTCGAAGAAATGAACTGAGGCCCATTTCAAAGGTGCCGCGCACACACCCTTATTGGCACAGACGTGTTGGTAAAGCCGCACGGGAGAGAAAGCAGCTGGCATTTCTGAGGAAGTTTTTTGCAGAGCAGGCGGATCAGGAAGTTCCTCTGCCTTGGGGCAAAGCCAATAGATTGTGGCAGGAGATGTTCAGGCTGGAACAGGCGGAGGTTAAATTTTACAACTAGCTTTAAGAGGTTTGTTGTAAGGAAGATCGAAGTGATCGTTGAATTGTATTGTTTGACAGAGTGAGTTAATTAATTTATTTTTTTTAATACTCTTACATTTCTATTATTTTGTGAATTGGGTTAATAAATGTATTGTGGAGACATGTGAATTAATTTAAATGGTTGTTTTAAATATTTGGCACTTGAGTTAGGGTATTAGGAGAAAATATTTGAAGAGGTGCCGTCAACACATGTTGTCGCATCAAAGTTTGTGTAGTTCCGGAACTACAATTTGCGCAGCAGTAATGAACCAATATTTCGCACGGAAAAGCGAAACAGCTCAACGGAGCATTTTACTGAAATGAATATGCGTACAATTTTGCTGTAAAATATTTCTATGGGTGTAAAAATGTTCTGGTATAACTTTTGTTGATTGAAATAATTGAAAATGTGAATAAACTGTAATTTGCTATACTACTATGCGTGTATTTGGGGACTCATTGAATTTGGGGTAGTCACATGGGATTATTTAAGGGAATTTTCAAGTTATTTTGTAAAATTAGGATACTGTAACACGTGGATTTTGGAGTCTTGTGTTGAAAGTAAGGATTAAGTCGGTCTATGGAAGCACCAGAAGAAGCGAAAATATTAAGCTGGAAGAGCAAAATCGGCAGAGTGAGGCAATCCAAAGGAAAATCAGGAACTGTAGGAAGGATAATAAGGCAAGAAAAAATAGCGCGTACTACCGTAAGCGCATATCGGAACTAGAAGCCTTGTTGAAGACTTTCAATGATAACAACGAGGAGTTGTTAAGTTTTATGGACTATTGTGGTGACAAGGAGTACTTCACCAAGGATTATCCGTTACATGTCAACTGTTTAACACGGGACTGGTTGACCAAATTCAGATTGGATCTAGAAGAGCTGGAAGCACAGGAAAATAGTCCTAGTTCGCATGAGGACAAGGCTCAAGACAAGCTAAGATCTTAACAGACGGAGGTAAAGTTATTCGCAGAAAAATTGTTTGAACAATTGGAAGCGGCAACGAGCACGAGTGAAGCCCAGGTACTCTGGAGATTAGCGGGGGACGGTGGTAACTTGCCAACTTTGGAAGCAGCGGACCAAGCATTAGCGACTATTCAGGGTCGAACGGAGGAGAAATTTTTCAAGTCTTCAAGGATACAGAAGAGTTGAAGACAAACGCGGAATTTCTCGAAAATAAAACTAGAGAACTTTCTAGGCAACTCCGAGAAACCGAGGAAGCTGATCGTATCTGGAAATGGATAATCTAGAGCTTAAGAGAATCGGGGCAACTACTATGCCAGCATGAGTAAGATCCGTTTCAACCTCTCAAATACATACGCAATCAGTACTAGCTTTGCCACCAGAAGTTCGCTGCCCGGAATATTTGACTCCGGAAGGGATAGGTCGTGTGGTAAAGCCTAGATTAGTGTTGAGTGAAGAGTATGAAATGGAGTTTTTGTTTAACGCATCTGAAATCGGTGTCGAGCCTTTTTCTCCAGGAAGTCCGATAAATAATAAAAATCAAGAGTTATCAGAAGCAGTAACAGTGCAGCAAAGTCTCGATACAGTGGAAAGTATTTCACCTGTACGAGCAAACGGTCGAAGATTAATAAGTTTGAGTCCGTCACTGGTTAAGTACATCTCAGATCCTCAGAAGTGCATTTGGAAGCCTCCCAAAAGGACAACGCTCAAGTTTTACCAGCCATAAGTAAAACAAGAATAAGTAAAATGGGTATCGAGGATATCTCCAAGACCGTGTCCAGGCTAGTATCTGTGTTTACTGGCGCTGAGTCGGGGGATTTAAGATCGGAGGTTCATCGATTTATCCAGGGGTGTGAATTAGCAAAGAGGAGTATTCGTCCTGACGATTTGCAAGACTTTTTCGATCGTGTGCAACAGAGGTTGTTTGGAGATGCGTACAATCTGGTTTTGCCAAAAAGCTTTAGTAGCGTGGAAGAGTTGTATACGTTAATAAGGAAAACGTTGTTGAAAACGAGAACGTTGGAGGAAGTCACTCAATAAATCACGGTGGCTCGGTAGTTGGCAGTCCGGACTCTGGAAGAGTTGGTAGAGGAAGCCAGCAGGGCGCAGTTTCTGGTTGAAAGAAGTCAACCTAGTGCCAGTGAAGTAAATGCCGTATTTAACAGGCAGGACGTACCTGTGGCTGTAGCAAGAGGCGAAGAAGCGTACGTGACAGACTCACGGTCTGTTCATTCTGCAATAAGTGGGGGCATACAAGGGATGAGTGCATTACACGCAAAAACACGTCCTAATGTATGGAGTTCCAAACATATGGTCATGATGCAAGCAGACAGTGCCAAATAGACACTAAATGGGATCGTAGTAGGAGGCCGCCAGTTAGGAGACGCCCGGACGCACCCTTGAGGGACAGCAGGGGTAGTAGTCCACGAGTTAACCCAGCGGAAGGAAATAACCAGGGAAGAAATCCTTCTAACACTGGGAGTGGTCAGCAGCGACCAAATTGGAATTCCAAAAGTGAACCGGGATAAGCAACACCCAACAGGGGTTGAAATGGTTCTCATGTGGACGAATGGGACATCGGGCAGCGGAATGTAGGGATAGACAAGTCCAACAAAGAAACCAGGGAAACTTTCAGCGGCCCAGTCGAGGCCAGTAGACTGGAAAGCCAAAAGAAAGGAAGTAACAGTTAGGCCGGAGGTACGTGTGACTGGTAATGTAGGAATTACAG
The DNA here is from genome assembly GCA_920105625.2 of Clusia tigrina. Lineage (NCBI taxonomy): Eukaryota > Metazoa > Arthropoda > Insecta > Diptera > Clusiidae > Clusia > Clusia tigrina. The sequence goes on from OV050030.1 coordinate 323,052,060, forward strand.
TCCAGAAAAAGGAGGAGCAAGAGGCTCTCCAATACCACGTACCGAGTAATGTAAGAACAATGGTTCAAGAAACGGAGGAGCAAGAGTCTCTCAGGGAAAAAATTTTTGATTGCGTGTTAATTTGGGTAATTGTGATGATTCTAGTACTTAGATTAAGTTTTAATAAGGTTAGAGCGTATAGGCCAATCGCCGCGTACGTGGTACGAGAATGTATAGTTAAGATATTCACGGTAATTTTGAGGGAGTATAGGATTGTAAAAGATAGCTGTGGTGCATGGAGGAAAAAAATTTAAGAGTTAGAAGGTAGACACGCGTCCATTTTGGAATCAAAAATGCGTTGTTTCGTTGTGAGCAGGATAGGTGATGCTTTTATCGCGATACCCTGCAAGGAGGCAGCTAGTGGAAAGCTAGTGCTTTTGGTAGACTCAGGGGCGGATACTAGCCTCGTAAAATCTAGTGTTTTACGGAAGGGACTAGTTGTTAACCCAAAGGATGTAAGAACGCTTAATGGAGCGTTCGGAGGATGCATCAAGACACTGGGGTCGCTCAGAATAGGGCACAGTGAAGTTAAAGACATGAGTTTTAGGATGCACGCAGTGGAATTGGATAGGGAAGGTATCCCGGCCTATGGGATAATTGGCCGTGATAATCTCTGGGGCCGCACCATATTGGATGCGCTAGAAAAGCAGCTGTCATTTTATGATGATAATAAGAATAGAATCCTTACTTTTCCATTAATGTCATGGCAGGAAGGAAACGTGAATAGGGATAAGCATTGCATGGAGGTAGTGAATGCAAGGTCAACCAGAGTAGTTACTATGCGTGTAAACACGAAACTTAGGACTCTTATTTTGCACAAGCAGCAGCTAGCGGACGGCGTATATAAGGGAGAGACCATAACGCACGTTGATAAGGGAAAGGTGTACGCTTGCGTACTCAACGCATCAGAAGAGGACTACCTGATGGATGATGATTTTAGGCCTAAGTTCACTAGTTACAATAATTTTAAGGAACCAAATTTTAGATCGGTAAATCAGATTAAGCAGGTAGATATAACGAAAAGAATGCCGAGAGTGCTAAAATCACTGAAGTTAGACCCAAGCGTAAATTCAGAAGAAAAGGCATCGATAGAAGCCATTTGTACGTCATTATATGACATATTTTTGCTGGAAGGAGACCAGCTAACGTATACACCAGAAGTAGAGCATGAAATACTTACTAGAGTGGATCAAGCACCAATTAACCAGAAACAGTACAGATTGCCACAAGCTCACAAAGATGAGGTAAATAGGCAACTAGAAGGAATGTTAAAGGATAGCATAATTTCACCGAGTATCTCGCCTTGGAACTCACCAATAATTTTGGTACCAAAGGTTGGTAAGTGCTCAGGGTCAGAAGAAGTGGAGAATGGTCGTCGATTTTAGGAAATTGAACGACGCCACTATCAAGCAAGTGTTCCCGATACCAAGGATAGAAGAAATTCTGGATCAATTGGGACACAGTAGATATTTTTCTACACTTGATTTAGCGAGTGGCTACCACCAAGTTCTGGTGGATACCCAAGATAAGCAGAAAACCGCGTTCAGCACCGGTTTAGGGCATTATGAGTTTAATAGAATGCCGTTTGGATTAACAGGAGCACCGGCTACCTTCCAACGGTTGATGAACCATGTGCTAACAGGCTTGCAAGGGTTAGATTGTTTTGTGTATCTGGATGATATTGTGATTTATGGGAAGAACTTGCAGCGGCATTCGCAACGCTTGTGCAAGGTGCTCCAAAAATTACGAGAACACAATTTGAAATTGAATACGGAGAAATGTCAATTTTTGCGAAGAGAGATGGTTTATTTAGGCCATCGTTGCTCAGAAGCAGGAACACTGCCTGACCCGCAGAAGGTGGAATGCGTTAAAAATTTAGCGATTCCGAGAAATAGAAAGGAAGTGCAAGCATTCCTAGGACTAGTGAACTATTATAGAAAGTTCGTGGAAGGACTAGCCGGAATTGCGTTGCCAGTGAATAAGTTGCTACGAAAAGAAGCAAAGTTCGAATGGACAGAGAGCTGTCAGCAAGCATTCGAGAGGCTAAAAGAAATAATTAGCTCGCCACCGATTTTGGCGTACCCCGACTTTGAGCAAACTTTTTTGTTGACTACTGATGCTGGCAATGAAGCATTAGGGGCAGTATTGTCACAAGGGGAAGTCGGTAATGACCGACCAATAGCATTCGCAAGCAGGGCGCTTAGCGACACGGAGAAAAGATACTCCACAAGAGAAAAAGAATTTCTAGCAATAGCAACAAAGAATTTTAGAGCATATCTATTAGGTCGCCCATTTAAGATATACACTGATCACCAGCCGTTGAGAGGCATAGCCAATTTGAAAGACAAACGTCTAGGCTAGCTAGGTTCAGACACAAATTGTCTGAGTATGATTTTGAAATCATATAAAAACCTGGGAAGAAGAATCTGAATGCGGATGCAGTCAGCAGAGTACCGCAGGCACAGAAGGTATCAGTAGTGCAAACGCGGGCCAAAGCACGGACAGATAAGGAGAAGGCCGAGAGAATTCAAGGGGATAAAATTGATGATACAAGAGATGTTAGCAATGTGGTTAAGATGCCAATGAACGAACAGCCAGTAATGTAAAATGGCTGGAGGAGAAAAAAGATATCCAGGCTGTGTTAAAGGGTTTCCATGATTCACCCCTAGGTGGACACCAGGGATTATGGAAAGCCCATGACAGAATGAAGCGAGTATACCGATGGAAATGTATGCTCCGAGACATAAAAAAGTATATAAAGTATTGTCCGAGTTGAAGGCTAACAAAAATGCCAATGGTGTTAACTGACACACCAAAACAGCCATTTGATAAAGTTCATATGGATATTGTAGGTATTTTACCTGAGATAGTTTCGGGAAATAAATACATATTTACGTTCCAAGACGATTTCTCAAAGTATATGGCCAAAGCATTATTTGATGAATTTATAGCATGGTACAACATACCTAAGGTTTTGATAACCGACAATGGTTCGAATTTTGTATCAAAACTATTCTCAGAAACGTGTAAAATGCTGGGAATCAAGAAATTGCTTATAACACCATATCATCCACAGGCGAATGGCTCATTGGAACGCAGTCATCGACCTCTGGCCGAGTACTTGCGCAGTTTTGCCAAGGAAGACGGCTCGAATTGGGATCAATGGTTGACCACTACAATGCATGTACACAATAATACTGTGCATGTATCAACGAAGCAAACTCCGTTTAGAACACTCTACGGGTTTGATTTCAACATGCCAGAAAATTTGAAGCGCAAATGTGCACCAGTGTACAATGGTGATGACCCCAATAAAGTGCAAAAATATCAGTTGCAGCGGGCGCACGAATTGGTTAAAGAAAACCAGGATTGTGCTAAACGAGTAGCCAGGGAATATATATATATATATATATATATATATATATATATATATATATATATATATATATATATATATATATATAACAAGGTACTAAACCCAGTATATATATAACAAGGTACTAAACCCAGTAGTTTTTCATGTGGGTGATCAGGTACTAATGAAGAATCAGGCTAGAAGAAACAAATTCTCACCTGTTTGGATAGGTCCGTATGTAGTAGCAGAAATCCGTAGCCCAGTTACAAAAGTCGTAACCATTAAGGGCAAGAATAAAAAGCTACATAATAATTTATTGAAATTGTTCCACATGAGACCACCCAACTAAAGACATGTGCTAACAGTGTTTTACCAGTGTAAACACAATAATAACAACAAACTGATATCGCGTGCGTGTGTATATCAAATAGCACAGCTCCGATTTTCAAAGTCAATGCCAGCAGAAGTGTGCCGCTTAAACCCGGGCAAGTAGAATTGACGTAATAAAAATATACTTATTAGGCACTATTGCCGAATGAAGCACAGTAGAGAAAAATATTTTTTAAATATTGAATAATAAGAAACGGATTCATTGGACACAATTAAAAAATAAAATTTTAAGACAGTCGTGGGTAAGTAATTTAAACTTAACTTAAAATATATACATACATACATACTACAGTTTATGAACTGAAATTCGACGGGTAAGCGTTAACGCCAGGCAACCGAACCGCTGGTGGAGTAAGTATACGAGTATATATGTATATACTCGTATATGTATAATGTACAGAATGAATGTACGAAGGTATATTTGGGAAAGTAAGTAATTTTTTTAATAGGAATGGGTATGGCCATATAAGTAAGTATGTAGGGACATATGATTAGGAATTGAGAATCTGCAGTTATTTTCATGCTGCAGCAGGCTATATGAAACTATATGTAATTATACACAGATTTTTTGTTTATCGCTTAGGAGATTAGCGTGTGGGGAATAGTAATGTATATATATGTATACATATATTGAATTAGAACAATATATTTAGCTTACCATTACACATTAGGTAATAACTGTAGCAATTAATTTTAAACAATTGAAAGTGCCTTGAATGTACTCGTATGTATGTATTCATATAAAAGCAGGTTACATGTTGTAGGGAACTACACTTGTTAATGGATATATACATACCGGGCTAGTGGTAAAATTTAAATATATAGAATAATTAGATGCAATGAAAAATTGAGTCATGCAATGGACAATGTGTTCACATAAACGGGTTTATCTTAAATATTCTGGTTTATGGCAGCGGGCAAAAGAATTTGCTCAGAATTGAAAAATTTAAAGAGATATATAAAAAGAAAAATGATATTAAAGGAATTATGAATGTCTAAACGAAAGAAAAATAAATAATAAATGTATCTTTTATATACTCGCTTATGTAAGATGGGCAACTAGTTTTGCCAAGAATTGATATAAAAAAACATTTATTTTTTTTGGGCGGCATGTAATTTAATATAGTAAATAATTGTTTTGTATGAATCAAATTATAATAAAATGTATATTCATTGAGAATAAATTTAAATGTTGAATGCCGCTAACAATTTAAAGAAAATTTTATCATAGTTAATTAATAATATTTGTAAAGAAAACTGTTTTTATTACTTATTTATAGTTTGGTTATTAAGACGTATTAGATATACGATATATAAATTTAAATAACACATAAAATTTACTATTTTCGTTAGCAAGAATATTAAAAATGAAATAAATGTAATAGCCAGGAAGAATAATTAAAACTCGGCAAGTGTATAAAAGTATGGTTTTTAGGTATTCAGGCGTTGGTGAACAGACAAGGACATCTGGATGGTTCAATTTTGTGCGAAGTGAGAAGACGTGGAAGAAGGGTAATCAGTAAGCCGCAAAGGAATAAAGACGAGATTGGCAACGATGATGTCCAGATATAATTTTGGGTTGGAAGAAAATGAAAGAGAAATTAGTGAGAATTCATTTTTATATGAAAGAGTGGAAGAGCTTCCAACTTCCCATGTGCGAGATGACTACGATTTCAGCTTATGAAAAAATGGAGATGGTATCGGCTGAATACAATAGTCTCTATCTGACAAGTAAAGGTCTAATAATACTTACGTTTAATTGCAGCCTAAACTACCATCGTTCAATTAGCTTCGTAGAATAATCTCCTGGCGCAAAAAATCGTTTTAACCACGAAAAGATCGAGCATAACATAGCCCAGCTTTATCGCCTAACTTCGTAACGATTTTTCCAATGAGAAAATATCCACTGTCACTGACTCAGCGAATATCGAATATTTATTTTGACTTCGTCAGAACCGCATCTAGTCGCACAAGCTTGCATCATCTTTGTACGTATCGGTCCAGAAAGAAGGGAGGGGTATGCGGAGTTCATCGAGGGACTTCACTCCCACAACGACAGCCCGTCAACCGGATCAGCAGGGAGCAGAGGCAGCAGTCTAATATAAGATTTAAAGTGTAAACTAGAATAGTGATATTGTACAGATGTTTGTATATACGCCAATGAGAAAAGAGTCAATAAAAGACCAAATTATGAAAAGGGAAATATATAAAAAAAAATTATAGAGGAAAAAAACATACAAAAGAAACCGAACACAAAGTAAGAAGAAAAAAAAATAATATGGAAAAGAGAAGAATAAAAACGAAAATAAAAAAGAACCCAAATAAGGCGACTTTAAACCAAAAAAGAAAAAAAAACTAAAACACATTATATGTATATACTATAGAGTTAAATCAATGCACATAATTGTTTACAGTGCAGGGAAAATATTGTAAAGATTTAATGGAAGTTAGTTGCACTAACTTCTTTTAGAAAGAGGGGAGGGATGTTGTGAGTTAGAATCAAGCTACTTATGCGTAGTTGACTCACAGCACCGGCTCCTATTAAATTCATTAAGAGAGCACATATTGTAAGGGGGCAAATATTGTAAATAGTAGTATTTATGCATTAATTATGATGTAAAATTTTACGGTGTCACAGTTCCGCAGTCAAGCTGACGAGGTGCATTTAGAATGCACGCGTGTGCAAGGGGCATTTAGAATGCACCGACAACACTTTTACTTTTAGTAGGTCAGTTGCCTTGAGCAACTGACACCAAATAACAATTGCGTGACTAGAACACCAGAAAAGACAATTCGTAGACTGTAATGTCTCTTTGTAAATAGTATATAAGAACTAGTATTTTAATAATAAAGACCCTTGTCGTTTTTTACAACTCAACTAGTGCGTATCATTTATTGTGTGGAAAAGTGATAGGTTATTAGGTACACGCGCACTCAGCAAAGGCAGCGACAAGGACGTTCCCGACAACAAGCAGCAAGCAAACCCCAAAAAAAGGGAGGAATGTACTTATGTAGTGCTTATTGCTGCACTATGTTCAATTTCACATTAAGTTTTTGTGATTTGGCGTGTGAGGACTCATATAATTTTTGCTCCGTATTGCAGCCGTTATTTAAATAAATACTGTGTTATATAAGTGCGATAGTTTAGCGATCGGTGAATACAATTCGCGAGAGCTATCTTGGACACATGTCCAATATGTTTAAAAATATAATATTTTATTTAAATAATATTAAAATAATAATTAAACCAATCAAAACAAACAAAAGTTCGCGGGGGAAAAAATGAGTGTTTCTCACTCACCGAGCAAAACTCCACCCACAAACACAAACGTAAAAAATGCATACTCTGCCAGTGAGCAAGAGCGGAAAAATACACAAACAAAAACACCTACAATGCTTACTTCATCCACTCTTCTAATTACGGAGAAAGGGTGGCAACAACTATAACAACAGTGGTAGATCCAGTTCTACTAAACCATTGTTGGGGTATTGTCCTTGTTTGACGGGGGACGTCCTTCTGCTGCGCGCGTGTATCTGAAAAGCCTAAATCACTCTTTGTAAAAATCACTACATTACACTGTTAGTTTTTAAAATCACAAGCCTTTATTACTTAGAATACTAACTCTTATATACTATTTACAATTCATAATTACAATACAAAAACTGACCTTTCTGGTGTTCCAGTTTCGCACCTGTTAATTGGTGTCAGTTGGTCAAGCCAACTGACCTACGCCAATCTGAAATGTTGATGGTGCATTCTAACTTTGAATGCCCTTCGGTGGCTCGACTGCAAAACTGTAGCACCCTAAAAGTTTACATAATAAATATTACATAGGTAATATTAATTCTAAGTACTCGCACCCTAAAAATATGTGCTTTCTTAAGTAACTTTAACACATGCTAATCACACAGAATGTGTGGCATCTGTTAGGAGTCGATGATGTGAGACACTACGCGCAGGCAGCTTGATTCTAGCTCACAACATCCCTCCCCTCTTTCTAAAAGAAGTTAGTGCAACTAACTTCTAATGAATCTTTACAATATTTTTCTCTTTTCTGCACTTTAAACTATCTGTGCATTTTCTTAAACCTATAGTACATATGTATAGTTTTTTTCTCTTTCCAAATTCGCCTTATTGGGGTTCAATTGTTGTATTCTTTTCTTTTTACTTTTGTGTTCTTTTCTTTTTTCCTCTTTTGTTTTATTTTGTTCCTTTATTTCTATCTTTTTTTTCTTCTTTTTTTTCTTTGTTTTATTCTGTTCTTTTATTTCTATCTTTTTTTTTTTTATATTCCCCTTTTTATATTTGGTCTTTCATCGACTCTTTTCTCACTGGCGTATATACAATTTTCAACAACTAGCGATAATACAATTAATCCTATACTTAAGATCTTATATTCTACTATGAGATTTATATCTAAAATATTACGTTATACTTCTGCTATCTGCTGATCCGGTTGACGGCTGCCGTTGACGGAGTGAAATCCCTCGATGAACTCTGCATACCCCTCCCTTCTTTCTGGATCAGTACGTACAAAGATGTTATAGGTTGGCGATCTGGTTTGCCATTAAAACTTTGCTTTTAGTGGCCTTCTTCTATCCATTTATGTAGTGTGCCCCACGGCTGTAAGTGGTACTGCCTCTGCTTATAGTATTCAACTTGTAAAAAAAAGCATTTGGAATACATGAGAGATTACAATACACCTTCTTCCTTTGAAGCAATGCGTTTTATGGTGGAAGTGTTTCTCTTGAGCTTCCTCATAATGGTATTTGACATCGTTTGGCTTTGATGTGGAGACAATCGGTATTTCTCTGAGACACACATTTAATGACGTAATTTGTGTACTCTGATCGGTAACCAGTCTCTGTGTCCTCTTGTATTAAATCATATTTCCTATGTAAATCATATTCCATATGTTCATACTCTAGATTGGACATACACTTCAATGAAGCAGTTAACTTCCGTGAGCCAAATTTCCTCTGCTTATTATATTTGGTGGTGGTTTCAGTCACCCACCTTAAGCTTTTACCCATCTTCAACTTCTCCAAAATCGATTCTGTTGAGATTGTGATACACTCGGTGGACATTGTACTATAATTGTCCAATTCAAAACATGACTCCGCAAGGAAACTTGTTCTTTTTTCGTTGCTTGTCAATAACTTATCCACAACGCATTCAAATGCTGCGGCCATATGCCGTTTCGCAAAATTAAAATTACAACCGTCGCCATTCATCTCCAATCTAATATGTTGGCATCTTTGGGGTCACAAACCTTAGATAACTGCCAAAAATCTTTGTTTTTCAAAAACGCATCTTTCCGAATACTACGTTGGTCTTTTAGTCCGCACCGCCTTCCGATATCCGCTGTTCCCGGAACTTCCTGCTTCGCTTCACATCATCAGAGCTATATAGAGAACACCTATAATAATTTTCTTAATTTTCTAGTATACATTTTAGTTTGATATTTCTTCTATGTTTAATTTTTGCCGAACATTTCAGTCAACTTAATAAATGAATTTAAAAATTATATAACATTTAAATAAATACACTATATGTACTATATATAGTCTTGGGTATAATTTTCCAATTTAGTATGATTTTTGTTTTTTTTTTTTATTACAAATTTATATTTTACATAATTAATTTTTGTAACTCTAATTATTTTCTAAACTATTTTTGATTCTAATGTGAACTTTGCACAGATTATAATTTTTTAATTTATAATTTTAAACATAAGCTATTCCAAAAAACAATATTTCTACAACATGCTTTTTTTATAATTGAATGCTATATCATTCAATTTGCCATCCACTTGTCTTCTCCCCTCACATTATCGGATTCGCTACCGTATCCTGGAGGAAAAGAGGACTGGACTATGCGTTTTCATAGCCATATAGGGCATCAGTTTTGCTCTGATTAATTTTTCGTGCTCTTTTTCAACACGTGAGTTATCACTCATTTCAACTTTGAACCAATTCATTGGCCCTCCGACAAAAACCAGATTATATAAAATAATCCCGTTTATGTTAAAAACTTGTCCATTGCATGACTTAACTTTTCTTTGCATACAATTACTTTTTATTTAAGTTTACTTCTAGCCTGATATGTATATATCCATTAACGATTCTATTTTCCATCCTGTAATTAGCTCGTATATGGCTACATACATACATTCGAGGCGCTTTAAATTACCTAGAATTAATTACTAACGTTATTTTCCCCAATTAACTATACATTTTTTAAAATTTCCATACGCTAATTTCTTAAACAATAAACAGTTAAAACCTATGTACGAGTATATCTACATATAGCCTGCTGCAGTATCTGCAAATATATACATACGCACATACCCATTCCTCCTAACTAGAGTACTTACTTCTTTAAATATACATTCGTACATTCATTCTTTATCTTATACACATATATACATACTCGTATATATACTTACTTCACCAGCAGTTCCGTTGCCTGGCGTTAATGCTCATGCATCGAATTTCAGTGCATACACTGCCGTATGTGTGTATGTACATATTCGAAGTTTTGTTTTATATTACTTACCCACGACTGTCTTATTATTTCATTTTATTTTTTAATTACGTGCAATGTTTATCATTATTTAAAAAAAAATATTTTTCCCTACTATGCTTCGTTCGGCCACAGTGCATAATAAGCACTTTTATTACGTCAACTTTAATCGCTCGATTTTAAGTGGCACACTTCTACTAGCCTTGACTTTGAAAATCGGAGCTGTGTGTGTTATTTGATACACACACGTACATGTTTACGTTGTTATTTTTGTGTTTACACTTGTAAAACACTGCTAACACATGTCTTTAGTTGTGTGGTCTAATGTGGAATAATTTCAACAAATTATTATGTAGCTTTTTATTTTTTCCCTTAATCGTTACGACAGTTGTAACTGGGCTTCGGATCTCTGCTACCACATACGGACCTATCCACACAGGTGAGAATTTGTTTCTCCTAGCCTGATTCTTCATTAGTACTTGATCACCCACATGAAAAACTACTGGGTTCAGTACCTTGTTATAAGCTTCCCTGGCCACTCGTTTAGCGCATTCCTGGTTTTCTCTAACCAATTCGTGCGCTCGCTGCAACTGATATTTTTGTACTTTATTGGGGTCATCAGCATTGTATACAGGCGCACATTTGCGCTTCAAATTCGCTGGCATGTTGAAGTCAAACCCGTAGAGTGTTCTAAACGGAGTTTGCTTAGTTGATACATGCACAGTATTGTTGTGTACATGCATTGCAGTGGTTAACCATTGATCCCAATTCGAGCCGTCCTCTTTGGCAAAACTGCGCAAGTACTCGGCCAAAGGTCGATGACTACGTTCCAATGAGCCATTCGCCTGTGGATGATATGGTGTTATGTGCAACTTCTTGATTCCCAGCATTTTACACGTTTCTGAGAACAGTTTCGATACGAAATTTGAACCATTGTCGGTTATCAAATCCTTAGGTATGTTGTAACATGCTATAATTTCATCAAAGAATGCTTTGGCTACCGTACCTGCTTCCGCATCAGGTATAGCCACGCACGCCATATACTTTGAGAAATCATCTTGGAACGTCAAGATGTATTTATTGCCCGAAACAGTCTCAGGTAAAATACCTACAATATCCATATGAACTTTATCAAATGGCTGTTTTGGTGTGTCAGTTAGCACCATGGGCATCTTGGTTAGCCTTGAACTTTTGTTGGCCTGGCACTTTGGGCAGCTTCTTACATATTTTTTTATGTCTTTGAGCATACCTTTCCATCCGTATACTCGCCTAATCCTATCATGGGTTTTCCAGAATCCCTGGTGTCCACCTAGAGGTGAATCATGGAAACCCTTTAACACAGCCTGGATATCCTTTATATCCTTCAGCCATTCCACACTACTGGCTCTTTGTTCATTAGCAGCGTCACCCGCATTGCTAACATTTCCTGTTGCATCAATTTTATCCCCTTGAATTCTCTCAGTCTTCTCCTTATCTGACCGTGCTTTGGCCCTCGTTTGCACTACTGATACCTTCTGTGCCTGCGGTACTCTGCTGAGTGCGTCCGCATTCAGATTTTTCTTCCCAGGTTTGTATATGATTTCAAAATCATACTCAGACAATTTGTGTCTGAACCTGGCTAGCCTAGACGTTTGGTCTTTCATATTGGCTATGCCTCTCAACGGCTGGTGATCAGTATATATCTTAAATGGGCGTCCTAGCAGATATGCTCTAAAATTCTTCGTAGCCCACACTATGGCTAGAAATTCCTTCTCTATTGTGGAATATCTCTTCTCCGTGTCGCTAAGCGCTCTGCTTGCGAATGCTATTGGTCGGTCATCACCGACTTCCCCTTGTGACAATACTGCCCCTAATGCTTCATTGCTAGCATCAGTGGTCAACAAAAAAGTTTGCTCAAAGTCGGGGTACGCCAAAATTGGTGGCGAGCTAATTATCTCCTTTAGCCTCTCGAATGCTTGCTGACATCTCTCTGTCCATTCGAACTTTGCTTCTTTTCGTAGCAACTTATTAATGGGCAAAGCAATTCCGGCTAGTCCTTCCACGAACTTTCTATAATAGTTCACTAGTCCTAGGAATGCTTGCACTTACTTTCTGTTTCTCGGAATCGCTAGATTTTTAACGCATTCCACCTCGGGTCAGGCAGTTCTCCTGCTTCTGAGCAACGATGGCCTAAATAAACCACCTCTCTTCGCAAAAATTGACACTTCTCCGTGTTCAATTTCAAATTGTGTTCTCGTAATTTCTGGAGCACCTTGCACAAGCGTTGCGAATGCTGCTGCAAGTTCTTCCCATAAATTACAATATCATCGAGGTACACAAAACAATCTAACCCTTGTAAGCCTGTTAGCACATGGTTCATTAGCCGTTGGAAAGTAGCCGGTGCTCCTGTTAATCCAAACGGCATTCTATTAAACTCATAATGCCCTAAACCGGTGCTGAACGCGGTTTTCTGCTTATCTTGGGTATCCACCAGAACTTGGTGGTAGCCACTCGCTAAATCAAGTGTAGAAAAATATCTACTGTGTCCCAATTGATCCAGAATCTCTTCTATCCTTGGTATTGGGAACACCTGCTTGATAGTGGCGTCGTTCAATTTCCTAAAATCAACGACCATTCTCCACTTCTTCTGACCCTGAACACCTCCCTTCTTTGGCACCAAAATTATTGGTGAATTCCAAGGCGAGATACTCGGCGAAATAATGTTATCTTTCAACATTCCCTCCACTTGCCTATTTACCTCATCTTTGTGAGCTTGCGGCAATCTGTACTGTTTCTGGTTAATTGGTGCTTGATCCACTCTAGTAGGTATTTCATGCTCTACCTCTGGTGTATATGTTAACTGGTCTCCTTCCAGTCTCTCCTATGTCATGGAATGACGCACAAATGGCTTCTATTGATGCCTTCTCTTCTGAATTCACGCTTGGGTCCAACTTCAAGGATTCTAGCACCCTCTCCATTCTTTTTCTTATATCTACCTTCTTAATCTGATTCACCGATCTATAATTCGGTTCCTTAAAATTATCATAACTAGTGAACTTGGGCCTAAAATCCTCCTCCATCAGGTAGTCCTTTTCCGATGCGTTGAGTACGCAAGCGTACACCTTACCCTTGTCAACGTGCGTTATGGTTTCTCCCATATATACGCCCTCCGCTAGCTGCTGCTTGTGCAAAACAAGAGTCCTAAGTTTTGTGTTTACATGCATAGTAACTACTCTGGTTGACCTTGCATTCACTACCTCCATACAATTCTTAACCTTATTCACGGTTCCTTCCTGCCATGACATTAATGGAAAAGTAAGGATTCTATGCTTATTGTTATCATAGAATGGTAACTGCTTGTCGAGCGCATACAGTATGGTGCGTCCCCAAAGATTATCGCGGCCAATTATCCCATCAGCCGGGATACCTTTCCTATCGACTTCCACTGCGTGCATTCTAAAACTCATACCCTTTACTCCACTGTGCCCTATTCTGAGCGACCCCAATGTCCTAATGCACACTCCAAACGCTCCGTTAAGCGTTCTTAAGTCCATTTGATTAATGTCTAGCCCCTTCCGTAAAACACTAGATTTTACGAGGCTAGTGTCCGCCCCTGAATCTACTAATAGCACTAGCTTTCCACTCGCAGCCTCCTCGCCGGGTATCTCGATGAAGGCATCACCTATCCTGCTCATAGCGAAGCAACCTCCTTTTGTTCCCAATATGGACGTGTATCCACTCCCTAACTCTTCGTGATACTGGAGAGCCTCTTGCTCCTCCTTCTCCTGGACTGTAGTTCCTATATTACTAGTCCCACGTACTTCCGGCCTTATTATTACTTCCTTTCTTTTGGCTTTCCAGTCTATTGGCCTCGACTGGGCCGCTGGAAGTTTCCCTGGTTCCTTTGTTGGGATTGTCTATCCCTGCATTCAGCTGCCAGATGTCCCATTCGTCCACATGAGAAGCATCTCAATCCCTGTATGTTATTGCCTATCCTTGGTTCACTTCTAGAATCCCAACTTGGTCGCTGCTGACCACTCCCAGTTTTGAAAGGATTTCTTCCTTGGTTAATTCCTTCTGTTGAATTAATTCTGGGACTACTGAAGTTACCCCTGCTGTCCCTCAAGGTTGGAACTGGGCGACTCGTTGCTGGCTGCCTTTTACTCTGATTCCATTTAGTGTCTACTTGGCACTGTCTACTTGCCTCATGACCATATGTTTGGCACTCCATACAATAGGGCGTGTTTTTCCGTGTAACGCATTCATCCCTTGTATGCCCTGGATTATCACAGAATGAGCAAATGGGTTTCCTTGGCTTAAACCTCTCAACCAAGAATTCTTGGTCTCTTTGTTGCGGAAATTGGCCCATCAATCTACCGACTCCACATCTGTTTTGCTGCTGTACTGTTCCTACCTCTGCAGGAGCATCAGTCCAGCAGATTCCACCTGTTGTCGTTCGCTGTTGTATTGCTGCTTCAGCTAAAGAGACCGCCTCCACTAACTCTGCCATACTCCTCGGCGTGAGAGTAAGAGTATAATTAGCTAAATCCCTATTTATCAGGCCTGCCTTGAACACAGAAATCATAGTCCGTTCTACTTGAGCCTTGTATGCTGCAACATTTTCTGGAAACTGCCTGTTGGCTTCCGTCTCAGCAGCGTTCCCGAGAGACTGGAGCCTTCGTCCCCAGGCTCTCAATTCCTCCCCCGGTGTCTGAGTTGATTCCTGTATTTCCCGTACAAGACAGTCGTACGACTTTTGTTTCAAATATGTCCGATCCAAAAGTACATATAATTCTGCCAGGGTGCTTACTGAGCTATGCACCAGTAAATCAAACGCATCACCTGTGGTTCTTTGCCTAATACACTTTATTAAGTGTTCCCCGTCCGCTTCCGGAACACTCTGTTGCGCTAGCTCACAACCTTCTTTGAAGCGCCGGATCTCAGTTCTCAGATCATACAACTCGACTCCTGAGAACATGGGCACCAACTATTCCGGCCAACGTACTTCCGGAGGCAATGTCAATACTGTCTGCGTAAATCCAGCTGATGCTGATTTTGATTTCTCCCTATTCAGTGAGGTCCTATTGGTCGCCCGTCCTCTTTTCAATTCCGCACACTCCTTTTCCAACAGCGTTGCTGCTTCCTCTGTTTCCGTCAACCTCTGAGAAAGTTCCTTTACCTTCTTCTCCAGATACTCTTTTTGTGCTCTCCAATCTTCTGCTTTCTTATGAAAACTGAACAACTTTTCTTCTGTTCTTTTTTGGATTGCCGTCAAGGCTTGATCCGCTACCTCTAACGGTGACACAGCGCCTCCGGCGTTCGCCTGCCTCCACAATTCCTGAGCTTCTTCCCTGCTCGTACTCGCTTCGAACTGGTCAACTATTTTCCCAGTAAACAGTTTCACCTCTGACTGTATTGATTTCAATCTGTTCCTTATTTCCTCGTCTGGCGAAACCAAACTCACAATCTCTTGCCCTAGTCCCTCTAATTCAGAACTAAATGTATCTGCCCATTCGTTGACCAGACTATTTATGTAGTCTGCGTAATTTTCCGCAAAATATTTTCGCTTGCCGTACTCAACTGCGTGAGGTAACAACAGTCCGTGATTATTGTTGAACTCTCTCCCCAGATCTTGCAACTGTGTTATTCGCTTGCGGTAATACACGTTGTCCTTACGTAGCCTGCCGTCTTTCTTAAAATTATGGACCAGTTCTTCAATCGCTTCGCCAATTTGCTCCTGCCTCAGCAGTAATCCTTGCGCTTCCTTCGTCATATCCCAAATGCCAGAACAGATGGCGTATCCCAATTACAAATAAAAATCCAATATTTGTTAAAACTTGTTACAATATTTTATTCGATCTTACTTAATGATTCAAAACAGAGTTATTTAAAAAAAAAACATTCCACCGTAAATTCTATCTTTATACACATATTCTGCTATACTTGTTTTCCATCACAAAGTTCCGCTGTCTACAGGCGTCCATTAAGTCCTTCCATCAATGCAAATTGGTCCTTGGCTTCCTCACAGATACTCCTTGATTTCCTCTCACCATCTTTAATACTCCAAAAATCCATGGAAAAGGCCATATATTTGTAAAAACCGAAATTGTATTTACAGGCAAAAGTGTCTTGATTCATTCCCGGAAATTTGAATCCATATTTAAAAATAAACCCGTAACGTATGCGCAACGAAATAAAAACATTTATATTATTCCTAATACCCTAAGCTCATGGTATTTCATTGTGTAAAAAAGTGAAAAAATGTGTATCCAAATATATCCCTACCGACAAACAAACACAAAACCCCTACCAAAAAAATCCTCACAGCTAGGATGAACATACATAGACCGTCCGATCATACTGACGGTTGGCAACCATTCAAAGCTGCGTGCAACAGCGCAAACGCGCCTGTAGGTTGCAACTTCTTTGACCAGCGCTACGGCGCCTTCAGGGTCGCAGAAGTATCTTCTTAGATTACGCTATTATACACTCTACTCACCCAAATTTTTTTCGATGTCATCTTTATTCCACAGTGTCCTTCGATGAGGTCCTTCGAATTCGTTGCAGGATGCCTCTCTGCTTCAGGGTTCCTTGCCCTGGGATTACTCCAATAGGTCGATCCTACCGGCTGCGCCAAAATGTTGGGGTATTGTCCTTGTTTGACGGGGGACGTCCTTCTGCTGCGCGCGTGTATCTGAAAAGCCTAAATCACTCTTTGTAAAAATCACTACATTACACTTTTAGTTTTTAAAATCACAAGCCTTTATTACTTAGAATACTAACTCTTATATACTATTTACAATTCATAATTACAATACAAAAACTGACCTTTCTGGTGTTCCAGTTTCGCACCTGTTAATTGGTGTCAGTTGGTCAAGCCAACTGACCTACGCCAATCTGAAATGTTGATGGTGCATTCTAACTTTGAATGCCCTTCGGTGGCTCGACTGCAAAACTGTAGCACCCTAAAAGTTTACATAATAAATATTACATAGGTAATATTAATTCTAAGTACTCGCACCCTAAAAATATGTGCTTTCTTAAGTAACTTTAACACATGCTAATCACACAGAATGTGTGGCATCTGTTAGGAGTCGATGATGTGAGACACTACGCGCAGGCAGCTTGATTCTAGCTCACAACAACCATATAACAACAACAACAGTGACAGCCATAACCACAAATACACCTACATCAACCAAAGTACTAACACACGCAACTGAAACTCAACAAAATAAAATTCCAACTGCTCCCAGCAACGCAAGTAACCAGCGATCGCACTGAGATCAGAGACACACTAGCACTCAGAAAGGCTTAACAATGCCTCCAGTACACTCAGCTCAGCGCTGGTGAAAATCGCAATGCGCCTCACACAACCGAACAAGAAAACATGCGCACACAGACTGACAACTTGAATCATCGTACTCCTCTCTCGTGTGAGCATATTACAGCTAGGGCGATATTTCAGACAGGCATAGATCGCTACATGCATGTAAAGCGAAAATTAAGTCCTCAAACAAAATTGGGCAAACAGGCAGCAAAAATTCACAAGCCAAATATTAGTAAAAATAGCAATCTCTCTAGCCAAAATCGTTTTGCTATTTTATCGACGATTGATGCTACGGACTGGGTGTGCAAAATCAAACAACTTCTAAATCGTATAAACCACCATCTATTTATTTACGGCAACGCAGATCCAACGCATTAGTGCAAAGTTTGAGACAGGTAATAGGCAGCAAAAAATTCCACATTATTCCTTTACTGAATGGATTATGATCTTTGACCAATTATCGTTTATATCCGACCATGATCTAATTTTTTGTTCATTGAATGTGAATCTAAACCCAGTCGTTGCTGAAAATTCTTTTTCCTTTCGAGGCTATAAGTCAAATAATATTGATTCTTTGTTTAATGACCTGTCTCTTATTAATGTCTAAATGTTGGCTGTTTAGCTCTGTGAATGAAAAGCTGTATTCTTTAATGTACAGAATTGGTGCCTTGTTTGACTTGCATGTTCCACTTGTTACACGTTCTATCACTAACAGCAGTTGTCCCTGGTTTACGAAGAATGCCAAATTGGCTCTTAAAAATCGGCCAATCAGTG
Organism: Clusia tigrina; assembly: GCA_920105625.2. Lineage (NCBI taxonomy): Eukaryota > Metazoa > Arthropoda > Insecta > Diptera > Clusiidae > Clusia > Clusia tigrina. The sequence goes on from OV050030.1 coordinate 323,070,453, forward strand.
GAAAAGAAATCCAACTGCATCTAGATGGGAAGAGCACAGAAGAGCTAGAAATGATGCAAACTCTAATATTAAATTGGCTAAGCGCAGATATTTCATATCCAAACTATGTATAGGACGACCTTCCAAGCAGCTGTGGAATAACATAAGACAAGCTGGAGTATGCAATGGGACGTCTGAAGATTGTCGGATTGATCCGGGTATTCTGAATGACTATTTTAGTAGTAGTTCAGCGTCTGCTGATGATAATTCTGCTGTAGCTGCAAGGGACTATGTTTCTGAATGCCCATTTGTGTTTGAGTTTATTTCTGTGGGTGAAGGTGATGTTGCTCGCTGTGTCAACAAGATAAGTCAAATGCTGTCGGAGAGGATGGAGTTCATATTAAATTTATTAAACTTATTTTGCCTTTCATTCTAAGCTGATTGACCCATATAATTTACCATTGCTTAACGAGCTCCTGCTTCCCTAATATTTCGAAAGTAGCGACGATTATCCCTATAGCTAAAATAGAACGTCAGAAAATTTATTTCCCCACTCCAATCTGGTTTTCGGCCTGGACACAGCTGCTCCACTGCTGTTGTTGAAATATTGGCTGACATCAGAGACTTATTTGATATGGGACACTTGAGCATGCTTTGTCTGTTAGATTTTTCTAAAGCATTAGATTCTGTAGATCACTCATTACTATGTGAAAAGCTAAAGTTGAATTTTGGATTTTTCAGCTCGGCGGTCCGTATGTTAAATAGTTACTTGGTTGGAAGGCTTCAAAGGGTTAGGGTGGGAAAGAGTGTGTCTGCGTTCAGTAATTCAACCTGTGGGCTCGGTGCTTGGTCCACTATTATTTACACTGTTCATAGATGACATTTTCAGTAAGTGTCGTCATGTTACCATGCATGCATATGCTGATGACCTTCAATTGTATTTGTCCAGACCTATTGGTCTCATTGATGATTTATGTGCTAGGGTAAACGAAGACTTGATCATAATAGCAGAATGGGCTATAGCTAATAGGCTGAAGCTCAACTCCCAAAAATCATATATCCTCCCGATTTCCAAGTCTGGTTACCCTTCCTCTGATATACCAACAATTTCACTAAATGATACAAAACTTAAATTTGTTGAAAAAGTAAAAAAAACCCTGGATTCCACATTAACTCCGTACTATCCTGTAAGGATCACATAAATTCAGTGGTGAGTAAGGTAAACTATGCCTTACGGAATTTGAGGAGGACTGCATCATTTGTTCCTATTGAGACCAGAAGGAGGTTGGTGCTTCAGCTTATAGTGCCGATCATGACTTACTCAGATGTTGTTTATGGTAAACTTGACTCGGGTTCCAGGCATAAGTTGCAGGTTGCATTCAATAATGTTACAAGATATGTATATGGTTTAAAAAAGTTTGACACATCAGTAAGTTTTGCAATCAGGTCCTTGCTTACAATATTTTTAATTATATGGATGCTAGAAATTGAATATTTCTACATAACTTGATATACACGCGATCACCTAATTATTTGTTTGTAAAGTTGGAGTTTTGTAAATCGAGGAGAAATATGAACCTCTTACTCCCTAATTACAAGTATTTAAACTCGAATAGACTCTTTTTTGTGAACGCCATCAGGTTGTGGAATTCGTTGCCTTTGGCTATTAGGAGTATCTCAAGTAAGCACAACTTTAAGCAAGCAATTTTTCACTACTTCTCTTAATGCTATTTTTTTCTCTCTTTTTCTTTCTAGTTTTTGTTTCCTTTTTGTTTATTCATTGTCTTTCTGTTCTGACTTTTCCTTATTTCATAAAAATTATTCATTTTTTAATTTAATTATTTATTTATTCCATTATTTTTATGTTTAATTATTTATTTATCTGATTTTAACTTATTTATTTGTCTGATCTAATAATTTAGTTTCATTTAATTTACATTCTTAGTCTTAGTTTTAAGTAATTTTTGTTGTATATAATTATTATTATTCTGATACTTCTTGCCGCATTTAAAATACCCTGTGTTATATGTGAATGCTTTAAAATAAAATAACCTACAAATGGCGGCTTTAGCAAACACGTGGCGAATGTGATGAAATTGTGTGCATTATTTTGCAAAGACTATTTACTAATATATAAGTTAACGTCATTTACGCCGAAATTACAAACTTATAAATTTAAACAAACATCCGTTCCCATCATTTATGCTGACGCTATGTCTAGCGCTTTTAACTGGAACAATGCACGCGCCCAGGTAAATCGTCACCTACAACAAAAGCTAACCACAACAACAACAATAACAGCAGCAGCGGCAGAAGCAGCGACGCAATAGCTGATAAGCTTATTAATATTATTTCATAATTTCAGTCTCTGTTTGTATTAAGTTAATTTAAGACGTGTTTTAATCAATAAAGTTGGCATTAGCCAAAAAATATATTTTTTTAATAAAAGGGATAACAAAAAACCTTAATTGGCGCCCGAGCATAAAGAAAAATTAGTTTGGTTTCGGAAAAAGAAAGATAAGCCGGTTAAAGTGAATAAAGTGAGCCGTAGTAAGCCGTTCAAGGAGCCGCAAGTGCCACAGTTCACCTTTAATACTTCTCCGATCCGAAGAAAACAAGTATCCTCGCGGGAAACAAAGGCCCCTAAGTAGGCAGAACCAGCCAAAAAGGACGTCCACGGCTTTTCAGGACCGCCAGCCCGGAAAAGGATTACAAAATAATTATTTTAAATGGAAAAATTCATATATTTGTAAGTCAAGAATAGTGCCATTTCTAGTTAACATTTTAAGAAACACTTTAATTGAATATTTTAATTGAAATTAAATGGAATTTATTTTATTAAAAAATTGATTATAACGAAATATCCACACTGCGAATCTGAACTCCAGACCCTCCAGTGTATAAAAAATATATATAAATAAATTACAGAAAACAGAGACTCAATAATAAAATAAAGACATAACCAAAAAAATCTTATAAAAAAATAATCGAAACTGTGAAGTTGTAGCTTCTAACGCCGGACCTTCCAGTTTATAAATTATTATAAATATTAAACGAAGTAAATAATAACAATTACAAATTTTTTTCTTTCCAAATAAAGAATTGAATTAAATTAATTTATTTAAATTGATTAAATCGTTTATCAATAAACATTATCTTACCAAAAGCCTTACGTTTTACTTTTAAGTAAAATTTAATATTTTTTATTATAATAATTGAATACAATAATTGAATATTCTGAATTTTTTTTTTTTTTACAAAATGTCAAATCCTAATAACCTAATTAGACCGCCTGTACTAAATCCTCCTAACACCTCATCCTCAAATTCCACATCCACTGCCAATAGCACGCTAAATATGGACGAACTCACAAATTTAATTTCAAGTATAGTGTTAACAACCATGCGTACAGAAGGACGAAACATTGTGCAAGCTGCACTCAATCCCAATTCAAATTTCACAAACTTTACAGACGTTACAATAGACATAACCCAACAACATGATATTAAAGACCTTGACAAAATACCGGACGTTGTCCGATGTCTTCGCGAATTCTCTGGTGTTCCAGGTGAATTTAATTTGTGGAAGAAGAGTGTGGACAGAATTTTGCAAATTTATCAGAATCAAATAGGAACTCCCAAATATTATGGCATTCTAAATGTCATAAGGAATAAAATAGTAGGAAACGCAGACATAGCCTTAGAGTCCTACAACACTCCATTAGAATGGAGAGCCATCTCGAAATGTTTAACCCTACACTACGGAGACAAACGTGATATTGGTACTCTAGAGTACCAGATGACTTCTCTGATTCAAGGCAACTTAACAATACAAGAATTTTACCACCAAATTTACTCCCATCTCTCACTCATTCTGAACAAAATAGGTTGTATGGAAATTGGTTTAGAATCAACTCACCTTTTGACAAAAACTTATAGGGAAAAGGCCCTAGATACATTCATAAGAGGTCTAAAAGGAGATCTCCCTAGACTATTAGGAATGCGAGAACCGCTTGACCTTCCTCAAGCACTCCATTTATGCCTAAAACTCGAAAACCAAAACTTTCGCTCAAATTACGCCTATAATAACCAAAATTCAATAAGAAAAACATATGGTAATCCACCGGTTCTACCACCAAGGAAACAACCACCACCATCAATACCACCATTTAGACAACAAAGAGAATTTTACCCAGAGATAGCTTATCTACCCCAAGTTCGCCATAATCCATTTGTACCACAGCCTTTTCAGCCAAGATTTCAAAATCAATCTAATTCTCCATTTAATTCAAACGCTTCACCGAATTTTCAACATAGATTCCAAAATCAACCATTTCAACAGAGATTCCAAAATCAACCATTTCAGCAAAGGCCACAGTCACAACCCTTTCAAAATAATGCATCACCTAGACCCAATGCACCAAAACTACCTCAACCAATGGATATAGATCAAAGTATACGAAGCGCTGCAGTCAATTATGCAAATAGACCCCAAGCTTTCAAATATGCAGGCAAAAGACCAAATAATGATCAAAGCACATCACAAATTCCACAAAAATATCAGAGGAACTATCATATAAGCACTAAAGACCCCGAAACTTATAACCAAGCTGTAGAATTTCAAAATGAACAATATGATCAAACACTTTCTGAATACATGACTCCTCAAGAAATATATGAAGATACTGCACAAGAAGAAGAAACTAATAACCAATCTAACGAAATTATTGATTATACTGACATCCATTTTTTAGGCTAACGAATTCATCGCTGCCCTATTTTGAATGCAAAACAGGTAGTGGTGAAATACTTAAAATTCTTATAGATACTGGCTCGAATAAAAATTATATTCAGCCATCACTTGTTTCAAATCCAATCCAAAATAGAGCCCCATTTTATGCAAACTCAGTTGGTGGCAATATCAAAATAAGCCATCATACTATAGCAAACATCTTTGGACTGAAAGACACTAATATAAAATTTTTTCTATTACCAACACTTAAATCATTCAACGCAATTTTAGGCAATGACAGTTTAAAGGAATTAGAAGCAGTTATTCACGTAAAACACGGTTATATGATCATTAAAAACAAAATAAAGATTCGTATAAAACAATGTTTAGCACAAAACGTAAACGCAATAGAAATACGAAATGAACATATGTCTGAAAAACAGAAGGAAATCATGAACTCATTAGTTAATAAAAATCAAGAATTGTTTTCGGAACCGGACCAAAAGTTAACATTTACAACAAAAGTTGTAGCGGATATTCGAACATCATCAGATACTCCGGTTTACACTAGATATTATCCATACCCTTCATCTCTAAAAACCGAAGTTGAAGAACAAATACAAAATTTTCTGAAAGACGGAATCATAAGACCTTCACGGTCACCGTATAATTCCCCCGTCTGGATCGTCCCTAAAAAACAATATGCTTCCGGAAAAAAGAAATATCGAGTAGTCATAGACTATAGAAAATTGAATACAGTAACAATTGCTGACCGATATCCTATTCCCGATATCAATGAAGTCCTTGCGCAATTAGGACAAAACAAATGGTTTTCGGTATTAGATTTAAAAAGCGGATTCCACCAAATACCCTTAAAGGAATCCGATGTGGAAAAAACAGCCTTCTCAATTAACAACGGGAAATATGAGTTCACCCGTCTTTCATTCGGCCTCAAAAACGCGCCTTCAATCTTTCAGAGAGCGTTAGATGATATATTGAGAGACCATATTGGCAAAAGATGTTTCGTATATATAGACGACATCATCATTTTTAGCAAAGATGAAAGTACACACTCAGAAGACATTCAAAAGATTTTTCATACCCTCATATCTGCCAACATGAAAGTACAATTAGATAAGTGCGAATTTTTTAAAGAAAATGTTGAATTTTTAGGTTTTGTAATATCACCCCAAGGAATTAAAACTAATCCGACTAAAGTAGAAGCAATAATAAACTTTCCAATCCCAAACACACTCAAAGATTTACGATCTTTCTTAGGATTATCCAGTTACTATCGTCGTTTTGTACTCGACTATGCAAAATTGGCAAAGCCTCTTACAAAACTTCTAAGAGGGGAGGATGGACGAGTGTCCAAAAATAAATCCAAGAATACAAAAATTTATTTAGATCCTGAAGCCATCGAAGCATTTCACAAAATAAAAAATTCTCTAGTGTCAGATGACGTAATTTTAGCATACCCCGATTTTAACAAAGAATTACATTTAACAACAGACGCATCTAACTACGCAATAGGCGCAGTATTAGAGCAAAACCAAAGACCTATTTCATTCATATCCAGAACACTTAACAAAACTGAGGAAAACTATGCTGCTAATGAAAAAGAATTATTAGCAATTATTTGGGCTCTTAAATCCTTTAGGAACTATTTGTACGGATCTTCGAAAGTCAAGATATTCACAGATCACCAACCGCTAATATACGCTTTAAGTAACAAAAACCATAATATAAAAATGAAACGCTGGAAAGCAATATTAGATGAATACGATCACGAACTTGTTTATAAGCCAGGCTGCATTAATAAAGTAGCAGATGCTTTATCTCGTCCCCCGCAAATAAATACTCTTACAATGAGTGAACACAGCGATGAAAGTTCATCACACGATATGATCCCCGCAGTCGAAACACCGATCAATGCCTTCAAAAACCAGTTATGGATTCAAATAGGTAATGAGTCCTCTTGTCAATTTATAATTCCCTTCCCAACATTTCACAGACATCTAATAATCCAACCTTCTTATACAGAAGAAGACTTAATATCCATTTTTAGAAGATACTTGAATCCATCAGTCATTAACGGACTTTTTGCATCAGAAGCAATAATGGGCCAAATACAAAACTTCTATCCTATTCATTTTCGAAACTATAAAATTAGGTTTACCCAAATAAAGGTTACCGATATTACTTCAGAGACAGAACAAACTGAGCGAATACTACTAGAACATAACAGAGCACATCGTAACAGTCGCGAAAACAAAATTCATATTCTAGAAAAATTCTATTTTCCAAGCATGACAGCAAAAATAGAAAGACTAGTAAAACAATGCAATACCTGTAAGCAATACAAATACGATAGACATCCAACCAATCCAGAAATTACCGGAACACCTATCCCAGAATATCCAGGACAAATACTACATATTGACATCTACATAACAGAGAAAACGCTTGTATTAACCGCATTAGACAAATTTTCAAAATACGCGCAAGCCAAAATAATCCGATCAAGGGCAACCGAATATGTTAAAGAACCTTTAAGGCAACTTCTTTTCGCCTTTGGCGTACCCCAAACTATAGTAATAGACAATGAAAAATCCTTTAATTCAAGATCCATTTTATTTATGATCCAAGACCAATTAGGGATTACAGTTTTCAAAACACCACCAGATAGCAGCTTCGTAAATGGACAAGTAGAAAGGTTTCACTCTACTTTGTCAGAGATATTAAGATGTCTTAAGCAAAACGAAACTCATGATTCTTTTGAAGAATTATTGGACCGAAGCGTTTATGAATACAATTATTCCATTCATTCTACGACAAATAAAAGACCTATTGAAGTATTCTTCGGCAGAAGAGTAAGAACTAACCCAGAAATGTACGAACAAGCTAGACAAGACACAATTCAAAAATTAAAAGACAAGCAAGCTAAAGACATGGAAACACATAACAAGAATAGGAGACGATTAAAAGACTATAGAGAAGGAGACATCATTTACGTACGAATCAATCGACGACATGGTACAAAATTAACAAGACGTTACAAACAAGAAATAGTCAGAGAAAACAGACACACGACAATTTTGACACAATCAGGAAGAACGATACATAAAGCAAACATTAAAAGATAAACCCTTTTTCTTTTTAGGATTCTCTTTATTGCTGCTTCAGCTGAAGTACAGATATTAGACTATACATCAACCCACATAATAACGATCACTAATGGACAAGCGAAAATCCAGGACGGAACTTTTCAACTCATACACATTATCGACATTCAGAAATATAGTGACTTCTTAGATAACATACAGATTTATACAAACAAAATTGTGCAGAAAAATAACATTTATTCCACGCTTCTTTCCCACGAAATCCAACAATCCATCCAAATCCTTGAATCCCTTACACCAATTAAAAGTACAAAAATTAAGAGATCAATTAATATAATTGGAACTGCATGGAAATATATTGCCGGCAGTCCTGATCACGATGATTTGGAATTGATAAATAAAAATTTAAATGAATTAAATAATAACAATAATAAGCAAGTTATAATAAATCAAGCTTTTAATGAAAGATTAAATAATTTAACACAGATAATGAATGAAATAACTAATGTAATAAGAAAAGATGAAATCATAGAAAATGATATAGCTTTAAGCATCCAATATAGATTAAGACTTGTAAAAGAAGAATTAGTGAATATAAGATACGCCATCGAATGGGCAAAAAATGGAAAATTGAATTCAATGTTACTAAATAAGAAAGAAATAAAAATTGCAATAAAAAAATTAGAAGAAGAAAATATGCCATTTGCTTCAGAAGAAGAAGCTTTGGTATTTGCTAAAATAAATGTATTAACAAATGATAAAACAATTTTATATGTTATTAAAATTCCTCTTACTATGAAAGAAACTTATACGAATTTAATTATTAAACCAGTAAAAAAGAATAATGAAATGATTTTACTAAAATACAATGAATTGTTAAAACATAAAGACAAATTTTACGGCACTATTCGTAATTGTAAAGAGTACAACAATATTAAAATATGTAAAAGAAACGAACTTTTAGACTTAAGTAACGACACATGCGTCCCAAACCTGATTAAGAGTTTAAATTCATCCTGCACTTTCATCAATGGCCATCATGTACCACCAGTAGAAGAAATCCAACAAGGCATACTTCTGATTAATGACTTTAATGGAACTATAGAAGCGGGAGCATCCCAACACAATCTAAATGGAACCTTCCTAATAAGATTTACAAACTCTACTGTAAAGATAAACGAAGTAGAATACAGCAACCTAGAAGCAACTACCTTAGAAACATCGCCAGCAATAATGCAACCTTCACCCTCGGAGAAGAACCGAATAAATTTACTGTCACTAGAAGCCCTTAAGGATCTCCACATAAGAAATACAGAGTTCATCACGTCTTTGCAGACGGACAACAAAACTAACAGAATAATATTGGTAATATTGGCTAGCATCTGTACCATCATTGTCATCTCATTAAAGATCTGTAAAAAATCACATAAAAAAGTCATGTTAAAAGAAATTCAGATAACACCGATTCCAACAGCTATAGAGAAAAAATCACTCCCCGAAAAGTGGCAAGAAATACCAAGAAGTTTGAGTATCAATGACCTGCCATATTTTTAAGTGATTGAGGGCAATCACATTTAAGGAGGGAGGAGTTAACGTCATTTACGCCGAAATTACAAACTTATAAATTTAAACAAACATCCGTTCCCATCATTTATGCTGACGCTATGTCTAGCGCTTTTAACTGGAACAATGCACGCGCACAGGTAAATCGTCACCTACAACAAAAGCTAACCACAACAACAACAATAACAGCGGCAGAAGCAGCGACGCAATAGCTGATAAGCTTATTAATATTATTTCATAATTTCAGTCTCTGTTTGTATTAAGTTAATTTAAGACGTGTTTTAATCAATAAAGTTGGCATTAGCCAAAAAATATATTTTTTTAATAAAAGGGATAACAAAAAACTTTAATTTATATAATACTAAACTAAATTTGTGTCATTAAGCACCTAGCCACTAAGCTAATTATAAAAAAAGGAGAAAAAAACTTCAGAACATTTGAACTCTTGTGAAAATATTATATGGTTAAACAGTACAGTACGAACAGAGTCATGTACACATAAAAGCAGAGCGCTAGCAGAGGCAAGTGAACGGAGTCTTCCCGGTCAGCAGATGTATTCTTATTGCAAGTATATTAATATATATTAATATACTCGTATGTGCATAAACCAGTAGTAATTTAATCGATTGGAAACGTGTGCAAGCGGTGGCGAGAAGAGACTGCGCATCAACCAGCAGAATCGTCAAGTGTGAGCGGTGGCGAAACTTTGGACGATTGTATTCTTGTGAAAGAAGTTAGAGAGCGAACTCAACGATTGAAAACACAAAGAGAGTGATGCACTAAGATACTGTGATAGCAGCAGTTTGTAAAATCTACCCATATTTTCCATTTAAATATTGGAGCAAATTCTTGTATACTTAAAATTTGTCTGTATCTAAAATAAAATTTGAATGTGGTAATTTTAACCGAAATAATTTTGAATAAGAGAGATTTTGAATTTCGATTCAATATTAACTTAAAAGGCATTTCTAAAAATTGAAATTTAATTTTACAGTGTTTAAAGTGAAAAGAGCAGGAAATATTTTAAAAAGGCAATTTGAAAAATTATCTTAAATAATTAAAGTTATTATTAACAATAAGTAGGTGTTGATTTGTATAAAAGGGAAATATAAAAATTACAATTCAGTATTTTAACGAAAATAAAAATTCGGTAATTTTGATGAAAATTTGATGAAAAAATACCGTAAATAATTGACTTATAATAATGTATGCATAATAATTTCATTTTCTTATATACGAGGTGTGATCAAAAAATAACCGTTATTTTCATCTTTTCGTGAGTTACATATGTTCGATGTTCGCATTTTTTTTTTTTATGTTGGTACACATGTCTGTTATATATGTTGGCAATACCAACCATTTTGGATTGTCAGTTTGTTTTTGACAGATAAAAAGGTTAGTCGTGTTTTGGTGTGCTCTTCGATTTTGTACTATTCGAAAAAAATGGATCAAAGAAACTGTATTCAGTTTTGTGTAAAAAATGCAATTAAATGCGCAAGGACATTTGAAATGTTGACTGTGGCCTTTGGCGAGTCTACTAAGAGCAGAACACAAGTTCAATTGTGGTATAACCGGTATAAGGAAGGCCGAGAAGATGTCAATGACGATGCTCGTCCTGGTCGCCCGAGCACGTCAACAACCGATGAAAACATTGACGCAGTGAAGAAAATGATTTTGGATAATCGTCGAATCACTATCAGAGAGGTTGCTGATGATGTTGGCATATCGTTCGGCTCATGCCAAGCAATTTTTACGGATGTTTTAGGCATGAAACGTGCGGCAGAGAAGATTGTTCCAAAATTGCTAAATTTTGAGCAAAAACAACGTCGCATGGACATCGCTCAGGAGCTGTTTTTGGCCAAAAACAAAACCGTTATCATGCCTCAACCACCGTATTCACCGGACTTGGCCCCCGCTGACTTTTCCTCTTTCCAAAACTGAAGACACCGATGAAAGGAAAGCGTTTTGCTACGATTGAGGAGATAAAAGAAAAATCGAAACAGGAGCTGTTGGCGATACCAAAAAAGCGTTTCAGAAGTGTTTCGAGGATTAGAAAAAACGCTGGAATAAGTGTATTATATCTGAGGGGAATTACTTTGAAGGGGACAAGATAGCTGTTGATGAATATATAAATACTTTATTTTTTTATCACACAATAACGGTTATTTTTTGATCACACCTGTATGTAGATATACTCATTTAAACAAAATAAAGTAAGTTTTGTAAATATGGTCGTGGAAAACATACTAGCTTTGACATTGCACGCGCTCAGAGACAAATTGACTGAGTTGGGGTTGGTGACAACTGGACGGAATACTATATTACAAGACAGGCTGCTTGAACATTTCAGTTTGGTCAGAGAAGAGGTCGACGATTCCGAATAGGAGGAGGTTACGTCAAATAGAGCTGAAGAATACGCCACTATGCGAGCAAGATTCACGCTTAAAGATATAGAAGATTCGATGTTATCGTTTACTGGTTCCGGCTAAACAGATATAAAAACTTGGATAGACATTTTTGGGGAAAATGCATTGAAAATCATTGGGGCAGTTTGAAAAAATTTTTCTACGGAAAGCAACTACGAAAGGGGGCTGCGAAGATTTTTGTCAGAATCCAGTCAACAATCAACAGCTGGGAAAGATTGAAAATCGCATTGAGAAAGGAGTTTGAGGAGAAGTTATCGTCGATTGAGGTGCATAATATATTGAGAAACAGAAAGAAGAAACAGCAAGAGAGTTTTATTGAGTCTACAGTATACAGTCTAATGGAAATTGGGAACCCTATTAATCTCTACGAGACTAGCTGGGTTGAATATTTTATTGAAGGTGTTCCAGATTCACTGTACAACAAAACCATTTTGTATCAAGCTCATATGATAGAAGAACTGGAAACGAAGATAAAAGTTTATGAAAAATGCCGAGGTGCAATTCAGTCATCAAACTTAAGATTTCACCAACCGCCAATTCACAGTGTCAGGAGCAGGGGGCAACAAGCCAAGAAAAAAAATGTTTTAAGTGTGGTAGGCACTTAGCTAGAGATTTTAAGTCGTCAACGTATACCTGTTTCAAGTGCAATAAGCCTGGGCAGTTGAATGAAAAACTAAAGTGCCAGCAACAGATAAACAAATCAAGAGGGAAAATGGGTCAATGAATATGATGAAAGATATTCAGATTCAATTAATATTCAAAGACATTTCATGGCAGAATGTTAGGTTTTCGGCCTTGGTAGACACAGGTTGTGATGTGTGTCTCATTCGAAACGACGTGTTGATAAATTTTGGGGAGATCGAGTAATTACAAGGTTCATACTAGCTGTGATGCGAGATCTCATTAAAGATGGAACAGTTGTTTTATATATGGGTGACATTATTATTCCGGCTAAGAGCGAAGCTGAAGGTATTGAAAAATTTTTTGGTTAAGAAGGCTGTAACGACACTGCTTTTGCCGGGGTATCATCTTCACACTCCCCCCTTACTTCGCAGTGGAAAAAATCCAGCGATGCTTGCGGTTCAGTCTTGATTGGTGGTCTCGATCGGTGCAGTATCCTCCGTCCTGGTCCGGCCTTGCTCGTTATCAGGCGTGCAATACACTTTGAGTTCGCTGACATGTGCAGTTCTCCTCTGTTTATCGCCTTGCCGTCGCTTCTGTTGTTCTTGGTGTACTTCATTCTAAGCTGGTTGCTCCTTGAGCTGCCGACATGCCCATGCGGTATCTCTTGGTTTTTTGGCACTGGTGTTGAGCTTGTGGGATGGTTGGAATAAACTCTGATTCCCCTGATGTTATGCCGCCTTAACTGTGCGACTTTCTTCCGTGTGGGTGTGCCCGCGTCCTTTTTCCGAGGCCTGTGTGTGTATTCTTGTGAGGTCCGCCTCCCTATGCTTTTGTGGGACACATTGTTGGTTTACGCTATGCATAATCCGTAGCAAGTGAATTCGTTCGTGCTAGTTGTGTTCTTCCCTGGTGGTGCGTTCTTGCGAATGAGTTAGTTTTTTCTATGTCCTCTATTTTGTCTCTGTGGTTTACGTTTTCTATCGTTGGCGTGTCTCTTGGAAGGCGTTGCATAGATATGTTGGACATTTTCAACACGGATTGTCGTGCACGTTGCAATATCTCGGGATTGCACCCAACCGTCATGAGGTCCCAATATGATCTCTTGATCGCCGCACCTCATTGTCGCTCCCAGGCCTTTCATGAAGTCTAGTCCCAGGAGTAGATCATCAATAGAGTCAGGAATAATAAACAACTCTAGCTGGCATGCCTGCCTTCCAAGCCTTACGGTCGTCAATAATGTCTCCCTGAGGCTCCTAACCCTGCAGACTGCCATACGTGCTCTGGTATGGGGTTTCCCCATTTTGCCGGGGGAAGCGCGTAACTTTCGTGCTAGTTTCGTGCTCACGACACTGTGAGTTGCTCCTGTGTCCAGTGTCGCGATGATAACCGCTGCACCGATAGAAACGGTAGCAGAGGTTCGTTGACCATCACAGTGCAACAAGTTTTCCGATGCTGAGGCCTTATGGTTCCGCTTTGTACTACGCTGCGTTTCTGTTGGCCGTAGTTCTCGATTGGTTAGTGCTCTTGGTTTGCAGCACTCAATCGTCTTCACATCGCTACGACCACACTCCCAACAGAACAGTATCTGTGCGTTGTGACATATGCGTGCTATATGACCATTTTGGCCACAACGCCGGCAGGCTGTTCATGGTTCTATGGGTGCCTCTCTGGACCTTGCTCTCTTCGCCATTGTATGGGTGGCGCTGCTAGTGGTTTGGCTTCTCACCGTATGCTTTCCAAGTTCCAGCCATCTCTGTCAGCTCTTCCAGAGATCTGAAAACCTTGCAGCGCACGTATAGCTGGTATTCTGGCAGGCTGTTCTGGAAAATTCGCTCCAGTTTCTGCTCTTCGGAATAGTCCACGTACCGCATGAGATTCTGCAGTTCGACCACAAACTGCTTGAATACTTCCCCAGGTCTCTGGAAAACGCTGGCGGATCTGGTCTTAAAATTTTTCCATATAACGTGCTTTCAAAAAGAACTTTAGGAAACGTCTAACACCTGGAGATATTTGAAACGAGTCCTGTGAAACGTCAAACTCCTGTTGATATTTGAAAAGAGTCCTTGTTAGCGTCTAATTCCTGGAGATATTTGAAGCGATTCCTGTGAGACGTCTAAATCTTGGAGATATTTGTAGTGAGTTTTGGTGTACACGTTTTATTAGTATTCTGTTTTAATATATTTCAGCTCTCTCTTTTTCTGTGTACTTTCCTCGACTCTATAAAATTGAGAAGCAATGAAACTCACCCTTTTACGATATGCTTTATTTGTTGCATCGACGTATTACTGTAGAAGAACCACACAAGAGAAATGGTCAGGTGCAAGGCTCCATCTGTCAAGAGTATGGCCATACAAAAACACACTGCACGCTACGTTCAGTATGTGTCACCTGCGGGGATCTTCACCATTTGTCAGAATGCTCGTCAGACAAATCTAATGCTGAATCCAAAAAGTGCCGGAACTGTGGTGGGAATCACACTGCCAACTATTGCGTATGCCCAGTGTACACCTTAAAAAAAGCCTTTCCAACGTCAACAAATCAAATCCAATCCTACTTCTGACTCGAGACCAGGTACTACTAGCCTGAGGCAGTCTGAGGCTTCAAATAATTCGTCTGCTACGTCGTACGCAAACATAGTAAATACTAGCATAAACCCAAATACAGCCAATGGTATTAACTCCCAAAGTCCAGAAGCTATGCTAATGAGTCTCACTCAATTTTTAATACAGTTCATGACCACAATGAAAAATATGGTTCAAGAGATCAAAAAAATACTAAACCAAATGATGCAAATGTTCATTTCCAAAAAATTAACTTAATTTTTGATTGTCAATGGAATGAAAATGGTATCCGCCAGCATAAATTGGAAGTAGAAAACTTTTTGTCTTCCAATAAAATTTATGCAATGTGCAATGTGTCAGAAACTCATCTTACAAACAAATTCAACTTTTCCATCCCGGGTTATAAGCTGCATATGACGAATCATCCTGATGGGAAGGCCCATGGTCGAACTGGTATCTTAATAAGAAATAGAATAAAACACAATGCTATTCATAGTTACGAAAAAGACTGCCTACAAGCCACTAATATAGGAATTCAATTTCTTGAGGAGAACATCATCCTAAGTGCGGATTACTGTCCCCCTAGACTTTGAGTTAGTGACCTGCAGTTTAATGAATTTTTTAAAACCCTTGGGAAGAAATTCGTAGCAACTGGAGATTTTAATGCGAAGCACATTTTCTGCGGTTCCAGGCTGATTAATTCGAAAGGTAAGCAATTATTCTCTGCTCTTATGAATCGTCGCAACACACTTGATTTCGAATCCTGTGGCCATCCTCGAAACAGATCCTCGAAAAATACCAGATCTTATTGACTTTGGGATAATAAAATATATTTAAAACAATTTGTTGTTAGCGGAGCCATGCCTAAACTATTTAAAAAAGCATTATTTTACGAATCAAATTACTTAACCTCTTCAATAACTAACTGGCTCAAACATCGAAAATATATTAGCAGTCACATATATATTTCACCAGGTCTAAGATGCGAAGATGAAATCGAAGCAGCCCTTGAAAATATAAATTTCGTTCTTGTGTCAGCTGTCATTAATGCAACTCCTCCTAAATTACCATTCCCATCGCATGATATCCGGAAAACAATTTTGGCAAAGAAAGCTATGCTTTATCTAAAAGACGTCTCAGTAAAGCTTTACATGCAGACCTTAAAAAACATTTAAAAACCTACACGAGAAAATTATGCCCTGCAGAAAAGTATAACTATTCCTTGTGGAAAGCTAATAACAACATAAAAGTTCCAAAGGAGTCAGAGCCACCACTTAGATTGAGAAATGGGAGCTGGGCGAGTAGCGACACAGGTAAAGCCTTAGTGTTTGCTTATCATCTGGAAAAAGTGTTTCAACCTAATCCTGGGACCAATGATTTCGTAATTCCACCAATGGAATAGTCAACCAAATAACGTTTAAGCCAATTAAAGCTAAGACAAACGAAGTAAAGTGCACTGTTCAAAATCATTTCAACTTGAAAAACCTCCAGGCTATGAGTCAATTACGGCAAAAATGGGATCTGAGTTACCAGATATAGGTTTCAAAATTCAAACACAGCTGTTTAATGCTATATTTCGAATTGGCTATTTCCCTTCAGCTTGGAAGATATCGCAGGTAATCATGATTCTGAAGCCCGGAAAAGATAAAACACAACAGCGTCATACAGCCCCATTAGTCTGCTGCCGATGCTGTCAAAACTTTTTGAAAGACTGCTGATGCTAAAAATATTACCAGATATCGAAGAAAGTGCTACAGCACCAAATTGGATTTCGCCCAAAACACAGTACAATAGAGCAGGTAAATCGCGTCACCAGCGAAATAAGAAAAGCTTTCGAGGATAAGGAGTACTGCTCCGGAATTTTCTTTGATATTGCTCAGGCGTTTGATCGGCTCTGGCACGCTGGCCTCATATAGAAAATCTGCAAAGGCTTGTCTGCAAGCGTACACCAGATACTATCGTGTTTGTAGAATCGCAAGTATACTGTGAAATTTAAAGAGTTTGTTACCGCTGACTTTAAAAACTGGTGTCCCAGAAGGAAGTGTACTCATGCCGATTCTTTACCTAATGTTTACTTCGGATTTCCCCTTATGACGTCGACTTTTGCTGAAGATACTACCAATCTGACCTGTCATAAAAATCCGAGAATGGCAACGAGAGATCTTAGTGAGCACTTAAAACTAACTGAGTCATGGCTGGTTAACTGGCGTATTCGCGTAAACGAAAACAAAAACTCCCACGTCACATTTACTCTTCGTTGCCCTAAGGTCACATTAAATGGCGTATATATTCCACTGGTTGATGAAGTAACCTACCTAGCGTTCCATCTCGATCGCAGACTGACTTGGCTCAAACACATCGAAGCAAAACGTACGCAAATGAAATTGAAAGCACAAGGAATAAATTGGTTACTAAATAAAAAATCAGGACTGCGCCTAGAACACAAAGTTCTATTGTACAAGGCAATCATAAAGCCTATATGGACGTATGGAGCCCAGCTGTGGGGAAATACTAGCTCATCTAACATTGAATTAATACTGCGAGCACAATCGAAAATTCTTCGAACTATTGTAAGATCCCCTTGGTACATTAAAAATGATAACATCCACAGCGATCTAAATATACCACTTGTAACAACTGAGCTAAGAAAAATTAAGTGTAAATACAAATCCAAACTCCAGCATCATCCGAATTACTTGGCAAGACAATTACTTCAAACTAAAATACGGACACGGATATGTAGGCAAGAGTGAAATCATTTAATTGAATTGTTCTCACAAGCTTAACCTGTTATAATTAAATATTTGAATAATTTACTTTAGTTACTTAATAACTCCAACACACTGGTTGCGGGTTAATATTGCTATTAGTTTTAAGATTTGATTAGTTATTGTTAGTCTTATTATAAGATAATTCAATAAATAAACAAACTATATTAAAAGAAAATGTTGAATTTGGGTTGACGGTTGTCGGCTCAATAGCTTGTTTTGTGGTTACGATTTGCAGTACGTCGGGTTTTAGGGGTGCATCGTAACACGCTTGAGTTCTTATTGAACAAAATAACCTTGAATTTGGGTTGTGCGTTGCTGCGGTTAGATTGACAGACGTGTCGTTGGTTATGGCAGGGGATTATGTATATATATATATATATATATATATATATATATATATATATATATGTATATATATATATATATATATATATATATATATATATATATATATATATATGTATATATATATATATATATATATATATATATATATATATATATATATATATATATATATATATATATATATATATATATATATATATATATATATATATATATATATATATATATATATATGTATATATATATATATATATATATATATATATATATATATATATATATATATATATGTATATATATATATATATATATATATATATATATATATATATATATATATATATATATATATATATATATATATATATATATTGTAAACCTAGTAACTTATGACACAGTATAGTACCCCTTAAGCTCATGTAAACTGCATGTTAGGTCTTGGCACCACTTATTGGCAGCACTCGGTCATCGAACAGAGCTACGTATAAAACAATCGCTGCCGACTTCGCCCTCTTTCTTTTCCGACGACCGAACGTAAAACAGGTGCCAAGACCGCGGTAAAAAGAAAAAACAATAATTTCGCTATAAAATAAAAGAAAAACTTAAATTGTCTAAAACTCAGATGTGGGGTAGTTTAAACCCAAATCAATAAAACATAAAATTAAAATTTTTTTTTAATAAAATAAGCGATTTATCCTGATTATCCGGATTATGACGACTCGCTCAAAGCAGACGCTGGCAAATGCCAAGGAGGAGCTTCCGCTGCCGGCGACAACAAAAGAACGCAAGAATTCCGCTAATTTGCCGAGTGCTGATGGAGATGAAGTTGATGTTGCGAAAGGCGTTATTGGTGGAGCGCCGGCTAATGTGGATTCGAAGCTGCCGAAAAACGTCACTAATACGCTCAGTGCTGAAGGAAACAATGCCGATTTGCTGAAAGGCGCTGCAGGTGGGGCGCCAAATGTTGAAAACTATGCTACCAATGCTGAATCTATAACAGGCTCCATGGACGATGACGAACTAGATCTTGAGCTGGAGAGACTAAGAAAGCAGTTTGAAATTCTGGAGCTCCGTCGCAAAATCGCTGCGGCTCAATTAGATACTGTGCCGCACGTTAACGCTGGGGTTGCTAACGTCAAGCGAGCCGATTTCAGCGAAATCGAGCACGCCATTCCGAAGTTCTCTGGGGGCAGCCAGATCCAGACAGTGAAACATTTTTTCAAGGATTTTGAGGAGATTATGCAGACTGTTAGCGCCGATGAGCGCTTGAAGCTACTGAGTCTGCGACGCTCTCTTACCGGCACGGCACGGTTGTTTCTGACAACCACTTCAGCTTTAAAATACGAAGATTTAAAATGTGATCTCATTAACGAATTCGCTGTGTCTGTCTCCCGGCTTGATGTGTACAAAATTTTAGCACAACGTCGTTGGATTCGACAAGACGAGTCGATGCACAGTTATGTACTAACTATGCAGGCTATAGCGAAGCAATCAGACATTGAAGAAGCCGAAGTTGTCGATTTCATTATTGACGGTATTGGAAATAGTGCCGTTAATGTGAATCTGCTGGCCAATGCGCGTACTATTGACGAACTGAAGCGCCTTATCAAGCGATACCAATGCCGTTATTTGACTCCACGTGCCGACCCCAACGTGACTTTCACTGTCAAACGTGATGCCGCTGCTATACCTCGTGCCGTCGTCACAAATCGCGCAGTTCCATCAAGAAATCCTGTGCCGAAACCAGGTGGAGAAAAAGATGTGACTCTATGTTTTAATTGTTCGCAAACCGGACACATCAAACCAAACTGCCCGTATACTCTGCGCCAAAATGGTTCATGCTTCAGGTGCTGGCGTATGGGCCACGATCACCGCTCTTGCCCCAATCCGCGGAAAATTCTGACCAAGAAGACACCAATGAACAATGATAGAGATGATGCTTTCCAAGTTGCTGCAGTTGAGGACGACGATACAGCTGAAGAATGCAGTGACATAATCTCCACATTTAATCTGGTAGGTATTGCATTTAAGATAGATTCAGTGAAGAGTGCAAATTTTAACGAATTTTTTTCTCTTTTTGACACCGGTAGCGCGGCTAGTTTTATGCGAGATTCCTGTGCTCCAAAACCAAAATTGCCTATAAGGCCAAGATCATCCAAATATTTTGGAATTGGTGGACGCCGTTTAAAAATTATTGATGAAATACAATGTGAAGTTAAATTTAAAAATATAGTTAAGAATATTAATATTATAATTTTGCCGGATGAAATGATGTTAATGCCAGTTATTTTTGGCAGAAATTTTTTAAGTTCTTTCAATATACATTTAACTAATTTGAAATTACGCTACAATAAAGCAAAATTAATGAATTTAAACAAAAAGAAAAATATTTGCACTCTTCCTCTGGATAATTCTTTTTCAGTTCTCAGTAACCTTGGTCTTTTGAAAAATGATTTTGAGGGTGGACTTTCAACGGAGGTTGAGTTAAGTGATAATCCAAGCACCAATAGTGACGTTCCGTATGTTTTTGGTATTGATATTGCGCCTGACGATAAAATAGATATTGATAACAATTTAGTAAAATTTTCGTATGGTGAACTGAGGAAACTAATTGTAGATTCGTATATATCGCCGAAAAAAATTGAAACGGAGTCTGTGGAATTTAAAATGAAAATACATTTAACTTCGAATGTACCTTTTTATTGCCCGCTGCGCCGTCTTTCCTATTTAGAACGAAAAGAAGTGCAATTAATTGTCGAAGAGTTGCAACGTGACGGTATTATACGCCCAAGTCATTCACCCTACGCTTCCGCCATTGTATTGGTTAAAAAGAAAAATGGTAAGACAAGAATGTGCGTCGACTATCGCGGGTTAAATAAAATTACTGTTCGCGACAATTATCCACTGCCGTTAATAGAAGATTGTATAGACTATTTAGAAGGTTGCAAAATTTTTTCTGTTTTAGATCTAAAAAGTGGATTTCACCAAGTTAGTATGTCAGAAGAGTCAATCCCATATACTGCATTTGTGACTCCTAATGGGCAGTATGAATATTTAAAAATGCCTTTTGGGCTCAAGAATGCCCCTGCAGTATTTCAGCGATTTATAAACAACATATTTCGCGATTTAGTTGAAAATAGGAGAATAATCATTTATATGGATGATATTCTAATTGCAAGCAAGAATTTTTCTGAGCATAAAATTTTAGTTGAAATGGTTTTACGACGCATAACGAGTTGTAAACTGAAACTCAATCTCTCCAAGTGTAAGTTTGGTTATGAAAGAATAGAGTATTTAGGTTTTTCTGTGTCCGCTTATGGAATATCACCAAGTGAATCACATGTCGCCGCCATAAAGAACTATCCTTTACCGACTAATCAGAAAGAACTGAATTCATGCGTCGGTCTGTTTTCATATTTTCGACGATTTGTGCCGTCTTTTTCCAGTATTGCAAAGCCATTACTTAATTTACTGAAGAGAGATTCCGAATTCTGCCTAGACGAAAAATGTACTTCTTCATTCAATGAATTAAAAGCAAGATTGGCTAAACCGCCGATTCTTTCAATATATACTCCAACTAGAGAAACTGAATTACACTGTGATGCTAGCTCACTAGGTTTTGGTGCCGTCTTATTGCAAAGACAGGACGACAAAAAATTGCATCCCATTTCATACTTTTCGAAAACAACGTCTGCGGCAGAATCTAAATATCACAGTTTTGAATTAGAAACGCTTGCTATAATTTATGCTCTAAGAAGATTCAGAGTTTATTTGGAAGGAATTCCTTTCAAAATAGTGACGGATTCTAGTTCATTAACTCTGACGTTGGAAAAAAGAAATGTGAACCCTAGAATTGCCAGATGGGCTTTAGAGCTTGAAAATTACAATTATTCCATACAACATAGGAGTGCTGCCGCGAAGGGCCACGCAGATGCCCAGAACAGGTGTCAAATTGCGTAAATATTAGACTCCGGTGATATAGATTTTCAAATACAAATAGCGCAGGAACGTGATGACGTCATAAAAAAATTGATACTTAATTTAGAAACAAAAAAAGTTGATGATTTTGAACTTACAGATGGAATGGTTTTTAGAAAAAAAAATGATGGAAGTAAGGCTTTGTATGTACCCCATGAAATGGAGGATAACGTCATTAGATTAATTCATGAAAAAATTGGACATCAAGCTGTGGATAAATGTTATGAAAAGATGAGTTCATATTACTGGTTTCCAGGTATGCGTCAAAAAATAGAAAAATTTATACGAAGTTGCATCAAGTGCCTTATGTACGCAACACCAGTAAGAGTACGTGAGCGGAATTTGTATAGTATTCCTAAGCTACCATTGCCGTTTGATACTATACACATTGATCATTTTGGTCCATTGCCGTCATTAACTTCCAAAAGAAAACATATTTTGGTGGTAATTGACGCGTTCACTAAGTTTGTAAAATTATATCCAACAAACTCAACTAGTACTAAAGAAGTCACTTCCGCTATTTATAATATTTATTTTAGTTACTTTAGCCGTCCCAAACGAGTGATTTCGGACAGAGGAACATGTTTTACTTCTTTAGAATTTGAAGACTTTCTCATAAAGCACAATATACAACATATAAAAGTTGCCGTAGCTTCCCCTCAAGCAAACGGTCAAGTGGAACGGGTTAATAGGGTAATTAAATCCATGTTAGGAAAATTGAGTAACCCAATAAACCATGCCGATTGGTCAAATAAATTACTGCAGGTTGAATATGCAATTAACAACTCAGTTCACGCAACGACAAAAAATACCCCAAGTATGCTACTTTTTGGCACCGAACAACGTGGACAAATAGTAGATGAACTTACAGAATACTTAGAAAATAAAATTAATACCGGAAGTGAGCGTAATTTGGCTCATATCCGTACGAGTGCCGCGAAAGCAATTGTTAATTCTCAAGAATATAATTTAAAATATTTTCTAAAGCATAGTGCCGAAGCAAAAACTTATGACGTTGGTAATTTTGTAGTGATTAGAAACGTTGACAATATCATTGGGACGAACAAAAAATTTGTTCCTAAATATCGAGGACCATATGTAGTACATAAGAAATTGGGAAATGATCGCTATGTGATACGCGATATTGATAATTGTCAATTGACTCAACTTCCGTATGATGGGGTAATAGAAGCTAATCGGATGCGAAAATGGCTATTAAAGGCAAATGATAAGGCAAAAGACACTGATGAACTATGCAATACAGAAATCATGATTTGACGATTGTTATATTTTATTTACGCTTTAAAGTTACATTTAAGTATTTTTCTATCTTTACATTAAGTAGCTGCTAACTTTAATTGATCGAGGTCGATCAACTGTCAGATTGGCCGAGTTGTAAACCTAGTAACTTATGACACAGTATAGTACCCCTTAAGCTCATGTAAACTGCATGTTAGGTCTTGGCACCACTTATTGGCAGCACTCGGTCATCGAACAGAGCTACGTATAAAACAATCGCTGCCGACTTCGCACTCTTTTTTTTCCGACGACCGAACGTAAAACAGGTGCCAAGACCGCGGTAAAAAGAAAAAACAAAAATTTCGCTATAAAATAAAAGAAAAACTTATATATGTATATATAAGAAGCCCGCAAAATAATACGATTTCTCGAAGTCCTGTCTCGATGACCTCTTCATTGGACCCAAATATCTTTCCGCCAAGGCATTTCTTCATATTTCTGCAGAATATGCTGGATGAGGAAGTAATTCGTAGCCTAGTTCGAGAAATTCGTGCGCCGGTTCTTTGACCTAATCGAAAGGAGCTGGTTTTTGTTGAATTATATACGCTGGTGATAGTTTTCCCCTTTTCAAGGTTATCGATGTGAATAACACCGCGCTTATTCCAAAAAAGTGTCGCGATAACCTAGTTGGAAGACAGATCTTCTTCGGCTTCGATTCACCAGGAGAAGTAAATTGTCTCGACTATTCCTTGATTTCCGGTGTGTTGTGATGAACCCATGTTTTATCAGCGACTCCGAAACGGCGAAAAAGAACTCATTGGGATGGTCCAACTCGTTGAAACGTTACCGAGGCTGACTGAACTCAGCTTGTCTATCGATATTTAACAAAATATATTCGTAAGATTGAGACTGCTCATGCAGTTCCCCGTCCGCAAGCGATGCAGATAATGTTGGATTTTAGATAATGGTATACATCTGGAACAGTAATGACAAACTACGTCCTGATCAATACACAATCTCCATCTGCCAAATTTACGATGTAGAAGAACAATCAATGCTCAATGAAGGCTACTTTAATGTTTTATACAGCCTTTTTCCAACAGATCTTCCAGAGCTGTATTTATAAACCGGGTCTGTCGTCATGCACCATCATTTTGTGACGAGTGAAGTTTGCAACTCCACTTGAACTTACTCAACTCGGTGGTGAGGAGTACCTAAATCATATCTTTTTCCGTCATGTGATGTTACCGTCATGACAAATATACGAAAATGTACTAAAACGAAAAAAAATATAATCTCATGCATTACAAGTGTTATCAAACGCGTCTCACTGCAACAAGTCCAAAAAATATTTGCAGTTCACTTTCGGAGTTCATTTAATAACCAATAATTCAATATTAAGCAATAATTAATATCATCTAAATCATAAAAATATGCATAGTTTTAGAAATAAATATTTTTTTAAGGAATAAAACTACGAAACAAAAATATCTCAATTTACAATTTCTATAAAGCAGTTGGCTCATTTTGGACGAAATTTAATTTTCATACAACGAAAATGGCTGTCTCGCGAATTGCGCTATTTTAAAGTTTCAGGAAAAACTAGAAAACAACGTAACAATGTAATTGTAAGGTCAATTGTAATTGCTATTGGCATATTTTGTTCGAAAATTAATTACTTAATTAATGCGGGTAAACCCTCAAAAAATTTAAAATTGTAATAATTTAAAAATATTTCATGAAATTTATTTAATAAATTACAACAAATTTTATTTAATAAAAAAATAACGGCTAATGGAATATAATACTTTTTATATATATCCTTATTTCGACAATATTAGGAAAAATAAGAATACAAAAATTTCGACTAGATTTATTTATACGAGAGTGGTTTAATAATTGTCTGAAAAGTGCAGCAGATGTCATGGCCACTTCAAAACCAAAATTTTTCTTGTCCAGAAACATCTTGGCAAAATCGCACCCTAATTTTCTGAATGATGTGTCAAAAAGTTTTGTTATTACAGCCATTTAAAACAGACACGTAGGGGCATTTTCGTAAAAATGGGAAAAACTGAAGTTCGTTAAACAGTATTTTTTCCGCGAGAAAACCTACACGAAACCAAACAATAGCTTGAAAAATATTATAGGGACTCTGCACCATTCATTAGAATCATCCACTCAATTTCGGTGTGGTAGTACTAGAAAAAGTGTCGACAAATGTTCTGCTCTTTGAATTGAGGTCACCACACCAGAAAAAGTTGCTAAATCTACGGTATTGGTCGATCGGCGAGTGAAGGTGCGCGAACTGAAATAGGCTAGAATTTTATGACATGTATTAGTGATTTCAGTTTTGGATAAATATTTGGATATGAAACAAATATATCCGCAAGATGGGTGCCGTGTTTGCTCACAGGTGGCAACAAACACAATGGTTTGACAATTTCATAAGAGTAAATGGTCTTGCATGCGATGCAGTATTTGAATGTATATATTCAACACAGGGCGGACATAATAGAATTCCAGCAGAACCAGGGCGACGAGTTCTGACTATTGCGACAAGCTAGAAACAAAACCCGGAGGAATGTGGATTGTTTAAAAAGGAATTAAAATACCTTGTATCCACACAGAATTAGATAAAATAGTTACCAGCGCAAAACAAATATATGGGAATTACGTCACTCCCAAGCAATAGCGTCTTGGGAACTGCGGTTGGTTCTTGACTTCGTCAAGACTGCACACCACTAATAAAAAAGAAAGCACAGAAGGGGGCAATTGAATTATTATAGCAACCATTAATAGAGGTTCCCGTTTGTTTACAATAATACCTGTATAAAAAGCATAGTTCATAACACATTGAGAAACTATCGTTCGGTCATAATACCAAAGAAGACTAAGAAAAGACATTCAATTCCCTCCATATTTATTTACCGTTCCGACCATTTTTTCTGGTCACACGTACAGTGTATGTGAATTTATTTTATTGTGTAAAAATATTCCATATCCCTGTAGTGAAAATTACAGGCAGTCTTCAAAATATACTACTAAATTTAATAGTAAAAAATCAAGTGGTTAATTTATTATTTCAAAACTTATTTATAAGTTAACCAGTTGCTGACTTCTGCGGCACTTCATTGACATGTTTACTAAATTTTTCCTTTCTTGTCAATTTAATAAAAAAGGAAGCAAAGACAAACATTGGAATTTGAAGAAAAGCAGTTATTTTTATAATTTCAACCAATTTTTGGATTTCCTCAATTTAATGCGGTACCATGAATTAACATGCTGAATTAATGTCGAGTACACATTATTATATTATGTACATATGAATTTTACATATAATTATGAGTTTTACTAGTATTTTACATGTCGAGTACACATTATTATATTATGTATATATGAATTTTACATATAATCTGAGTTTTACTAGTACTTTAACTAGTTGGTTTCACTGCTGGGATGTTGTCTAAAATAGAGATAATTCGGAGAAAAAAATCAGAAGAAATCAGGGCCACGTTTGAATTAACTTTTAGGGGGTCACTTCATTTGTATTTTAAAAAGAACTGGGATACTTCTAAAAAGAAAAGGTTATAATAAATAAAAAAAAAATTGTATTATTTAATTTGGAATTTAAAACTCAAATGTTAACAAGTTCTTTTCATAAATTATAACTATTCTTAATGTAAAATCTCATCCAATTGCTTTCCATTTACACTTCTGTTCACTGTAAACGCACCATAGTAATCATAAGATTTAGAATAATAATTATTTGGTTTTTTGCCATAATATTATACTACTAATAACTAAAATAGTTAATAAAAATTCATTTATATTAAAACGGGGTCCGACTGACCCAGTAATACCCCAAGCGTGTTTAAATATGCATGGCCATGAACGAAGGGGACAGTAAGAAAATAAGAATTTGGAACAGAGGGACACGAAGACTAAGAAATTGCCGGTCAAAAGAGAATTCCACGTTTTTATAGTATTCTCACAAATAACAAGTTTCAATAATCTCAGAAAAATCTTCAAAATAGGTAAAAAATGCAGCTAAACGAATTAAGTTAACGGCCTTATGCTTTTAATTAAACAGAGGTAGTGTTTCTTTCTTTAATAATGAAGAAAACAATTTTTTATTTTGTCGAATTAATTTTTTTACTTAAACGCAACTGGAATATTTCGACTTATGGATTTTGAGGGTTCATTGACAATGAGAAATTATCAAAGAAATTGTATGTTTTCAGTTATTTTGAGAAGTTAGGTGAATTGAGGAATGACGATAGTTAGAGTTAAGCTGTATTTTTACCACCACATACGAGTACATCAATTTTAATACCTCCTCTCAGTAGCAGAACTCGCACAAAGATTCATATCAACTGTCTATTCTTCTATGTTCTTTGATAATACTATGCCATTTATATTTACAAATATATTCAGTTTCTCACAAGTTTGATGATTCATTGCGTGGAACTTCATGAAACGGACATCATTATAAAAATGGTATAAATCGAACACAGGCCATTAAGATCGCGATAACATTCTTTGATTGTAGGTGTGCTAGGAAATTCTTCCTGTCCCTGAAAACTGTGCAAAATACATTAAATTTAGAAATACTCGAAGAAGTCTAGTTAATATATGATAAATAATAACTATTCTAGCCAGTATTTATTAATTTGTATTGTATTCTTAGTTATGTTAAATCGAATTATTACATGTATCTTTTTTACAGGCTCTACCTGTGTTTCTATAGAGAACGTAATAGTTCCGTCTATGGTTTTAATTAATGCAAAATATACTGACACAATAGTCTTAGATTGCAATTACGAAATAGAGGATGATACCACATTTCTCGTTGTAAAATGGTTTAAAGACGGCAAGATTATATACCAATGGATTCGTGGAAGAAAACCTTCAGTTTTCGTAAGTATAATGAAATATTGCGTTGTGCCCTCATTAGGATCAAAGTATATTAGTATTTTGACTCAACTTATTGCGACGAAATAGTACCCACATTGATTTTAACACCCTAAATTGTGGTAGACATAGGTTTATATTTTTTACGTACTTCAGATTTTCCTCTTACATGTACAAATTCTCCTTAGTCGGAGTAACATGGTATCAATATAAACCCGACATATTCAAATTAATTTCAGACATATTCAGATTAATTTCATCATATGCTGCAGGAAATCATCAAATTTTGGAATATTACCATGCTGGAATAGTATAGAAGCATGCAGAAAGATAGCTTTTCTTAACTGTTCTAAGAAATCAGCAGTAACTTTGTATTACCTATGGGAGTGTAAGTAACTAATAAAGACTCAAACCATTCATAAAATTTGACCGAGTTAATAATAACACCAGACCCTATTGGAAGAAATTGAATGAATGCTATTGCAAACGTGAATACGTGTCGGCAGGTCAAGCTTATGATACCTACACTATAGAAGTTGAGAATTATATCAAAGAATACTCGGACTAGTAAGCTATCAAATAAAAAATGTTGTTCGAAAGATCTAATTTTTAAGTTTCAAAACTTTTTGCCTAAAACAGTTATCAAAACAATATATTATTATTATTATTATTTACAATTTATTTGCATAATTGAATTACAGAAGTAAACTTCGAGCTAGGCAACTAACAACTAAGGTCTTCGGCCTGCCCATTTATATTATATCATATAGTAAATATCGCATGTATCTTTAATGTTTTTAAGATTTGCATTTGTAATTAGATCCGGTAGACAAATTTTATTAAACAAGGAGATCTGTTTGTTGATTACAAAATTACAATTATTGATAAAATGATTCATTGTGAGATCGTCGCTGAAGCAAATGGGTACATCTTGGTGGTGGAGTGCCTTCCATCAGGTGACACAGTGTAAAACCGAGAGTGTTCTAACCTTAGCCGAATGTATTTCTGCAGGTCGTTCCTTGGGGCATTGGGATATTGGATATTTTGGACTTTTTCCTTCAGGATTTATTTGTTTGTACATGTGAGTATATCCTGTCCAACATATTCTCCTTAGTATAGTGTAGTGTTGGGAGAATAATCTAAGTGTATCTATTTTGTTGAAAGCGTTCTTTGAAATAGCCTGGTTGCCTGGTATGCCAACATGAAGTGGCACCCCCATTATTTTAAGTTTGCGTGGATGTTGGGTTTGCATATTTCTAATTTTTATAATTGTTTCGTTTTTGTGGTAAATGTTGAGAAAGTCTCTTATTGCAGAAAGGGAATCAGAGCAAATCAAGTGTTTTCTTCTAAGCACTTTACAAATGTTGACAGCATCAAGTAACGCCACTGCTTCAGCAATGAAAATTGAATGCTCCTTATTGAGTCGCACTAGGTTTTCAATTTGTAAATCTCTATAAATTATTGCATATGATGATGCGCTGTCTGATTTTGAGCCGTCTGTACAAAACATCTTCAAGTGGCAATAATATCCTGCCTACTGCTGGATTGCATAGACAGATCTATAAAATCGGTAGCTACACTGTTCTTATTAAACTGCCAGGGTGGTTTTGACGGGAAATATAATTTGTGTTGTTTTATTTCAATTCCAATTTCCTTGATATTTAGTTTATATCTGTCACCAGCTCTTGTTATGTTCTGAAAAGCAGTTTAGTAATAAGCTTTGATGTAACAAACTCTACTCTGTGTTCGAAGTTTTGAAGTCCGGATTCGGCCAGTATGCTTGCCAAGGGAGTGGTTCGAAAGGCACCAATATTGTATCTTGCTGCTGCGTGATATATATATATTTCACCTTGCTCAGCAGAGTTCTTGAAGAATGTCCATAAATTGCTAAACCATAATCAATTTTAGATAGTTTTTGTCACGTTAATTATACAATTTGGATGAGCATTGCTATCGTATGATGATATACATTTAATTAGATTTAAACGGTTAAATATTGAATTTTTTAAATTATCTATATGGGAAGCCAATTATATTTATTATTAAATTCTAATTCTAGTTGAATTTACATACTTCATTGGAATACTATTAATTGATATATTGCTATGGTTACAATACATTTTTTTACATAAGTGTGAAATGTTTGTTTTATTGAATGATAGTCCGGAATAGTCACACCATTCCAAAAATTTTTGAAATAATGTATTTAAATGCTGCTTAAATTCCAGGTCGGTTTTCATTTTAGCTAGCAGATAGAGATCATCTGCTTAAAAACAATGGTTGAAATACCGATGGGCAATGATTAGTTCATTGTGGCGTTCAGTTGCAATTTGAAATATTATTACAGATAATGGTGAACCCTGTGGTAAGCCGTTCTCGAGATGGGAAATATTGAGTATAACCCGTTCACCCTAATCAAGAACTTTCTGTTCGAAAGAAAAGCATGGATGTAGTGAAATATTTTTGGACCAATTTTGCATTCTATCACCTGTTTTAAGATGCTTGTTTACCAACGCAGTTGTATGCCTTTTCAAAGTGAATAGAAACAATGGAGATATGGTTTCTTTTCGACAAGGCACTTGTGATGTGGTAGTCAATGAAAAGGATCGCGGCTATGGTACCTTTATTAGCCTTAAATGCCATTTGATTTGGACTAATTAATTTTCGTTTTGTCAGAAATCAGGTTAGACTTTTAGCTAATGAGTGAAATGGGCCTTTACCCTTCTGTGTTTTTGTTTGGAGCTTTGGGTTTATGTTTAAGTATTATTATGGCGGTTTTCCTCAATTGACATACATTTGCACATATCGGTCAATAATATCCGGTGGCAGATATTTAAGGATTGAATACGAGATTTCAACTTACCCTTAGACGAGGTAATGGCGGCATTAAACTCTATCTACTCTAATATCTGATTCTAAAAATTCAACTGCGTGATCTATTGGATGGTTAAGCGGAAAGTTAATTCTAGTCTTTTCTGAATTGAACTTATTTGAAAAGTTCGAGTCCTTTGCTGGCTCTGTCCATTTGTGAGCAAAGAGATTGGAAATCTCATATGACTCAGATAATTTACTGCCATTATCTGTGTCCAATCAGAGAATATTGAAGACGGTGGAGTTTCCGTAAAGCTTGTTTACAGTATACCACAACTGCTTTATTGACGAGTTTCGTTGATTGTAGTTGTAAATTGTGTAAACGATTTACGTTTTACTTCTT
This sequence comes from Clusia tigrina, assembly GCA_920105625.2. Lineage (NCBI taxonomy): Eukaryota > Metazoa > Arthropoda > Insecta > Diptera > Clusiidae > Clusia > Clusia tigrina. The sequence goes on from OV050030.1 coordinate 323,101,923, forward strand.
GCATTCTCGCTTAAATAACGCGTTGGCCTTTTTATATATCATTCCATTAATAAAGATTGACCTTCTACTAAACTCTTTGAATCCTGACTGCTTTATTTTTCGAAATCTAGATAATTCCACGTTCCAGCAGTAAAGAGGGCTATGTTTGTGAATTTTTGTTTTATGTGTAATTGACTAATTTTCAGCTTGAATTAACTGTCTCTGAATACCGCCGCTGATTTATTTATGTTTGTGGAGATACTGAATTTATCGAATATGCTAGAAAGGATTGTGTAGAACTCTTCCCAATTTTCCTTATTAGTATTGAAAAATGAAAACCTACTGCGGATTCCGTTTGTTGGATTGTTTTCGAAAAACGGCTTGGCAAATTGTATGTGGATGGGAAAGTGATCAGTGCCGCATAGCTACAGGTCAACTTCCCATGAAAAGAATGCACGTAGATGTGTCGATAATAGTGAGAGGTTTAGGTGGATGACAGTGGAACGAGTTGAGACGTGAGTTGGTGAGCCATCATTCAAAATAAAGTGCAAAATACAGTTTTCTATTCAATCCCTCGTCTAATTGGTGTTTGTTGATCCCCAGATAATGTTGTGGGCATTCAAGTCAAATTAGCATCTCGACTATACCCACAAATAGGTTAAAATTCGTTCAGGGGATCAAATTCCCTTGGGTTAACATAAATGGACGAAACAACTAATTTTGTATCAGCTTTGGTGACAGCTGAGACTGCGCCAACGTTTGGTATTAGTTCATTATATTATACTATATACTCCTTTAACAGTATTTTACGTACGATGTAATGTGATTGTGATAGGGCATTAACCAAATTCTTTCAAACATTTTTTGGTTTGAGACTCATTTTTTGTAAGCACCAACAGGTTACCATCTCTAGTGAACCTAATTTTTTCGTTCGGAACCAAGCATATATTTTCTAGAGAGACTATTAATTGACCTGTCAGCGACATTGCTTTCGATTGCTACGAATTTGGGACCCTTTGTTTTTGTTTGGAGTATTCTATATCCAACATATGGAAAATCGTATGCGATATTGAGGTTAATACCAGTATTGTTCTTTTTACGTTTTTATGTGGGGGGTTTGTTGGAATTGTCACCTGGGTCTAGTAATGCAAAGAAGTCATTTGATTTTTAAATTTACTATAGATAACGAGTACGATATGAAAAGAGAGGGGAAAAACCACGTGTGTTTTAGTGGAAGTTGAACGCTACGTATTGGAATTGAGCACTCTCAGCAGATCTATACAATATCAGGCGATCGTTCGACTGTTCTGAGCGCGTGCAGGTTGTCGACTGATATATATATATATAAACAGTATCATATAATTATAGATATAATATTTTTATACAAGACTAGGCTTCAAAGTACTTCAACTTGTAACTCTACAATGGTACAGATACGCAATGTTTTAAACTTTGAAACCTTGAGATATTTCTGTAGATTATCAGTGTGCTGAAAATTACTGAACCAACCAAAAACTGCATGAGACGTAGAAAAAACTATGTTTTAATTTATTTCGGCATAGGGTTCAACAAATTAACGCACACAAATTTTACTTGTGTGATGCACATTATAACATGAAATTGAAAAATATCAATGCATATATTTAATAGACAATGATCCCGAAAGAAATATATTGGTTTCTTTTGTAACACCGATATTAATGCTGACCTGCTAACATTGTCCAAAATACGTTAATAACAATATAGCAATTCTGAGTGAAACATATATTTATTTTGAGCAGGGTTTCTTGTTTCTGATTACAATTTGTTTTATTAAATATGATAAAGTTTTCTTAAAATACCAGTAAGTAGATAAACTCTGTATTTGCCTTTAAAATTTATGCAATATCTGGTGGAAACCAATATACCCAACGTTCTATAAGAAATTCATATGCGTATTGTTTATATGTTTTTATATGTGTCAGCAAAAACTGCTGAAAACCCGTGGACTAGCTGTTCTCGCGAGTTTTGATGTCTGTCTCAGCGAGAACGGGTGTAAACCTTTAGGCTCGCTGTTTTGTGCAGTTGTAAGAAGGATTCATTAGAGCTACTCAGGTCCTCAAGATAAGAATCCGATTCTGGGATTGATGTTGTTGACGAAAAACTATGGATGTCGGAAATTCTGCGGAGATAAGAACCTGACACTAATGCTGGTGTGACGCATGCAAAATAGTTTATAGTGCCCTTCTATTGCAGTACATGCTGAAAGTTTTGTTGCTGTGACCGTGCATTTTGTTAGTATACTATTCATTATCTTATTGCACATGCCCTGAATTCAGTGTGCTCAACAAGAGAGAAAAACGATAACTTATATATGGGAATTTCCATAGTTACAGTCGCGACAGCTTTTCGCTTATCTATACGAGTATATATAAAAATGAATGATTGTTTGTTAGTGACGCAAAGGCTCGAGAACGGCTGGACCAATCTTGATGGAATTTCAGAGGTTGTTCGTTGTGGATCTGGGAAGGGTAAGAAATAAAAAAACCTTATACTTTTGCCTGAAGAAAAGTCGGAAAATTTAAAAATTCCAAAAAGGAATTTTTTTCCATACAAAATTTTTTTTCTTTCAAATTTTTTTTCCAATTGTTTCTTGCAAATCTATTGATCTCAAAACATTCGGAAAAGTAGGAAAATTCGGAAAATTTGAAAAACCAAATCTCACTTTTTGTTCTCATTTTTTTCGTATGTGCGTGGTGTTGCACGCGCATATTTAGTTTCATATTGGTGTTGTAAGCACTGACTGATACTCCAATAACTCAACAGATGGAGCTGTAGACGCTTATTTATTTTGACAGCTGCGTATATTGTTTGTTCTTTCTGATTTGTTTATTCGAACAGTGCGGACACGGTCAATTGACTTTCTGACATTTTTCCAAATTTTAATTGATTTCTCGAGTTAAATTCATTACATTAAATTGTTAAATTGTTTACATATTTGATTTTAAATCTTTGGCTCATCATTTTTTGAGTGAAATTATTGACATTTCAAACAAAAAAAGTGAGTTCATTATTTTCGTTTGTTGGTGAATACCTAACCTCATTTCCATTGGAATTTATTTGTGTTATTTTTTCAGCTGATTTGTATATTTTTTGAATTGTTCAATTTCGGTCGTTTGCTTTCTTTATTTCGGCTATTCAAAAGTTAAATTATTGAAAATTATTCCGTGAAAACTTTATGTGTGCTTCATACAAAGTGATCAATTACAGATTGATATTTGTTACGATGCCACAAAGAGGTCGCGCTAATATCGGCCTTCGTTCCCGACGTACAACGGACCAACGTAATTATACAGCACGTCGTACGGAAGAGGAAAATGCTTCTGCAAGGGAATCTGGTTGAATCGGAATGATTGAACATCGTGCGCGACAAACACAAGAGGCTCACGAAGCTTACAATGAGCAACAACGATTGAGAAGAAGACAAGTTCGTGCTCAGGAAATTCATGAAGCAAGAGAACAACGTTTGGCTGCACACCGACAACGCCAGCAACAACAACGATTGCCTAATTTGAATATCGAACGTGCAGCCTTTCGATATGAGCCGGACATTGAATACGGTGCGCACGAACCAGATCGATTTGGTTCGATGTCTGTCGTTTGCCCGCATTGCAATGCACTGAAATTTCCAAAAGAACCGGCCGGATTGTGTTGCGCAAGCGGAAAAGTGAAACTACCAGAGTTACTTCCTCCACCAGAGCCATTGCGGTCGTTGCTTTACGGTGAATCACCAAATTCGAATCATTTTTTACAAAATTCCAAGAAAATTCAACGATTGTTTTCAAATGACGTCGTTTGGTGGGGAAATTGTGAATGAACATAATTACAATCCCACATTCAAGGTTAGTTCACCAACAATCTAACACTTATTATCTCGCCAATAAAATACAGAAATTAACATATTTGTCTGCAACTATACAGATTCACGGGCAAATTTATCATCTTGCTGTATCATTGTTGCCGTATCCTGATCAAGATCACAAATATATCCAAATATATTTCCTTGGAGATTCAAATGAAGAAGTGAATCGACGTTGTGCAATCTTCAATGCGACGAAGAGAGAAATTGTGCAGCAATTGCAAGAAATGTTGCATGAACACAACGAACTAATTCGATTATTCAAAACTTCGTTCGAAAGGATGCCATCTGATGATCACAGAATCGTCATAAAAGCGGACAAACGACCAGCAGGCACGCATGAACGGCAATATAATGCACCGACGGCCGATGAAATATCAATTGTTGTTGTTGGCGATAATTTAGAATCACGTGATATTGTTATTAAACGTCGAGCTGGAGATGCATTAGAGCGAATCAGTGAAACTCATCGATCGTATGACTCACTACAATATCCGCTTATGTTCTGCCGTGGTGAAGATGGATATCACTTGAGATACAAGCTGATCAATCCTGCCAATGGTTAGTAAAAGAAAAACAAACACTCTTGATTGTAACTTCATTTTTTGTTAACTTTTAGGTGTCGATACAAATAAGAAGGTCAGTGCAATGAGCTTTTACGCGTATCGATTGATGATTCGCGAAGGAATTGACAACCATCTCTTGAGATATCGCCGAGTATTTCAACAGTATGCAGTTGATGTGTACGTGACGATGGAGACAGCACGACTCAATTTTATTCCCTTCAATCAGACCAAGCTTCGATCTGAAGAGTATATTCACTTGCGAGATGCGGTCAATAGCGATGAAGATGTGACAAACCTTGGCCGTCTCACGATTTTGCCATCAACATACATTGGCAGCCCAAGGCACATGCACGAGTACTTGCAGGATGCGATGACATACGGTCGGAATTATGGACGGCCGGATTTGTTTGTTACATTCACTTGCAATCGAAAATGCCCACAGATAACGGAATTATTGAATCGCGGTCAATCAGCAAGCGATCGTCACGATGTCACAGCACGAGTTTTCAAACAACAGCTACGATATTTGAAGGACTGTTTTCGTGAAGCAACGTATATATGGTGCTGTTAGATGCTGGCTGTACTCTGTTCGGTGGCAAAAAAGAGGTTTGCCGCACGCACACATGATTACATTGAAGGACAAGATTACACCAGATCAAATTGATGACATCATTTCTGCGGAAATTCCTGATCCAGAGATAGATCCAGAATTATACGAAGTGGTGAAAACCAATATGGTTCATGGACCTTGCGGACACTACAATCCCACTTCGGTTTGTATGTCTGACATTAAATGCACGAAACACCATCCACGTCCTTTTCGTTCGGAAACGCAAACTGGAAATGATGGATATCCACTCTATCGGCGTCGCTCATCAGACAACAATTGCATAACATTCAGGATTCAATTTAGAGGAGTGAATATCGAAGTTGACAACAAATGGATCGTACCATATTCGCCAATATTGTCTATGACATTCAAAACTTATATCAATGTTGAGTATTGCAGTTCTGTGAAATCGATCAAAGGAATCGACATGGCGGGTATTGGCCTTGAACGAGATGAGATCAGCAAGTATCAAATGGGGCAATACGTGAACTGCAATGAAGCGCTTTGGAGAATATTTTCTTTTGCAATTCATGAGCGTATTCCGACTGTTGTGCATCTCGCAGTTCATTTGGAGAATGGCCAAAGAGTGTATTTCAACCCAGAGAATGCAGTACAGCGAGCGGAAACACAACCAGCAACAATATTGACGAGTTTTTTCTCAACTTGCGCCAGTGATCCGTTTGCGAGAACATTGCTTTATTCGGAAATGCCTCGATATTATACATGGAATGCATCGTCGAAGAAATGGTTACGCAGAAAGCAGGGCCAACCAGTAGATGGACATCCAGGTGTGTTCTCAACTAATGCATTAGGACGAATTTACACAATCCACGCGAAAAACGACGATTGCTTCTACCTTCGGTGGCTATTGATTAATGTACGCGGTTCAACTTCATATGAGTCATTGCGTACTGTGAATGGTACGGTGTGTGCAACTTTTCGAGAAGCATGCCAGCAATTACAATTGCTGGAACATGATAATCACTGGAATCAAACGATGGACGATGCGATAGCTACTTCGCATGCCACTGAAGTGCACACACTTTTCGCGATGACCATTTCGACATGTCAGCCTTCAAATCCGCGTCAATTATGGTATACGTACAATAATTACATTTCCGAAGACATTTTACATCGTATTCGAGTGGCAACATGGAATTCAGAATTGCAAATGAACGATGAAATCTACAATGAAGCATTGGTGTTGATTGAAGATTTGTGTTTGTTTATGAGTGGCAAACTATTGACTGAAATTCATATGCAAGCGCCAAATCGTCAAATCAGAGATGTACTGAATCGTGAATTGGAACGTGAGCGTGCATACGACAGAATAACTTTGGAACAACAAGCACAAAGAAATGTTGCATTATTGAATGAGCAGCAAAAGAGTACGTATGATGAATTGATGAAGGCTGTCAATGATGGAAACGGTGGACTATTTTTTCTTGATGCGCCCGGCGGAACTGGGAAAACGTTCCAGATATCATTGATTTTGGCAACAATACGATCTCAAAATGGCATTGCGTTGGCTCTTGCATCTACTGGGATTGCTGCAACTCTACTAGAAGGTGGAAGAACGGCACATTCGGTACTGAAGCTTCCGTTAAACATGCAATCAATGAAACACACATTTCAAAGCAATCAGCTATGGCAAAAGTGTTGAAGAATTGTAAACTGATAGTATGGGATGAGTACACAATGGCTCACAAACGGTCTCTAGAAGCACTTGACAGAACAATGAGAGATCTGCGGAATAATAATCGTCGCTTTAGTGACGCAATGATATTGTTAGCAGACGATTTTCGACAAAGACTTCCTGTTATTCCGAAATCAAAAGCGGCGGATGAATTGAACGCATGTCTCAAGTCATCGTATTTGTCGCGGTACGTGAAAACCATTCGATTGACTATGAATATGCGAGTGTTCCTGCAACAAGATAGCACCGCAGAAGTTTTCTCTAAAGAACTGCTAAGAATTGGAAATGGGCAAATTCCGGTTGATACTTCCAGTGGTTTGATATCAATTCCACCTGCCATTTGTCAATTCACTTCAACGATAGCTGAACTTATCATGAATGTTTATCCGAACATTGGCCAAAATTATCGTAACTATGATTGGTTGAGTGCACGCGCAATTTTAGCTGCCAAAAATACCGATGTTAATGACTTAAACTGGACGATTCAAAGTCAAATTCCGGGAGATTTGCACTCATACAAATCGATTGATGGTGTTGAAAATGAAGACGAAGCCGTGAATTATCCAGTGGAATTTCTAAATTCTTTGGATTTGCCTGGCATGCCGCCGCATCATTTGCGTCTCAAAGTTGGATCTGTAATTATTATGCTTCGCAATCTTCATGCGCCGAAACTGTGCAATGGAACCCGACTGATTGTGACGCAGCTATCGAATAATGTGATAGTTGCAAGAATTTTGAAAGGGACTTACAAGGGGGCAGAATGCTTGATTCCACGAATTCCTTTGAGTTCCAACGATTTGCCGTTTCAGTTCAAACGTATTCAGTTTCCAGTGAAACTTGCATTTGCGATGACAATCAACAGGTCACAAGGACAGTCGCTGGAAGTGTGTGGCCTAAATCTGGAAATGCCATGTTTTTCACACGGCCAGCTATACGTGGCGTGTTCACGAGTTGGAAAACCATCTACTCTGTACATTTACGCACCGGAACAGAAAACAAAAAATGTTGTTTATCAAGCTACATAAGTTTTCGCGACACCATAAAAAATTAAACGATATTTGAGGTTGTTTTCATGTATTTCACAGCAAAACAATTAAAACATCAGAAAATATGCTTGCGATTTGCCCACCTTTCTTTTAAGAGTTCTGTTTTCTGCATTATTTCTTTCTTATCGCAGTATAACACAGTCACTCCATTCTTCTTATTATCAACGAAGAGTTCCCTGCTCATCCTTTACTTGAGTGCGGTTTTCGCTTTTTGTGCATTGTTTCCAATGCACATTTATATTTGAATTATAATTCAGTGGCAATAAATCAAAAATTGTATCGCATTCTTTGCAATTATTTGCCATTCAAGCCTCATTTTTTGTGTCGCAACATACTTCTTTCATTAATTCTTTGGCAGTTCTTGGCACGGTAGGTAGTAGTTCTGAAACTGATTTGAGCAAAAAATCGAAATTGGCGTGGTATAGGCAGACGCACAAGTTTTCTGGAGTTTGTGAAATAAGGCGAACATACTCTGGTCGATGTTTGTAAAACACAGACTTTCCCATTTTAATTTGTTGATTTTCTTGCTTAAATAGTTGATAGCATTCTCCAACTGTCATAACTTCTTACTTCAGCTGCATTTGCACTCCTTTTATATTCTTTGTGTCCTTCCTTCCCGGCATTTGGTACATCTTCTCTTAAAAAAAATTTCTTCGCTTATTCTCGATCGGCATCAGAAATGTGATGTATCAAATCTTTCGGAATTGTATCAAATCTTTCGGTTTCATCTGTTTTTTATTGTATAAACAGCAAATATAAATTAAATTGTAAATAGTCTAGCTCCGCTTGCCATAAACACTATGTGCGGCAGCGACAGCGCGTCAATAGATGGCGCATGGAACTAACCTCTGCTTGCGTTGCCGTACCCGACAACCAGGTGGGGGTACTGATGTCGCCATATATATATATATATATATATATATATATATATATATATATATATATATATATATATATATATATATATTATATATATATATATATATATATATATATATATATATATATATATATATATATATATATATATATATATATTAATTAATGCGTTGCCAGCTGTACTAATCAATCTCTACTCAAAGGGCGGCGTTGCATACATACATATTTCATAATGTTTAAAAACTTTATATTTCTTTCAGTACGGAATATATACAAGTAGATATAATGTCAAACTTATATATTTCGGTAAAAACCAATTTTCTCTTTATATTCTAGATAAATATAATTTTTAATAATGTATAGTTTTTTTCTTTATAACGTACTGTAATTCTATTATGAATAATTATAATTGTATTTCTAAAATTTCCTTTTAAAATCGATTACTTTGAGCATTTAAAAGCGGATGTTTTTATACTTGAGTTAAAAGTTTAATTATGAACCACAGTTCACATTTGATTAATATACAATTTATTTTTGAGATAAGAATAAGAAATTCTTTAAAATAGGAACTTATTCAACATTTCTAAATCTGAGTTTCATAAACAACTACTTGGTTTAAAAAAGTGAATATTTGTTTGTTCATATGTACAGACTAGTTTATGCCATTAAATTTGTCATCACACTTAATTTATTTCGTTTACTCGTTATTCATAAGTACTATCTACGGTTCCCAAACAGGCGATGTTTAAAAAAAAAAAACAGAATGTTATTTTGTGTATTTTTGAGTTGCAACCACGCAATTGGTTATGATCTGTAAACAAATTGAACTCTCTTCTTATAATCTGAGACCATATCACCCTTTTGATGGCTCAGCTTCGTGGAGGTATTCCTAAAAGTTTGCTGCAATTTGCGTCACTATATGGAGAAGGCGTAGCTGATAATCGGTTTTTCGATACTCTTATAAGACCAGTACACCATATTCGGTCCCATGCCTCATGCTTTACCATGCATTTTTCGACATGCCATATATTTCGCGCTTTGTTGGTTACACTCTTCAGTTGTGAATTCCACGATAATATTTTATGAAGGATTACTCCAAAATATTTCACCTCATCCGAGAAGCGATTTCTTTCCCTCCAGGGAAGGCCATTTAAGATTTCTGTAATTGTCCTGGTGAATGTAATAAGTGCAATTTTCATTAGATTGTAGGATAGTCCCTTGTCCTTGCACCAAATTTAAATCATTCTTTAGGCTTTTTGCATTTGAATCCGTTTTTGGAGTTGTTGTGAGTCAAAATAAGACTAATTGCGCAACTGATACAACTGAAGGTAAGCAAAGTAAGCAACACACAATTAGTTAGTACGATATAATTGTAGATAGTGTATAAGACAGAGTTTACTTAATAAAGATGTTGTTTGTTGTATCAACAAACATTGTGGTGTAATTATTCGGGAGCTCAAAAAGCACTTCTGAAACGGTGAGTCGTTAGCAGCTCGGTAGTACCTGCGGCAATATCATAGGCGATTATGCACAAGACCCACTTTGCGGCTTAAGGATCCCAAAAGTGTCATCACAGCCTGTGTTGCATATGACAACATCATCGGCATAACCTAGGATTTTCTAACAGAGGATGTTCACCTTGGAAAGGAGTCCTTCCTTGGGGCAACCCAAGCCACTATTATAATATTCTGGTTTTGACCTTCTTTTACAAAGCTTATCACCGTAATTTCCAATGTGTAATGCATCCACGAACTGGTCATTGGTCTTATATTTTTCTTAATCAATGCCGATTCAACTCTCCCTTAGGAGCGGTTGATACTAATGACCATTATTTGCTGTAACTTTTTCCTGTTAGGTGACAGTTGTCTGAAATTTTGAGTATATTAATTTCACTTCTTTAACCATTTATTCTATCAATTAAAATTTAGTAAATAATCCATAATCCTGTTTTTATACATATACATTTTTGGAACTTATACATATTTCGAAATACTTTCTTGAATAAATTTTGAATTGAGTATTGTTTGTTTTTGTTTGTTTATAAAGTTAAGTACTGATTTCCTATATTTCAAAAACAATCTTACTTCTTATGTCAATTTGATTCACCGTACCTAATATCGTTAAAAAGACACTGCGCCTAACGGAAGGTTAAAATCATAACGTAATTTGCTTACAAATGAAGCCCAATCAATTATTTTTGTTACGGTCTTTGGCCGATCTTCTAACCCCCACAACACAAGGAAGCATGATAGACATTTGCGGATGATACTGCCTCAAACCACGACGAAAAAATTGCGACAGGTACACTGCAAAGAATTTTAGAAAGTTACCTGATATATTAAAATTTGAGCGAGCTTCTCCATGACCGCACCGAGGGTTAAATCAGGATTATCGCTTAGCTCTACAAGAACTTATTTGTCGACTATAATTCTTGGCAAACTTCTATTCATATTTACTTTATTGTTTCTCTCGAGAATATCCCTAATTATTTTAAATTTTAATTGTTTTAATTTATTGACTTGTGATAGTGGAACGCAATTCCACATTGGGGGTCGTACACCACCGTATTACCCTATTATATATATATATATATATATATATATATATATATATATATATATATATATTATATATATATATATATATATATATATATATATATATATATATATATATATATATATATATATATATATATATATATATATATATATATATATATATATATATATATATATATATATATATATATATACTCGTATATACGAGTATATAATGCAATGTAATGTAAAAGGGAGGTATATATAAAGTACTGCGACCTAAAAGATCTATTGTACAACCCTCTGCTAATATACAATAACCCTATAGATACTCATCCAGCTTTGTTATTCTTAGAAATTCTAGGATATCAGCTGGCTCTAGCTTTGCTATTTCATTACCTGGTATCAAATATGATCCCAGGCATTCTACTGTGCATCTGTGCTCCACAACTGCCTAATATGTACTCTGGCGACACGGTTTCCTCGTCGCAGAATCTCGTCGCAATGAACTTGAGACGATTCCTAAGTTGCTTAGGTGTCCCTTGAGCTTACAGTGACCAGTCAAGAGCCCGGTCAGTATTCTTAAGCTGTTTTTGTGCAAGTCAATGCAAAATTTGCATCTTTTGCGGTTGTACGAGGTGTGATCAAAAGATAACCGTTATTTTCATCTTTTCGTGAGTTACGTATGTTCGATGTTCGCATTTTTTTTTTATGTTGGTACACATGTCTGTTATATATGTTGGCAATACCAACCATTTTGGATTGTCAGTTTGTTTTTGACAGATAAAAAGTTTAGTCGTGTTTTGGTGTGCTCTTCGATTTTGTACTATTCGAAAAAATGGATCAAAGGAACTGTATTCAGTTTTGTGTACAAAATGAAATTAAATGCGCAAGGACATTTGAAATGTTGACTGTGGCCTTTGGCGAGTCTACTATGAGCAGAACACAAGTTCAATTGTGGTATAACCGGTTTAAGGAAGGCCGAGACGATGTCAATGACGATGCTCGTCCTGGTCGCCCGAGCACGTCAACAATCGATGAAAACATTGACGCAGTGAAGAAAATGAGTTTGGATAATCGTCGAATGACCATCAGAGAGGTTGCTGATGATGTTGGCATATCGTTCGGCTCATGCCAAGCAATTTTTACGGATGTTTTAGGCATGAAACGAAGATTGTTCCAAAATTGCTAAATTTTGAGCAAAAACAACGCCGCATGGACATCGCTCAGGAGCTGTTTTTGGCCAAAAACAAAACCGTTATCATGCCTCAACCACCGTATTCACCGGACTTGGCCCCCGCTGACTTTTTCCTCTTTCCAAAACTGAAGACACCGATGAAAGGAAAGCGTTTTGCTACAATTGAGGAGATAAAAGAAAAATCGAAACAGGAGCTGTTGGCCATACCAAAAAAAGCGTTTCAGAAGTGTTTCGAGGATTGAAAAAAACGCTGGCATAACTGTATTATATCTGAGGAGAATTACTTTAAAGGGGACAAGATAGTTGTTGATGAATAAATAAATACTTTATTTTTTGATCACACAATAACGGTTCTTTTTTGATCACACCTCGTAAGTGCCCAAAAGTAGTTTTGATTGTCTGAGCACCATATGACTTTCAAAAAGTTCCTGCTTTTTTTGCCTTCCTTGTTCCCTAAATACTTCTTGAGTACTGTGCCTATGCCACAGTAAGGTTCTGGGCCTATCATAGCCATGGAGGCCCCTTTTCTGGCAAGTTTGTATGCCTGTTCATTGCCCCGAATACCCATGTGGCCAGTACCCAGCATAAACTAACCTTGCTGTACTTTCCCAAATGATTCAATTTCTGTAAACAGTCCCATACTACCTTAGAGTCCGCTTCGTACGAGCTTAATGCACGAATGGCAGCTTGACTGTCAGAAAATATGGCTATTTTCCGTCTTCTATAGCCTCTGTTTAGATGAAACTGCGCCCATCTTTTGATGGCGAGAATCTCTGCTTGGAAAATACTTGGATATTTACCCATTTGCTCGGAGTATTTGGTTCTAGGTCCAAATACCCCCGCTCCAGTACCACCATCGGTTTTTGACCCATCAGTGTGCCACATGATCGTATGTTCCTTAAAGGAGTACGCAGCGTTTAAATTGCTCCATTCCTTCTCGTAACTTAGTTTCACCACAAAGTTCTTACTAGTCTTGTCCTGTGGATAATCTAGAAGAGAGTTATTGAGCGGGTTTCTCAGGTTCCATAGGCCTTTGTATGCCCCGGACCTTGTGTTATCTCCCGACATCCTAATTAGAGTTCCCATTGCCACTTTCCGTACAACCAAGTGTAACGGGGTTAAGTCCAAGATTACCTCTAACGCTGCTGTAGGACAGTTTCGCGTTGCCCGGTTATACATGCATGCTGGCTTTGAATTTTTGCCAACTCCATTTGCGTTGACTTAAGTTCAGTTCTATTATGCCATGCGATTGCCCCGTATGTCACTATTGGACGAACCATCATGGTGCACATTCAGTATAAGATACTTGGTTTGCAGCCCCATGTTTTGCCCGCCAGTCTTGCACATCATTAGAGCACGCTTGGCCTTGTCAGAAATCATTTCAACATGAGCTTTCCATGTTAAATTGCTTACTAGAGCTACCCCTAGATACTTAGTTTCTGCTTTCACCCAGCAGTTGGATGTCTTTCCATCTCGGAAGCTTTCTTTTCCTGGTCAATGGAACGATTGTGGTTTTGGTAGGATTTAATTTCAATTCTACCGACTTGCACCATTGTCCAACAATACTTAAACCTCTTTGAATAATATCGCAGAGGGTTTCTTCAAATTTGCCTCTAGCTATTAAGACGATGTCGTCAGCATAGCCCTGGCAGTCAATGCCCGCCTCGGACAATTTCGTTAATAGTTCGTCAACAACTAAGCTCCACATAAGAGGCGAGAGAACCCCTCCTTGTGGGCAGCCTTTGGTTGTGGTGATAGTTATTGTTTCGCCTCCAGCAGATGCCTCTGCCGTTCTGGTATGAAGAACTTCTGGCATCCAGTTTGATGTCATTCAGTCCACTCCTCTTATATTTAATGCCCTTTTTACTACATCAAGTGACGTATTATCGAAGGCTCCTTCTATGTCAAGGAATGCGCAAATAGCTATTTCCCTGCCCTCAAGTGTTTTTTGAATTAGATCTACTAGACTTTTAAGAGCGGTCTCTGTCGATCTGCCCGCTCTGTAAGCATGCTGATTGGGATGCAATGGCACCTGCTCTAAGACTCCGCATCTTATATAGCGGAACCCTATTAAGTGTTCTTGATTTGGAAGTCCCCTGCATTTATGAATTTAGTCCCAAGAGATGCAAAAGAGGGACATTTGCATTTTGGGTTTGTCGTTATCGTGATTGGTAAGTGGAACGATATGGAAATTAGTTGCGCTATTTTTATACAATGGTCTGACATGGCCATGCAGGGGAAGAGTCAGTCCTAACATGTGCAGTTGGTTTAACCACTTCAGACATGAAGTCAAAGAATAACAACAAATAACTGCCAACCGACCCTCACCCCATCCCCTTCCACCCTACTATCCTCAATTTACTTTCCACACACTTCCAATTCGATCTCGGTTGGGGGTGTCTATTCCATAGTGGGCGGCTCCTTGTCGAACGTTTGGCGATCTACAACACAGGAAATAAAAATTATGCAGAGAAAGCTGTAGCAATAATACAGCAGCTCCTGTGACGGCATTATGGCAGCATGGCATGGCTCTCTCTTCAGGCGTCAAATTAGGATCTGTGCACGAGGAAGGGAATAGCAGCAAGGCAAAGAAGAGGAAATTCGCTTTGCTCTAGGGTAATTACCAGCTCTTTGGCGTTAGGTTAGGGTTGTGTTCATTTGCGAAACGGGAACGAAGACTACACAATAGCGAAATCTTTGAGCTGATTATTTTGACAGCGTATGATGTGTGTATTGTTGGATAGGGTGGACAATATTCGGGAATCAGCACTGCACAATCTAGTGTGTGAGATTGAAATAGGGTGGAAACTGGTGAATACAAAGTGGGAGTATTTATGGATATTGAGACATCACTTGATAATGCTATCTTTGCCATACATGTGATGAACACAACTGCTGTAAAGTGGATCCATTTCATATTATCAAAAAGGCTATTAACCCTACAAGAGACAAATGACAATTGCAATAGCAGTACTGCAAGGTGTAAGTTTCAGTCTATCAAGAGAAGTGAAATTTTCAGGCGTAGCTGAAGGTTATTCGAGCACATAAGATATTTGGCAATACCAAAGAGTATTTTGTAAAACTTGGGGTCTGAAACCAGCTGGTATATTTTAGCTGCACACAGCACTCATCAGGTCAATAATCTTGTATACAACTGTAGTTTTGTGGAGCAGTACTGGTATTGAGACCACACGTTAGGGGTTAAACAGACTGCTGAGAAGTATATGTTTCAGCAATACGTGCTCTATGAGCACTACAACTGGTGACGCTCTGAATCTTTGTTGAACATACTCACCACTGGACCTTATGCTTGAACAGAAGGTGATGTAAACGATATTAGGGCTATATTCTCATGTGGATATTGCAGCGATGACAAGAACTTTGGGCATAGAGATATGTTCAAGGGGCTGTCAGGTCAATACTCGTTGTTTCTCGCAACAGAGTGTCTTTTTGAAGAAAGTATAAAATCACCTTCCCTAAAAAGGAACCATGGAGAGACCCAAAATGTGTTCTAGGGGGCCTGGCGAAAATTTTGTTCACTGACGGCACTGAATCTGAAAAGAGAACTGGAGCTGGCTAGTATCTGAATAAAAATGAGGGATGCTTTCGGCTATGGGAAGTATGGCAACAGCATTCGAATCGGAAAAATGTACTAAACTGAAGATAGCGGACTGGGTATTTGAGAAGAAATGGGCTGTAAGAACTAGGCTGCAGTGACACTCAAGCTGCACTGAAATCCACTTCTAAAATTTTCAACATATATAAGTCAAGATGTACCTCCTTCCCTAGGTGGAATTTACTTGACCTTATAGCCATGTGAATAATAATCAAATGGTCCTATAGTGCAGTTTAGTTGCCTGAAAAAAACCAAGTGCTTCCTGGAAGGCTCAAAATAGACAGTTGTAGATTTTCTTCTAACATTACGAAGGAAAGACCTCCAATCATTGGTGGGGCTAATACGGGTCAGAATCTATGGTGCCATTATATAGCCACCATCGAGATTATTGGGAGTCCGAACCACGAAAATTTAAATAGTTTCGTTAAAGCGACAATTTTAAGAAAATGTGATAAAACAGATTAGCAAATTCTTAGTTTTAGTGATTTGTCTTATAAACTTTGTATTTTGTGAACTCTTGGAGAACAATAAAAATAAACCTATCCACTGTGTAAGAAGCACACTTGTCTTCAATTTTCAACACCATTGCTAATAAGCAAATAGTGAAATTTTTCTGCGCATTTTTTCGGATCTTGAAATATTATAATATTCGAATTTATTTAGGCTTCACTTCTATTTTGTACAGCGGATTCTCTCATATTTTCTTCTTCTATGTTTCTTTCTGATGAAGTCGCTATTATATTCTTTTTGGTCGATACATCTTCCTTTACTATCCAGTCATTTCTAATATATTTCATATTCTATAAGGAACTTTTTATTGAGTAGGACAGCAATGTAATGTATTCCTCAATTGACACCTGGAAACAAAGAAAAAAAGTCGCAATATCTTGCCCCTAGCAATTGTATAAATTTCCTTTCATTAAGGATTGATTATATACTTTCCAATAGAGTGGAAATCCAAAAAGTTCTTTTTTCTCTGCTTTTTATTTTTAGATTTATTTGGGTAAAACACTCGGCCATTCCACAATGAACACCGACCGACTGTAAACGACGCGGAACACATTTTGGTAAGGATAAGTATGAGGGCTTTACAACTTAGTGATTTAATATACATTTAGTGAAATTTTACTAAGCGACTTTACACACGTCCAAACAGAAGATTATCGAAATAAATATCAAAGTATCATTAAAATTTGCAAACAGCACAGAAGAGATAAGCACAGATTATAAAATAAATCCAGCAGATTTGCGGAGCCTCTTGTATTAGTTTACTTGCATCACGCTGTCCAATCCAGTTGTTCATTTCTTTTGCGTTTACATTTGTTACAATCCCCATTAAGATTGAGGTTACGAAATCTGGCGCAGTCTATAAGAAGAACCCAAAAAGAGCGAACCCGCAGAAACTGTAAAATTTAAAAATGGATTATATATAAAAAGTGGAAGATTGTGATTGAGAGTAAAAATATATGAAAAAATTTAAAGAAAGCTAAAAGTGCCATTGAAAATATATATTTCGTGCAACAACACTGTCAGTGGGTACCTTAATATGTTAGCGGTACCTGATATGCACACGGTCACTTATCTTGAACACATATCTTCCTTCCACAGCTTTTCTTCGAAAACACCAACATGTGCGGCGGTCTCTTCTCCCGTGAATATAAGAACAACCAACGAATCTTCCGGTATCAAAAGCAAAAACTGCTACTTAGGTATATTACGACAGAATCGACATCTACTGGACCACAAACACAGAATATCGAATTAAAAGGTTCTCACCTATTGCGCACATTTCACAGAATTTCACAGCTAAATCTCAATACACATATGTAAGCATTTATAGAACATCACCAAAAGCTACTGAGGCCATAGTTACTTCTGAAAAGCTGGAAGTAGACTTACAAAATACATCTGAATGTGCAATACTTGGCATGGAATCCTCAAGTTATAATAACAGCACGGCGTCGTGTTGGATCACCAGCCACTGGGTTGTATATTTTGCCATTATCAACTTTTGACAGTCCGATCACTTCTGTAGTACAAGAACAAAAATCGGGCATGGAACACATATACAGCAGACTTCATTACATTTTTTTACAAGCAAAGTAGCTCCAGAAATGCAATGATAAGATCCTCCAACATCACTAGAGGCCAACCGGCCAGTTCATATAGTATGTGCTCAGATTAGATCGTCTAACGCGATACATGGACCGTATAATAGTCTAAGGATGATTGAGATAAATTACACGAGAACGATTGGGCTCGAAAATCGAGAACAATGGAGGACTACAGTCAGAAGCAGCATTGTTGTCTACTCCTTTCATATTGTAACATTCTCATGTAACCCAAATGAATCGCACTACCACAATCTCAGTCACTGGTATTACATTAATTGCATGAATCTTCTTTTGTGGTATTTTAAACTTTAAGAGGATTCAAATTCGTTGTCTAGAAAGACAACGAATTTCACTCCTTTATATATATACTCTTATAAGCACAATTATCTAGTCGGTTCGCAGTGGGCATCTTGATTTTAACATGGTTCGGAGGTGATATGTTCAAACTTCTGGCAAGCCCAAAAATTTGACAGGGATCCCAGGAGAGCGATATCCGGGTGGCCATGAACTGGCTGTCATGGATGAATAAAAGGCCTATTTGACGTCCTAGAGAAATCGTATTATTTGGAGAGCATCAATTTGAGAAACGTTGGATGAAATGTATCGATCTGAAAGTAGATTATGTTAAAAATATACTTTTTCTGTACCGAATGGAGCGTTTCATATTTTAATTTTCAGGGATTTATTGATCCAACTTAGTGAGTATCGAGGCCAATTATTCATTCTAATATATTTCTAGTCGTTCAGGCAACTTGTCCGCGGAAAACACGTAATGTACGCAAGGGGATTCCTTGGTGGAATAGACAGTTCAACGATCTGTGAAGGCAAACTAGGAAATTCTTCAACCTGGTTAATAAATTTTTTGTCTTCACGATGCGGCCAATCTTCAAAAAGCCCTAAGGCTGGAGCACTTAACTACAATCGGTAGCCTCAAAAATTGCACGGGCAATAAATGCACATCCCGGAGGTTACCATTAAACAGCTACAGCAGTACTAAGGTGAAGGTGGTGTTCATATCAAATACGAGCAGGAAGACCGAACAGTTGCCAAAGTCATACCGACTTTTTACATCCAAAAAGTTGAAAACGTTTTTGGATCTGTAAATCAGCAAGTCATAGTTTAAAGATTCCAATTTTCCGGTCAACGTGAAAATCTACGATAAGAACACCAGACAAGCTTTTTTTCCCTTTGCCTTTGAAAAAGGTAAATAGGGTACTAATTTTGTGCTTTTGAGCGCGGTTGCAATTTCAAGAAAGAGGCGTGGTAGGTATGGATATATATACTCGTATATATATATATATATATATATATATATATATATATATATATATATATATATATATATATATATATATATATATATATATATATATACTCGTATATATATGGATATATATATATATATAC
Source organism: Clusia tigrina (assembly GCA_920105625.2). Classification (NCBI taxonomy): domain Eukaryota; kingdom Metazoa; phylum Arthropoda; class Insecta; order Diptera; family Clusiidae; genus Clusia; species Clusia tigrina. Next base: position 323,121,472 of record OV050030.1, read on the forward strand.
ATATATAGATATATATATATTAGATATGACCAGATTCACTTTCTACGCGTCTGTCCGTCTGTGGCCACTTTGTTTCTACTTCGTTAGAGCTATCTTAATGAAATTTTGCAAAAGTCTGGACAAAAATACAGAACCAGATTGCTGTATGGGTCGATTTGGACCAAGACCACGCCTACCTCCCATAGAAGGAAATACTCTCACCTTTTTAAAATTACTATAACTTACGTCCAATTGATGGAATAGTGACGCAATTGGACAGTTATGGAGATGTGGGGTCTACTAAACACTATGCAAAAAGTGGACGGTATATACGAGTATTAATTGCAACGCCTGCTATTCATTATACATTTTCATAACTTAAGATCTGGTAGAGATTTATGGACGAAATTTTACGGAAAGTAGCATGTGGACATTATGAAGCTATCTGCAACAAAAAGTTGATCAGTTTAAAGACACGCCCACTTTTAATATAAGGAACTTTGGAATGAAAAATTTATATTAGCCTACCTATGCTCGTATTGATGATATTGGGATAAAAATTTGCAGAAATATACATGGAGTCGATAAAAGTATGTGTGAAGAATATGGAGATCATAATACTGCTGCCACGCCCATAATTAACCAAAAAGCATTATGAGGTTCTTATACAAGATTCACCAACGAATTTTCACAGGCAAGTTGCGAGTTCTAACATTAAACACCACACAAAAACTGGGCGTGTTGGTTTTACAGCCACGCTCACTATTGCCATATAATTATAACTTACGACCTATACAATATTTTTGGACGAAATTATATATTAGTCCGTATATGGACCCTACAAAGCCATATACAAAATTCGGGGTCGAAAGATGCATACATTGGATCTGTACTACCATTAAATTACCACAAGTAACCAAATATCGTTACTAGGTTCCTATTAAAGATTTATCAACGAAATTTGACAGGAAGGACGTGACGTGAAATTTGACAGGAAGGACGCAAAAAAAATGGACGTGTTTTTTTTAGAGCCACGCCGCTTATTGACATATTTTTTAACTTACGACCAATAAAATATTTTTGTAGGATATTTTATATTGATTCTCGCGCAAGGCTCTCACTAATATAATCAACTCAAGGTATCCGACCGAAAATTACCTTAGATATTCTGCTAATGATGATTTATGAAGAAAACATCCCCATTGTTTTACTCGCCCGCACAATGAAGGGTAAAGGGTATTTCGAAGTCGGTCTAACCCGACTTCACACTTCTTTACTCGTTTTATCCAAATTTATTTACAATCGGTTTTTCCAAGAATAAGTAAAATTATTTGTACAATTTGGTTATACCATGTATTCCGGCCACTGCCAGAGCAAATACTATTTAATCAAGAATATTTATTTTTTATATCTACATACTCGTACATATTAATATACTTAAAAACAAAACATCAAAAGACAATGTGTAAACCTAAGTGGAAGTTCGGTGGGTGCGATTCGCTTTGATCTTCTTTGTGGGAAGTTTTCCATTCCCGATAGTTGTCACATACGAGGGCGGATTGATATTGAAGCTACCTAAGTAGGAAAAAAAATTTTTAGTAAGACGATATTCCAACTGTTTTATACCATCTGAATAATACGATTTCGGGAACCCCTCAAAATACGCGTTAGTTTCGGTAATCACTTCTTCGTTTGAGATGAATCTTTTTCCTGCGAGCCATTTTTTCAAGTTTGGAAACAGGAAAAAATCACTAGGAGCTAAATCGGGACTATAAGGTGGATGATTAACCAATTCGAAATGTATTTCACGTAATTTTAGCATTGTATCTAATGCTGTGTGAACCGGTGCGTTGTCTTGAAGAAAGAGCATTTTTCTTCTTTAAATGTGGTGGTTTTTCCTTGATTGCATCAATCAATTGATCCAATAAAGCACGATAATACTTTCCTGTGATTGTGGATCCTTTTTCAAGATAATCGATGAGCAATCTTCCGTGTGCATCCCAAAATAAAGGGGCCATAACGTTGCCAGCCGATTGCACTGCCTTCGCCTTCTTCGGAGCGCTTCCACCGGCTTCCACCCATTGTTTCGATTGATTTTTGGTTTCAGGTGTGTAGTGGTGGACCCACGTTTCATCAACAGTTATTAATCGACGCCAAAAATCAACAGGATTACGCTTTATCATGTCCAAACACCGCTGTGAAGTGGTCTGTCGAACTCGTTTTTGTTCGACACTGAGAAAACCCGGCACCCATCTTGCCGATAGTTTTTTCATATGCAAATGTTCATGCAAAATGTTGAACACACGTTCATATGATATGTTTTCCATTTCAACAATCTCACGCAACTTGACTCGGCGATCAATCATAACGATATCGAGGATTTTCTTGATATTTTCTTCAGTAACGACCTCTTTGGCCTGCAGTGCTTGTTCGGCGGCGTTTAATTTCAGTAATCCAATATTTTACCATGTAATCTGACGGAGCAGACTCACCATAATATTTATCGAGCTTTTCTTTTGTCTCTTTTGCCGTTTTCCCTTTTAAAGAATAGTGTTTAATCACTGCACGAAATTCGCTTTTTTCCATTTTTCAAGAAACACAAAAGTTTCTTACTTCAAACGACTACAACAAATAAACTAATCGATGAATTTGGGTGAAATTTTAACAGCTGACGTTTGACAGATCGCAATTTCTAAAAAAAAAAGTTTTTGTGTTTGTGCTGCCATCTAGCGCTAGGTAGCTTCAATATCAATCCGCCCTCGTATGAGGATTTTCATGGGTCTTTCGACGCTCGGTAAATTTTCTGCTACTTTTTTATGGTTTCTTCCACCGTGTCAATATTCAAGTCAATGTGAATGTCTTCATTTGTCACGTACCAGTCAGCCTTCGTTATTGCATGGATAATTTTTGATTGTATTCTTTGGATGAGTTGTATGCTGGATTCACTCACAGTACTCCAGATTTCTATCCCGTATTTCCATATTGGTGTGGTTATTGTCTTATATATTTTTCGTTTATTATTTAGTGATAATTTGGAACTCCTTCCTAGCCAACTTAGTTGTCTGATTTTGTTTCTTATTTCTTGTTGTTTACTCTTTATGTTTTGTCTCCAAGTAAGTTTGTCGTCGATTATTATGACAAGGTATTTTGCACTGGATTGAATTTTAAGTATTTCGTCTTTAATTCCTTGAGGATGTTTCGCGGATTTCCTGTTTGTATATACAACTTGAACAGATTTATTTTTTGTTTATCTCTATACCCCATTTTATGAACCAGAGGACTATATATAATTCTTTATGCGATTTGTAACAAGAACAAGAGGTAAAGTCCTCATAGGTATGCGCTAATGAGATAGCCAAAGGAAGGCAAACTCCTGCTATTCTCCTATTTAAACTCCTCAGACTAGTGACATATAATATGGAACAAATTAATTTAATTTATGACCTCCACTCAACTCCCACAGCCGGATATTCTGGTATGAGGAGAACTATTCTCAAACTAAAGCAACTGTAAGCAACTGAAAAACGTGACAAAAATGGTCTAAACATACATACAGAATTGTCAGAAAAGCGCGGAAACTAAAATAGGAAAACATATTAAAGAACAAATGTTCTTTACTGATACAACTACGGACAGTGTTCAGACCATAAAAGTAGACACTGAGGGACCGCTAAAAGTATTAAATCGGTGTGAATATATACTGACCATGAAATGCAAATTGACTAAGTACATTGCGCCATTCCCAATGTGCACTAAGACTGTGGAAGAGGTAGCAAGAACTTTACTCGAATGTTTTGTGCTAATATTTGGGAATTTTCAGACATTTAAAACTGACATGGGCACAGAATTCGTAAGTAAGATATTCAACACAATGAGCAAAACAACCAAATTTGAGTACAAACCATCGACCCCTTATCACCACCAGGCGTTAGGCAGTGTAGAACGCATCCATAGGGTGACTACAACTGAAGTAGAGGCATGGGACAATTGCATACCTCACTTTGTGTTTGCGTATAACACGACGCCAAATGTCAACGCTGGTTTTACACCGTTCGAATTAATATACGGTAAGCTGCCTTATTCTATCAATTTTAATTAAGCCAAATTCATACCTAATTACGCTGAATGTTTTAAATAAATGAAACAGCGACTCCACAGTCCCAGGGAGACTGCGAAATTACAATTATTTAAAGATAAATTCAGTATGATAAAAATTGTAATTCTAGCAACTTTGCTAAAAAAAATTAGATAGACAATATCTAGGACCTTTTAAGATAATAGAAATATTAGGTGTAAATACCAAAAACGGCAAAAATGTTTTACTCCTTATCAGTAACCTTAAAAAATACAAATAATCATAAATATATAAGACACAATAATCATAAGACACAATAGTCATAAAAAGGTTAAAAAAAACCTTTAAGTTTTACCCTTTTCTCTGAAGGGTTAAGGGTGTAGTGTACACATGGTCAGTCGCAGCGGATACCAATCGATAAAATACAAATAAAGCGCTAGCTCACTTCTCTTGCACAAATTCATACAAGAACAAACACTTGCGTATGTAGCGTGTCCCAGCGAAGTGAACAAACCACCCCGCACAGACCAGTGAACTTCAGAGAATTGCTGAACTAGCAATTTCAGCAATGCACACATAAGATTGTAAGTGACTTGCCCTGATTTTGTGGTATTTGCTTTGATTCTCGATTTATTGAGCCATTTTTCAATTGCAAGCAGATGCTCTTGTAGATAACTTTACGAGGTAGCTGGGTCGCTGTTGACCGGCATCAATACTGTATCGTCTGCGAATGTAGCTAAAGAGGTATGTGTTGATATTGGTAGGTCTGCTTTGAATATAGTGTACAAGACTGGACCCAGAACACTACCCTGTCGGACTCCAGAATGTTCTTCATGGAGAGAGGTGTAAGCTTATTTATATTTTCCACTGAAATACCTACTCTCAATTTAGGAATTAAGTAATTCACAGTAGGTATGTGGTAGTGTTGTTTTTAACTTGTATAGCAGACCTGTTGGCAAATCTCTTCGAAGGCCTGAGAAATGTCAAGATAAGCTGCACAGCAATAGTGGTTTTTCTCAAGAGCAGCTCTTACTGTGTTGTAGGTATGATGAATTTATTCCGTCGTCCCATATCTTTCACGTAAGCCAAATAGATGGTTCGAGATTAGACTAGTTTTGGTCAATATTGGTTTTAATCATCCTAGCTAAAGTGTTTCAATGAGTTTCGACCTCACTGTTAGTAAGCTGATTGGGAATTGGATAATTTGCGCGACTTTTCAATGTATTAGGAAGTATGCATTTCTTAGCATAGCATTGAATAATTGTGTAAGATACTTGAGGCCTACCTCCGTCAATTCTTGCAGAATTTACACGGTAATCAGGTAGAAGCCAGGTGCTTTATTGTGTTTCAGGTTCTTTATGACATTTACTGAAGTAATTGAATGCGGTCCTTTTTGGTCGTCAACTGTGAAGCTGGTAGATATTAGGTTCATAGTTTCATATTTGTTGGCCACGTGATGGCATATAGACTTTTTAACTATTATTGCAGTTTCTCCTCGTGCGGTACCGATAGGGTGGTTATTTGGTATCCTAAGTTAGCTTTTCTCAGTGAAGTGTGTTTCTGATATGAGCATCACGTCGATATTTTGTTGTGCTAGAAAAGTCTGCACTTTATGACTGTTTTGGGATAGGCCATTGGTATTCCAGATTGCTAATACTAGTGTATTCATCATTATGTCATTTTGCTGAGTAGTGTAGTTAGCAGATTAAGCATGGCATTTATTCTATCAGGGTTTTGAGCATGACATTAGATGGCTTGGGGCCGGTGCTTCTCTCTTTTTGTTTGGTGTTTTATGCACTATGGTTTGAATTTAGGGCGGCTTGTGCGTATGTTACTCCAGGCTGATTTTGGTGTCTTGATGGAATATGCTCGTTTGTAGCAAGGTGTAGGATAGGCTTTTTGTTGTAGTTTTTAACAAACTACAACGATTTATAATTAACCGGGTGGTTTTCTGCACACAGTACACATCATACATCGTTTGATTTAGTTTTCCGGGGGCAGTCAGAGGTGAGGTGACTCAAGGCGCATTTCACACGGCGCAGATTATGGCTGCAGTATTTTCCTGTATGCCCATATCTTTGGCAGTTCGTGCATTAAGCGATTTCTGTCTTTTTTTTGTAGTTCGACAATTTATTTTATGTGTAGAACAGTGTTTATATTGTAGATATATTTATTGTTATTGATTTGTTTTAAATTGACGTAGAATATGGTTACGGGATATTTGTTCCTCTTTGTTTTATGTTGGATATGTTTATGATGTTGTGACCGAGTAGCCGAATATCTTCAATTGTAGAACCACATTAAATTTTGTCGTATTTTGATTTATATGTGTGAATCTCAGTGTTTCTTTCGGTTCCGGTATTGGTGACTGTAGAGTACTTTTCCTCATTATTCAGCTGTTTTTTTACCTCATTTTCCATTAGGTTTCTTTTCATATTCATTGATTAACAATTTTTTGCAGTGTAGCCTGTTTTGAACTATTTGTGAGCGGGGCTGACCGTTCCGTACTTGACCTAGTACGCTATGGGTTTCCTGTGGCTAGATCTGATTTTGTTAGCGTCGCATTGTTTGCTAAAGTGTGTTTGTTGTTTATTTTTGCAGCATATATTTTGTGTGTTTTTTAAAGGTTATTAACTTTGTGTATATTCAATAAATGAGTTGCATCTTACACTTTCGAAGAGAATTTGCTTTTTTTGGGCCATATATGCAACTTTTGAAAATGTGGATGGCGAGCTTGTTGTTGTTGGTTTTGTATGTGGAGATATAGTAGTAGTTTTGTCGTTATATATGGTTGTCCTCCACCAGGTGGTGGCGAATGGTTTCATTTAGTTGTTTGTTATAGTAACAGGTTATATATGACGAAAACTGTACAAGCACATTCCCACACATAGAATCCACTATTTTGTGCTTGGTTATTCAATGCTTATCGATGGATACCTTGTGAAGGCACTTTTTGTTGCACCAGTTTTTACTTTCGTTTGATAGAGCTAACACAGATATAAACCGTGAATATGCGGAGCACTATAAACCCACGTCTTGGTGTTATGGTAAAAACGATCGATCGATTTATTCTTAAAAGGCAATAGCCTTCAATTTAAAGTGAATTGTTATGAGTCACTACCTCTCTTTTTTTGGTTTATGTAATTTAGAGCATCTGGCAACACCAAATACTTTTACGACAGAGTCAACTGATTTCCTTTTAATTGAGTTACAAAAATGCAAATTAAAGGAATTAACGGAATATGCAAATTTAGACTAAAACTAAATTAAGTTGAAATTAAACCAATTTGTTATAATTGTGTGAGTTTATAGTATTCTCCAGGGCTACCTTTTTGTCTCGTTTCCAATTCTGTTCGGAGTTTGTTTGCCATAGTTCACTTGGCAGTATTGTAAAGCCTGTGCCATCCATTAGATACAAAGGTGCAAATCCAGTCACTGAATGTTCTATTTCGTTGTATTTTTGTGTGCACATCTGTGATGCCGTTGTCCATGTAAACTTTTTTGTATCTCTTTCGTTGATTTTGCATCTGATCTTATTGACTAAAGTTTGGTTTAAACTTTCTATTAATCCATTAGAGAAAAGACAATTTACGACTGTAAAAACAAGTTGTATATTTTGATCGTACAAAAACTTTTCGAATTCCTTAGAATTTATCCCTGGATATTGATCTGTCAAGATTAGATCTATTTGAACGTTTTTAACGAGTTTAATAAAATCGTTTTTAAAATGCGTTTTTGACGTCAGAATGTAAGCTTTTCTCGTAAAGTGATCTGTGGGCAGATGAATGTATTTTTTTGTGGATATACATCCTCCAAAACCCCATATTGTGTGTATGGACATTATTTTAAAAGGACCTAGGTGTGACATTAAACCAAACTTATTTTATCCCCTGTACTTTTCTTTATGCAGATTTCACAGCTTTGACAGAGGTTTATAACATTTTTTATAAAATTTTTGGCTTATTTTTTCTTCATTTGGTTCATGCCTATGTGTCAGTTGCGATCATGAATATGTTTCATTAATTTTATACTGAAGTCCTGTGATTATATAATATTTTCTCTATTCTTTCCTTTTTTTTTTAGTAGGTGTTGTATTTGGACACTACCTTTTTTCCCTTGTTTTCTATGTGCTCATTATTTTCTTGGTCTTGTAATATGTCTTCCAGTTTTATTAGATTTACTACTTTTAGTTGTTCATCTTTGTTTTCATTGGGTTATAAAACTGGATTCCTGCTTTCATTGTCAGTTTTCAAGTAAAATTTTCCTGGAGAATATTTCACATATTGTGACAAGTAGTATGTTAAATCTCTTAGATCCTCACCAGTTCTTGAATTTATCTCCATGTTCTCTAGGGGTTGGTGATCAGAAACGACGGTGAATTTTCTATCTATTAGTAAATGTTGCCAGTATTTAACAGATTCTTTGATTGCTAGGCATTCCAGGTATATGGCTCTTTTGTACCTCATTTAATTTTTTGGAGAAGAAAGCTACAGGCTTCTCTTTTTTGTTGATTTGTAGTTCTTTGGGTACAGCTCCTACTTCTTGCAAGCTCGCATCGGTGTAAATATTAATAAGCAGACTCGGATCATATATTGTAAGTATCGTTTGAGAGCACAATATATTTTTCATTTCATCGAACTATTTTTGGCATTTATTTGGCCAAATAAATTCTCGTCCCTTTCTTAGTAAGGCATGGAGTGGGTCTAGTTTAATTGCTATATTTTGAACATATTTTTGGTAAAAATTTATTTTTCCAGAAATTGTCTAACATTTTTCTGTGTTTTTGGAGTTGGGAAGTTTTTTATTGAAATCATGTTATCCTTCATGGGTATTATAGAATTATTTTGAAATATGTGACCAAGGTATTTTACAGAGTCCGCTGCAAATGTGCATTTCGAAAGTTTTTAACCTAAAACCTTCTTTATTTGTACCTTCAAAAATCTGTGTAAAATGTTGTATGTGTTCCGAAAAAGATTTCCATAATATTAATATATCTTCAATGTAGTTTACCGTGCAATCTTAGTATTCTCTGTTAGATCGCTGGCTCTGTTTTAAGGCTGAATGGTAAGCATGTCCACTGAAAATGCCCGTCTTGTGTCACAAATTATATTTTGTAGACGTATAGAGCAGAAAGATGAATTTATATCCAGTGTAGAAATTTACATTTTCTTGTTTTTATCATTTTATCTTCAATTAGAGGGAAGGGCTGTTAGATCACGGAAACCTATACATAACCTTGACTTCTTATCTTCATGTCTTTTGTATGCCAGCGTAACTGGAGCTGCAAATCTATTAGTTTTTTTTATCTAGTAACATCGCGACTTGTTGTTCTATCTCGTTCTTATAATCGATTGTACAGCGATACGGCCGTTTACTGTAATATTTATCCACTAATAATTCTAAGCGTGCTTCATAATCGTTTATTGTGCCGACATCATATTTATCTTTTGCGAAGATCGAAGAATTTTCCTTTTAAAAAATGTATCTATTTTTGATTATCGATCATAGTTTAAATGGTTTATACAAATATTAAAATTTTGTTCACCAATGTGCTCATTAAAGTTTACTAATTTTGAGTATCTATTTTCATGAATTTTTCGAAAAAAACTTACCTTTAAATTTTTCTAATACGAATTCATTACCAATATCTGTTTTTGGAATTTGTTGACTTATTATTAGTTTTTCATGTTGAGTTAAAAAAAAGCTTTTTATAATATCTAGTCCATTTAAAAAATCGTAATAAAAATTATTTTTATCTATTATATTATTATTATATTATCTATTATATTATTATTATTTTTATTATTATAATAACTTCCTTTTCTAAGTTAAAAATTTTTCCAGTTAAAGTTACTAAATTTACGAGTTTAATTTGTTTTTTCTTGTCTTCTTTATGTTCTGTTTTGAACCAGAGGAAACTTCTAGGTGATAGCGGACACCTTTCTTCAGTTTCTCACAAATGTCACATCTTTGTTTTTGGTTTTTGTCTTGTTTTGCCTCCACTTTTTAGTCGTAGTGTTTCTTTTATTGTTGCATATTCTAGCATTGAACCAACTTGAAATTTAAACGAAAAAGTATATTTAACTTTGGACCACCCTTTATTTCCATATGTTTCACAAGAGGCTTTTTTCCAAAGTATCCAAGCTTACAGCTGAGTTTAATTCACATACTGTCATACCAGTCCCTACATTATTTTTCAAGCACGAGTAAGTGTTTTTAAGTTTCGACCTTCTCCTCACCTTTCAAATTTTTCAATCCACTCAGCATTAGATGTTTTGTGAGAGAACTTTTCGATCAATAATTTTTCAGCTAGTTTCCCTAAATTTTGAGGTTTTGGCGCATTTTTTTCCATGGGTGCAGGTGCAGGCCGTTTTTTCTAGATATTGATCATTAAATTGTAAATTTTCACATTCATCAAAAGAGTTTTTTCTCATTTCATCACTCAGTGGGATCCGTAATATTCGTTCTTTGTATTTTTTTTTTTGAATACTTGACTTTGAATAATTGACTGAAATAATTTAAGCTAATAATTCATCGGGGACATCAAAGATGTGTCCGCCGTGGGTCTCAATTGAGAATGCGAATGATATTCGATTTTCCGTCTGGAGACCCCAAAATAGTGAATTTGAATCGCAACGTGTCCATTTTGTTTGATATAACCAAAAATGTCACTTTATTAGGTTGTTTCCTGATTGGAAAAGGTGACCCAATAATTTAAAATAAATCTGAGTTGCTCTGTAATCAAAGATTATTTTGTTTATTATTTACAAATTTTTTTTTGTAACATAATTTACAATAAAATATCACCTGAAATCAAAGAACCGACATTTAATACTAATAAATTATGGTATCGATTCCTAACTATAAATGGATTGAGCAATTCTTTGTTTGAAAATCAATTACACATGTTATGAAGCTAGTTAGAATCTTTTAAGTGTGGTCCAACATGTCGACGTTTAGCAGAATGGGTGATTAATTAAATTAAACAAAATGCATTTTCTTTAGATATATATATTATTTATAACGTTTAGATTTAATCCAAAGCATATATATATATATATATATATATATATATATATATATATATATATATATATATATATATATATATATATATATATATATATATATGTATACATATATATATATATATATATATATATATATATATATATATATATATATATACTAGCTGACCCCGCAGGAGTTGCCCTGTGTGAAATTATATGTTTTGAAAAGAAAACAAAGTTGAATTTATATTGTGTTGAAAATAATTTATTTGCGTTTTTTCTACATTTTTTTCAATGTAACGTAGCTTGATAAACAACATTTTTTGTTTTCTGTTCCGGTGCGTGAATGTACAGAGAAGATGGTTTTCCGGCCTCATGAAAAACATGGCATTTCCAGATTTATGCCACACACTTCCAGCGACTGTCCTTGTGACCTGTTGATTGTCATCGCAAATGCAAGTTTCACTGGAAACTGAATACGTTTGAACTGAAACGGCAAATCGTTGGAACTCGAAGGAATTCGTGGAATCAAGCATTCTGCCCCCTTGTAAGTCCCTTTCAAAATTCTTGCAACTATCACATTATTCGATAGCTGCATCACAATCAGTCGGGTTCCATTGCACAGTTTCGGCGCTTGAAGATTGCGAAGCATAATAATTACAGATCCAACTTTGAGACGCAAATGATGCGGCGGCATGCCAGGCAAATCCAAAGAATTTAGAAATTCCACTGGATAATTCACGGCTTCGTCTTCATTTTCAACACGATCGATGGATTTGTATGAGCGCAAATCTCCCGGAATTTGACTTTGAATAGTCCAGTTTAAGTCATTAACATCGGTATTTTTGGCAGCTAAAATTGCGCGTGCACTCAACCAATCGTAGTTACGATAATTTTGGCCAATGTTCGGATAAACATTCATGATAAGTTCAGCTATCGTTGAAGTGAATTGACAAATGGCAGGGGGAATTGATATTAAACCACTGGAAGTATCAACCGGAATTAGCCCATTTCCAATTCTTAGCAGTTCTTAAGAGAAAACTTCTGTGGTGCTATCCTGTTGCAGGAACACTCGCATATTCATAATCAATCGTATGGTTTCCACGTACCGCCACAAATACGATGACTTGAGACATGCGTTCAATTCATCCGCCGTTGTCGATTTCGGAATAACAGGAAGTGTTTGTCGAAAATCGCCTGCTAACAGTATCATTGCGCCACTAAAGCGACGATTATTATTCCGCAGATCTTTCATTGTTCTGTCAAGTGCTTCTAGAGACCGTTTGTGAGCCATTGTGCACTCATCCCATACTATCAGTTTACAATTCTTCAACACTTTTGCCATTGCTGATTGCTTTGAAATATTGCAAACAGGTGTTTCATTGATTTGCATGTTTAACGGCAGCTTCAGTGCCGAATGTGCCTATATTCCACCTTCTAGTAGAGTTGCAGGAATCCCAGTAGATGCGAGAACCAACGCAATGCCATTTCGGGATCGTATTGTTGCCAAAATCAATGATATCAGGAACGTTTTCCCAGTTCCGCCGGGCGCATCAAGAAAAAATAGTCCACCGTTTCCATCATTGACAGCCTTCATCAATTCATCATACGCACTCTTTTGCTGCTGATTCAATAATGGAACATTTCTTTGTACTTGTTGTTCCAAAGTTATTCTCTCGTATGCACGCTCACGTTCCAATTCACGATTCAGTACATCTCTGATTGAACGATTGGGCGCTTGCATATGAATTTCAGTCAATAGTTTGCCACTCATAAGCAAACACAAATCTTCAATCAACACCAATGCTTCATTGTAGATGTCATCGTTCATTTGCAATTCTGAATTCCATGTTGCCACTCGAATACGATGTAAAATGTCTTCGGCAATGTAATTTTTGTACGTATCCCATAATTGACGCGGATTTGAAGGCTGACATGTCGAAATGATCATCGCGAAAAGTGTGCGAACTTCAATGGCATGCGCAGTAGCTATCGCATCGTCCATCGTTTGATTCCAGTGATTATCATGTTCCAGCAATTGTAATTGCTGGCATGCTTCTCAAAAAGTTGCACAAACTGTACCATTCACAGTACGCAATGACTCGAATGAAGTTGAACCGCGTACATTAATCAATAGCAACCGAAGGTAGAAGCAATCGTCGTTTTTCGGGTGGATTGTGTAAATTCGTCCTAATGCATTAGTTGAGAACACACCTGGATGTCCATCTACTGGTTGGCCTTGCTTTCTGCGTAACCATTTCTTCGACGATGCATTCCATGTATAATATCGAGGCATTTCCGTATAAAGCAATGTTCTCGCAAACGGATCACTGGCGCAAGTTGAGAAAAAAATCGTCAATATTGTTGCTGGTGGTGTTTCCGCTCGCTGTACTGCATTCTCTGGGTTGAAATACACTCTTTGGCCATTCTCCAAATGAACTGCGAGATGCACAACAGTCGGAATACGCTCATGAATTACAAAAGAAAATATTCTCCAAAGCGCTTCATTGCAGTTCACGTATTGACCAATTTCATACTTGCTGATCTCATCTCGTTCTAGGCCAATAACCGCCATGTCGCTTCCTTTAGTGACGTACTTGCAAACGTATTTGATCGATTTCACAGAACTGCAATACTCAACATTGATATGAGTTTTGAATGTCTTAGACAATACTGGCGAATATGGTACGATTTTCTGTCTATCTCTGGATCAGGAATTTCCGCAGAAATGATGTCATCAATTTGATCTGGTGTAATCTTGTCCTTCAATGTAATCATGTGTGCGTGCGGCAAACCTCTTTTTTGCCACCCAACAGAGTACATCCAGCATCTAACAGCACAATATATTCGTTGCTTCACGAAAACAGTCCATCAAATATCGTAGCTGTTGTCTGAAAGCTCGTGCTGTGACATCGTGACGATCGCTTGCTGATTGACCGCGATTCAATAATTCCGTTATCTGTGGGCATTTTCGATTGCAAGTGAATGTAACAAACAAATCCGGCCGTCCATAATTCCGACCGTATGTCATCGCATCCTGCAAGTACTCGTGCATGTGCCTTGGGCTGCCAATGTATGTTAATGGCAAAATCGTGAGTCGGCCAAGGTTTGTCACATCTTCATCGCTATTGACCGCATCTCGCAAGTGAATATACTCTTCAGTTCGAAGCTTGGTCTGATTGAAGCGAATAAAATTGAGTCGTTCTGTCTCCATCGTCACGTACACATCAACTGCATACTGTTGAAATAATCGGCGATATCTCAAAAGATGGTTGTCAATTCCTTCGCGAATCATCAATCGATACGCGTAAAAGTTCATTGCACTGACCTTCTTATTTGCATCGACACCTAAAAGTTAACAAAAAATGAAGCTACAATCAAGAGTTTTTGTTTTTCTTTTACTAACCATTGGCAGGATTGATCAGGTTGTATCTTAAGTGATATCCATCTTCACCACGGCAGAACATACGCGAATATTGTAGTGAGTCATACGATCGATGAGTTTCACTGATTCGCTCTAATGCATCTCCAGCTCGATGTTTAATAACAATATCACGGGATTCTAAATTATCGCCAACAACAACAATTGATATTTCGTCGGCCGTCGGGGCATTATGTTGCCGTTCATGCGTGCCTGCTGGTCGTTTGTCCGCTTTTATGACGATTCTGTGATCATCAGATGGCATCCTTTCTAACGAAGTTTTGAATAATCGAATTAGTTCGTTGTGTTCATGCAACATTTCTTGCAATTGCTGCACAATTTCTCTCTTCGTCGCATTGAAGATTACACAACGTCGATTCACTTCTTCATTTGAATCTCCAAGGAAATATATATTTGTGATTTTGATCAGGATGCGGCAGTTGCAGACAAATATGTTAATTTCTGTATTTTATTGGCGAGATAATAAGTGTTAGATTGTTGGTGAACTAACCTTGAATGTGGGATTGTAATTATGTTCATTCACAATTTCCCCACCAAACGACGTCATTTGAAAACAATCGTTAAATTTTCTTGGAATTTTGTAAAAAATGATTCGAATTTGGTGATTCACCGTAAAGCAACGACCGCAATGGCTCTGGTGGAGGAAGTAACTCTGGTAATTTCACTTTTCCGCTTGAGCAACACAATCCGGCCGGTTCTTTTGGAAATTTCAGTGCATCGCAATGCGGGCAAACGACAGACATCGAACCAAATCGATCTGGTTCGTGCGCACCGTATTCAATGTCCGGCTCATATCGAAAGGCTGCACGTTCGATATTCAAATTAGGCAATCGTTGTTGTTGCTGGCGTTGTCGGTGTGCAGCCAAACGTTGTTCACTTGCTTCATGAATTTCCTGAGCACGAACTTGTCTTTTTCTCAATCGTTGTTGCTCATTGTAAGCTTCGTGAGCCTCTTGTGTTTGTCGCGCACGATGTTCAATCATTCCAATTCGATCAGATTCCCTTGCAGTAGCATTTTCCTCCTCCGTACGACGTGCTGTATAATTACGTTGGTCCGTTGTACGTCGGGAACGCCGACCGATATTAGCGCGACCTCTTTGTGGCATCGTAACAAATTTCAATCTGTAATTGATCACTTTGTATGAAACACACATAAAGTTTTCACGGAATAATTTTCAATAATTTATCTTTTGAATAGCCGAAATAGAGAAAGCAAATGACCGAAATTGAACGATTCAAATAATTTACAAATCAGCTGAAGAAATAACACAAATAAATTCCAATGGAAATGAGGTTAGGTATTCACCAACAAACGAAAATAATGAACTCACTTTTTTTGTTTGAATGTCAATAATTTCACTCAAAAACTGATGATCCACAGATTTAAAATCAAATATTTCGTGAATGTAAACAATTTAACAATTTAATGTAATGAATTTAACTCGAGAAATCAATTAAAATTTGGAAAAATGTCAGAAAGTCAATTGACCGTGTCCGCACTGTTCGAATAAACAAATCAGAAAGAACAAATAATATACGCAGCTGTCAAAATAAATAAGCGTCTACAGCCCCATCTGTTGAGTTATTGGAGTATCAGTCCGTGCTTACAACACCAATATGAAACTAAATGTGCCCGTGCAACACCACGCACATACAAAAAAAATGAGAACAAAAAGTGAGATTAGGTTTTCTAATTTTCGAATTTTCCGAATTTTCTGACTTTACCGAATGTTTTGAGATCGATAGATTTGCAAGAAACAATTGGAAAAATAAATTTGAAAGAAAAAAATGTTTGTATGGAAAAAAGTCCTTTTTGGAATTTTTAAAATTTCCGACTTTCCTTCAGGAAAAGTATAAGGTTTTTTTATTTCTAAACCTTCCCAGATCCACAACGAACAACCTCTGAAAATACCATCAAGATTGGTCCAGCCGTTCTCGAGCCTTAGCGTCACTAACAAACAAACATTCATTTTTATATACGAGTATATAGATATACGAGTATATTTATATACGAGTATATAGATATACGATGGCGATACCAAAAAAAGCGTTTTAGAAGTGTTTCGAGGACTGGAAAAAACGCTGGCATAAGTGTATTATATCTGAGGGGAATTACTTTGAAGGGGCCAAGATAGTTGTTGATGAATAAATAAATACTTTATTTTTTTATCACACAATAACGGTTATTTTTTGATCACACATGTATGTAGATATGCTCTTTTAAACAAAATAAAGTAAGTTTTGTAAATATGGTCGTGGAAAACATACTAGCTTTGACATTGCACGCGCTCAGAGACAAATTGACTGAGTTGGGGTTGGTGACAACTGGACGGAATACTGTATTACAAGACACGCTGCTTGAACATTTCAGTTTGGTCAGAGAAGAGGTCGACGATTCCGAATAGGAGGAGGTTACGTCAAATAGAGCTGAAGAATACGCCACTATGCGAGCAAGATTCACGCTTAAAGATATAGAAGATTCGATGTTATCGTTTACTGGTTCCGGCTAAACAGATATAAAAACTTGGATAGACATTTTTGGGGAAAATGCATTGAAAATCATTGGGGCAGTTTGCAAAAATTTATCTACGGAAAGCAACTACGAAAGGGGGCTGCGAAGATTTTTGTCAGAATCCAGTCACCAATCAACAGCTGGGAAAGATTGAAAATCGCATTGAGAAAGGAGTTTGAGGAGAAGTTATCGTCGATTGAGGTGCATAATATATTGAGAAACAGAAAGAAGAAACAGCAAGAGAGTTTTATTGAGTCTACAGTATACAGTCTAATGGAAATTGGGAACCCTATTAACCTCTACGAGACTAGCTTGGTTGTATATTTTAATGCAAATGTTCATGCAAAATGTTGAACACACGTTCATATGATATGCTTACCATTTCAACAATCTCACGCAACTTGACTCGGCGATCATTCATAACGATACTGAGGATTTTCTTTATATTTTCTTCAGTAACCACCTCTTTTGGCCTTCCTGTTGATGGTATTGTTGCAGTGCTTGTGCGGCCACGTTTATATTCAGCAATCCAATATTTTACCATTTAATTTGACGGAGCAGACTCACCGTAATGTTTATCGAGATTTTCTTTTGTCTCTTTCACCGTTTTCCCTTTGTTTTTGTGTTTGTGCTGCTATATATATATATATATATATATATATATATATATATATATATATATATATATATATATATATATATATATATATAAAGGGTGTCCCAACAAGAACACAATTTTTAAATCTGGCAACATTCGAAGTGTCATTGTTTGACATTTGAACAATTGTTATTGTTTGCTAGTAGAAGGTACGAGGTTAGTAAAAATGGTGCACTACACGAATGAACAACGCATTCTGATTGTGAAATTGTTTTACCAAAATGGTGAAAGTTTTGCGGTCAATTTGGGGTCAGAATAATGCTCCAAAAGAGTCAACTGTAAAGAGATAAATGGATAAATTTGCCGAAACTGGGTCTGTTAGTGATGTAAAGACAACAACGCGCCATCGACCAGGTCGATCGACCGAAAATGTCGCAGCTGTACGTGATGATGTCGCTCAAACTCCATCCACCTCAATTCGACACCGAGCTCAGCAAATTGGTGTCTCCAAATCCACTATGCAGCGAATTTTGACGAAAGATTTGCATCTTCATGCATACAAAGTTCAATTGACTCAGGAACTGAAGCCAGCTGACCATGGACAGCGAAGGGAGTTCGTTAATTGGGTATTGGAGAGACAACATGAAAATGCTGATTTTGCCGCTAAAATCATCTTCAGTGACGCGGCCCATTTCCATCTTGATGGCTTCGTCAATAGGCAGAATTGTCGCATTTGGGGTGAGGAAAATCCTCGAGTGATTCACGAGAAGCAAATGCATCCTCAACGTGTCACTTTGTGGTGAGGTTTTTGGGCTGGAGGAATCATTTTTTCTTTTTTTATGAAAATGAGGCAGGTCAAGCGCAAACAATCAATGGTGTTCGGTATCGTGATATGATAACCAGTTTTTTCTTACCTCGAATTGAAGAAATGAATGTGGAGGGCATGTGGTTCCAACAAGACGGCGCCACATGTCATACAGCCAGAGAAACCATTCAATTCAATTTATTTAAAATTATATATATATATATATATATATATATATATATATATTTAGTAGTTGCATTACCTTCTTCTAAAAAGAGGGGAGGGATGTTGTGAGTCAGAATCAAACTACCTGCAAGTTGACTCACAGCACCCACTGCTAACAGATACTACACATCCAGAGTAGTTAACATTTAAGTTATATTCACGCATATGCTTTTAGGGTGCATTGATTATTGTTTCATTCGTTATGAGGACTTTAAGGGTGTCATAGTTCCGACGAGATGAAGCGGGCATTGGACTTTGCAATGCACCATCGACATTTTTATATCGAGTAGGTCAGTTGGCTTAACTTATTGACACCAATCATCAAGTGCTTAACTGGAACACCAGAAAGGTGCTTCAGACTGGAAGTATTGATAGTAAAATAGTATATAAGACATATGAATTTAAGTAATAAATCTCTTGACTCGCTTGTAACTAAAAACGACACAGTATTTTACCAGGCAGCTGTAAGTGCCTCGTTAGGAACCACCAGATCTTCGTCCACGCCCGCGCCTATTACCGGCAGCAAAAGGGGCTCGCTACTAGCGATACCACGCAATGACGCTAACACTTGATAGATGTTATTAACCGCTGACAATCATCATTCTTTAGTTATTTTCTTCTTATTTACCAATTAATTCATTTTATACTGATCACGCACTCTAAGCACTCTTCCTTGAGTGCTTGCAAAATAAATTTTTTTAAATTTTCTTTTGGGTTAATTTTTAGGACAGAACCATTTGATTGTAAGATGCTAGAGTTGAACTCGAAGAGTATTTGTTATCACATAATTATAAAAGCGAAAACCAAGGTGAAGCTGCTAAATGCATTCGTCAACTAGGAGATCAGGCGGAATGGAGCAATTTCAAAAGTAGGCTTATGCAACACTTACAACCACGAGAGAACTATGCCAAAAAATTCAACCATTGCCGATACATAAAATTAAGCAATTTAAGACAATTATTTTTAGAGTGTAAGGCGCTTGTTTTAAAATCAATGAAATATATGAAATTGATCAAAGCAAGCCGTCCATATATGAGTATAATAATGGATACAGGGATCTCACTGAGATTATTTTAGAAAAAAATTGGTATTAACACAATTCACACTCTAGAGCCGACTACTGATAATCTATTCGAATATTTAAAATTGAACCATCTAAACTCTGAAGAACAGCAAATGCTGGAAAATCTTTTATTTCTGTACAAATATTTATTTTATTTTGAAGGAGATACACTTTCTTTTATACATAAAATTCAACATGATATTGTGACAAGAATATATAAACAAATTCATTAGAAAGTATATATCCCCCCAAACCGGAAATAGGAAGACAGGAAAAATACCGCTTTTTCTACTCTTTTCGATCAATTTGAATTCGTCCGAATGCTATTTTGTCTGAAAAACACACCCTCTACATTATAGAAGCTTATGAATATAATTCTAACAAAATTCATAAACAAAATCTAGAAGTATATCTATATGATATACTTCTTTGAAAGAACCTCTCCACAACTTACAACATATTTTCGATACTTTACAAAAAGCTAAATTAAAAATTCAAGTAGATAAGTGCAATTTTTTATCCAAACAAACTGAATTTTTGGGATATATTTTGACACCTCAAGGTATTAAACCGAATCCTAATAAAAAAATTGCTATTCAAAACTTAATTCTAACTACGACTCAACACAAATTAAATCGTTTTTAGGCATAACAAGCTTCAACCGAAAATTTTCAAAAGTAGCATTTCCGATGGTAAAATATCTCAAAAAACTCAAAAGTAAAAGTCAATGATCCCAAGTACATTTCAGCTTACAAAAAATTAAAAAATGTTAACACCCTCTCCAATATTGAAAACCCCAATTACAATGAAAAATTCAAATTAATAACAGACGCAAGTAATTTCGCTTTAGGAGCCATACTTACACAAGATGGGCACCCAATCTGCTACGCTTCTAGAACTCTTAAAGATAATGAAAAAATATACTCGATTATCGAAAAAAAGCGTTTTAGAAGTGTTTCGAGGACTGGAAAAAACGCTGGCATAAGTGTATTATATCTGAGGGGAATTACTTTGAAGGGGCCAAGATAGTTGTTGATGAATAAATAAATACTTTATTTTTTTATCACACAATAACGGTTATTTTTTGATCACACATGTATGTAGATATGCTCTTTTAAACAAAATAAAGTAAGTTTTGTAAATATGGTCGTGGAAAACATACTAGCTTTGACATTGCACGCGCTCAGAGACAAATTGACTGAGTTGGGGTTGGTGACAACTGGACGGAATACTGTATTACAAGACACGCTGCTTGAACATTTCAGTTTGGTCAGAGAAGAGGTCGACGATTCCGAATAGGAGGAGGTTACGTCAAATAGAGCTGAAGAATACGCCACTATGCGAGCAAGATTCACGCTTAAAGATATAGAAGATTCGATGTTATCGTTTACTGGTTCCGGCTAAACAGATATAAAAACTTGGATAGACATTTTTGGGGAAAATGCATTGAAAATCATTGGGGCAGTTTGCAAAAATTTATCTACGGAAAGCAACTACGAAAGGGGGCTGCGAAGATTTTTGTCAGAATCCAGTCACCAATCAACAGCTGGGAAAGATTGAAAATCGCATTGAGAAAGGAGTTTGAGGAGAAGTTATCGTCGATTGAGGTGCATAATATATTGAGAAACAGAAAGAAGAAACAGCAAGAGAGTTTTATTGAGTCTACAGTATACAGTCTAATGGAAATTGGGAACCCTATTAACCTCTACGAGACTAGCTTGGTTGTATATTTTAATGCAAATGTTCATGCAAAATGTTGAACACACGTTCATATGATATGCTTACCATTTCAACAATCTCACGCAACTTGACTCGGCGATCATTCATAACGATACTGAGGATTTTCTTTATATTTTCTTCAGTAACCACCTCTTTTGGCCTTCCTGTTGATGGTATTGTTGCAGTGCTTGTGCGGCCACGTTTATATTCAGCAATCCAATATTTTACCATTTAATTTGACGGAGCAGACTCACCGTAATGTTTATCGAGATTTTCTTTTGTCTCTTTCACCGTTTTCCCTTTGTTTTGTGTTTGTGCTGCTATATATATATATATATATATATATATATATATATATATATATATATATATAAAGGGTGTCCCAACAAGAACACAATTTTTAAATCTGGCAACATTCGAAGTGTCATTGTTTGACATTTGAACAATTGTTATTGTTTGCTAGTAGAAGGTACGAGGTTAGTAAAAATGGTGCACTACACGAATGAACAACGCATTCTGATTGTGAAATTGTTTTACCAAAATGGTGAAAGTTTTGCGGTCAATTTGGGGTCAGAATAATGCTCCAAAAGAGTCAACTGTAAAGAGATAAATGGATAAATTTGCCGAAACTGGGTCTGTTAGTGATGTAAAGACAACAACGCGCCATCGACCAGGTCGATCGACCGAAAATGTCGCAGCTGTACGTGATGATGTCGCTCAAACTCCATCCACCTCAATTCGACACCGAGCTCAGCAAATTGGTGTCTCCAAATCCACTATGCAGCGAATTTTGACGAAAGATTTGCATCTTCATGCATACAAAGTTCAATTGACTCAGGAACTGAAGCCAGCTGACCATGGACAGCGAAGGGAGTTCGTTAATTGGGTATTGGAGAGACAACATGAAAATGCTGATTTTGCCGCTAAAATCATCTTCAGTGACGCGGCCCATTTCCATCTTGATGGCTTCGTCAATAGGCAGAATTGTCGCATTTGGGGTGAGGAAAATCCTCGAGTGATTCACGAGAAGCAAATGCATCCTCAACGTGTCACTTTGTGGTGAGGTTTTTGGGCTGGAGGAATCATTTTTTCTTTTTTTATGAAAATGAGGCAGGTCAAGCGCAAACAATCAATGGTGTTCGGTATCGTGATATGATAACCAGTTTTTTCTTACCTCGAATTGAAGAAATGAATGTGGAGGGCATGTGGTTCCAACAAGACGGCGCCACATGTCATACAGCCAGAGAAACCATTCAATTCAATTTATTTAAAATTATATATATATATATATATATATATATTTAGTAGTTGCATTACCTTCTTCTAAAAAGAGGGGAGGGATGTTGTGAGTCAGAATCAAACTACCTGCAAGTTGACTCACAGCACCCACTGCTAACAGATACTACACATCCAGAGTAGTTAACATTTAAGTTATATTCACGCATATGCTTTTAGGGTGCATTGATTATTGTTTCATTCGTTATGAGGACTTTAAGGGTGTCATAGTTCCGACGAGATGAAGCGGGCATTGGACTTTGCAATGCACCATCGACATTTTTATATCGAGTAGGTCAGTTGGCTTAACTTATTGACACCAATCATCAAGTGCTTAACTGGAACACCAGAAAGGTGCTTCAGACTGGAAGTATTGATAGTAAAATAGTATATAAGACATATGAATTTAAGTAATAAATCTCTTGACTCGCTTGTAACTAAAAACGACACAGTATTTTACCAGGCAGCTGTAAGTGCCTCGTTAGGAACCACCAGATCTTCGTCCACGCCCGCGCCTATTACCGGCAGCAAAAGGGGCTCGCTACTAGCGATACCACGCAATGACGCTAACACTTGATAGATGTTATTAACCGCTGACAATCATCATTCTTTAGTTATTTTCTTCTTATTTACCAATTAATTCATTTTATACTGATCACGCACTCTAAGCACTCTTCCTTGAGTGCTTGCAAAATAAATTTTTTTAAATTTTCTTTTGGGTTAATTTTTAGGACAGAACCATTTGATTGTAAGATGCTAGAGTTGAACTCGAAGAGTATTTGTTATCACATAATTATAAAAGCGAAAACCAAGGTGAAGCTGCTAAATGCATTCGTCAACTAGGAGATCAGGCGGAATGGAGCAATTTCAAAAGTAGGCTTATGCAACACTTACAACCACGAGAGAACTATGCCAAAAAATTCAACCATTGCCGATACATAAAATTAAGCAATTTAAGACAATTATTTTTAGAGTGTAAGGCGCTTGTTTTAAAATCAATGAAATATATGAAACTGATCAAAGCAAGCCGTCCATATATGAGTATAATAATGGATACAGGGATCTCACTGAGATTATTTTAGAAAAAAATTGGTATTAACACAATTCACACTCTAGAGCCGACTACTGATAATCTATTCGAATATTTCAAATTGAACCATCTAAACTCTGAAGAACAGCAAATGCTGGAAAATCTTTTATTTCTGTACAAATATTTATTTTATTTTGAAGGAGATACACTTTCTTTTATACATAAAATTCAACATGATATTGTGACAAGAATATATAAACAAATTCATTAGAAAGTATATATCCCCCCAAACCGGAAATAGGAAGACAGGAAAAATACCGCTTTTTCTACTCTTTTCGATCAATTTGAATTCGTCCGAATGCTATTTTGTCTGAAAAACACACCCTCTACATTATAGAAGCTTATGAATATAATTCTAACAAAATTCATAAACAAAATCTAGAAGTATATCTATATGATATACTTCTTTGAAAGAACCTCTCCACAACTTACAACATATTTTCGATACTTTACAAAAAGCTAAATTAAAAATTCAAGTAGATAAGTGCAATTTTTTATCCAAACAAACTGAATTTTTGGGATATATTTTGACACCTCAAGGTATTAAACCGAATCCTAATAAAAAAATTGCTATTCAAAACTTAATTCTAACTACGACTCAACACAAATTAAATCGTTTTTAGGCATAACAAGCTTCAACCGAAAATTTTCAAAAGTAGCATTTCCGATGGTAAAATATCTCAAAAAACTCAAAAGTAAAAGTCAATGATCCCAAGTACATTTCAGCTTACAAAAAATTAAAAAATGTTAACACCCTCTCCAATATTGAAAACCCCAATTACAATGAAAAATTCAAATTAATAACAGACGCAAGTAATTTCGCTTTAGGAGCCATACTTACACAAGATGGGCACCCAATCTGCTACGCTTCTAGAACTCTTAAAGATAATGAAAAAATATACTCGATTATCGAAAAAGAGCTAATCACTATTGTAAGGGGGTTCAAATATTTTCGCCCTGATTTGTTACGAAGAGAATTTGATTTACAAAGAGACCATCAACCACTGAAGTGGTTGCAGTTGAAAAATCAAGGGAAAGACATAAACTCAAGGCTGCAACAGTGGTTTATCCAGTTGGGCGAATATGATGCAATAATCTACTACATAAAGGGAAAACAAAATAAGATTGCCGTCTTTCTGAGTCGATTGACCATCGATATTAAGGAGATTATTATTAATGTACTGGAGAAACAGTTAATGTTGACAATTTGAATATACTGCAACATTTTTTTAATCAAGCTAATGCCGATTATAACGAACGAAGAGATCATTCAAGTAGCAAGTTTAAATGATTAGATACTTATATTAGATACCGTAGTAAATAAATTGAAGCAGTAAATAATAGGAACAGATCACAAAGAAAAAGAATCCGAACAAATATTTAAAAACAAACGAATTTTTATAGAAAAGGCAGACATTCCGAACCAAATAGCCAATATAATTTCAAGACACATTACTAAAGGAAAAGTAGTAAAATTCGTTGAGCTCTTTCCAAATACCAGTCCTGTAAAAGAAACAATATTAATTCAAAATTGTCCCGAGGAAAATTTAATTCAGATTTGTGACGATAGAAATATTACCATTATAAAAAAACCATTTCATTCCGTAAGGTTTATCGAGCTTTTCTTTTGTCTCTTTCGCCGTTTCCCCTTTCAAATAATTGTGTTTAATCACTGCACGAAATTCGCTTTTTTCCATTTTTCAAGAAACACAAAAGTTGCTTACTTCAAACAACTACAACAAATAAACTAATCGATGAATTTGGGTAAAAGTTTAAGAGCTGACGTTTGACAGATCGCAATTTCAAAAAAAGCTTCTGGTAGCTTCAATATCAATCCGCCCTCGTATATATATATATATATATATATATATATATATATATATATATATATATATATATATATATATATATATATATATATATATATATATATATATATATATATATATATATATATATATATATATATATATATATATATATATATATATATATATATATATATATATATATATATATATATATATATATATATATATATATATATATATATATATATATATATATATATATATATATATATATATATATATATATATATATATATATATATATATATATATATATATATATATATATATATATATATATATATATATATATATATATATATATATATATATATATATATATATATATATATATATATATATATATATATATATATATATATATATATATATATATATATATATATATATATATATATATATATATACGAGGTGTGATAAAAAATAACCGTTATTTTCCAATTTCGTGAGATACGTATGTTCGATGTTCGCATTTTTTTTTCTGTTATGTTGGTACACATGTTTGTTATATATGTTGGCAATACCAACCATTTTGGATTGTCAGTTTGTTTTTGACAGATAAAAAGGTTAGTCATGTTTTGGTGTGCTCTTCGATTTTGTACTATTCGAAAAAATGGATCAAAGAAACTGTGTTCAGTTTTGTGTAAAAAATGAAATTAAATGCGCAAGGACATTTGAAATGTTGACTGTGGCCTTTGGCGAGTCTACTATGAGCAGAACAAAAGTTCAATTGTGGTATAACCGGTTTAAGGAAGGCCGAGAAGATGTCAATGACGATGCTCGTCCTGATCGCCCGAGCACGTCAACAACGGATGAAAACATTGACGCAGTGAAGAAAATGAGTTTGGATAATCGTCGAATCACTATCAGAGAGGTTGCTGATGATGTTGGCATATCGTTCGGCTCATGCCAAGCAATTTTTACGGATGTTTTAGGCATGAAACGAAGATTGTTCCAAAATTGCTAAATTTTGAGCAAAAACAACGTCGCATGGACATCGCTCAGGAGCTGTTGAACATCGTCAACGACGATCCAGATTTCCTCAAAAAGATCATAACTGGTGACGAATCGTGGGTGTATGGCTATGACATTGAAACCAAAGACCAATCATCCCAATGGAAACGTCCAGATGAGCCAAGACCGAAAAAAGCACGTCAAATTCGGTCGAACTTAAAGGTTTTGCTGACAGTTTTCTTTGATTGCAATGGCGTGGTGCATCATGAATTCTTGCCACAAGGTCGTACGGTCAACAAGGAATACTACCTTGAAGTTATGCGCCGTTTGCGAGAAGCAATTCGTCAGAAACGCCCAGAATTGTGGAAAAACCAATAATGGATTTTGCACCATGATAACGCACCAGCTCACACATCGATGCTTGTGCGTAATTTTTTGGCCAAAAACAAAACCGTTATCATGCCTCAACCACCGTATTCACCGGACTTGGCCCCCGCTGACTTTTTCCTTCCTCTTTCCAAAACTGAAAACACCGATGAAAGGAAAGCGTTTTGCTACGATTGAGGAGATAAAAGAAAAATCGAAACAGGAGCTGTTGTAGATACCAAAAAAAGCGTTTCAGAAGTGTTTCGAGGATTGAAAAAAACGCTGGCATAAGTGTATTATATCTGAAGGGAATTACGTTGAATACTTTTTGAAAAAATTGAAAATAACGGTTATTTTTTGATCCAGCCTCATATGTATATATATATATATATATATATATATATATATATATATATATATATATATATATATATATATATACGAGTATATATATATATATATATATATATATATATATATATATATATATATATATATATATATATATATATATATATATATCTATATATATATATATATATATATATATATATATATATGTAACGAACTTTTCTATGCCGGGGTAAACTCAGCGTTGGCCGGGTTCGTCGACAGAATATCTACGTTTCGTTTTCTATTCTATGTTTCTTTTAACTCTTCGGTTATTACAATTTCTTTTACTAGTCAATCCTTGGCTAACACACTACCGGATTTTGAGTATCCTCAAAGCATATCTTTGTACACGTCTAACTTCCGAAGATGTTCGAAACGAGTCCTTCCAAAACGTCTAACTCTTGGAGATATTTGAAGCGGGTCCTTGTGAACGTCTAACTTCTGCAGATATTTGAAGCGATTCCTGTGAAACGTCTAACTTCTGTAGATATTTGAAACGAGTCCTTGTGAACGTCTAACAACTGTAGATATTTTAACCCAGTCCTGTGAAACATCTAACTCTTGGAGATATTTGATACGAGTCTTTGTGAACGTCTAACTCCTGTAGATATTTGAACCGAGTCCTGTGAAACGTCTAACTCTTGGAGATATTTGAAACGAGTCCTTGTGAACGTCTAACTCCTGGAGATTTTTGAAACGAGTCCTGTGAAACGTCAAACTCCTGTTAATATTTGAAAAGAGTCCTTGTGAACGTCTAACTCCTGGAGCTATTTGCAGCGAGTCCTGTGAGACGTCTAAATCTTGGAGATATTTGTAGTGAGTTTTGGTGTACACGTTTTATT
The DNA here is from genome assembly GCA_920105625.2 of Clusia tigrina. Classification (NCBI taxonomy): domain Eukaryota; kingdom Metazoa; phylum Arthropoda; class Insecta; order Diptera; family Clusiidae; genus Clusia; species Clusia tigrina. The sequence goes on from OV050030.1 coordinate 323,149,691, forward strand.
AGTATTCTTTTTTAATATATTTCAGCTCTCTCTTTTTCTGTGCATTTTCCTCGACTCTATAAAATTGAGAAGCAATGAAACTCACCCTATTTACGATATGCGTTATTTGTTGCATCGACGTATTACTGTAGAAGAACCACACAAGAGAAATGGTCCGGAGCAAGGCTCCATCTGTCAAGAGTATGGCCATACAAAAACGTACTGCACTCTACGTTCACCATTTGTCACAATGCTCGTCAGACAAATCTAATGCTGAATCCAAAAAATACCGGAACTGTGGTGGGAATCACACTGCCAACTATTGCGTATGCCCAGTGTACACCTTAAAAAAAGCCTTTCCAACGTCAACAAATCAAACCCAATCCTACTTCTGACTCGAGACCAGGTACTACTAGCCTGAGGCAGTCTGAGCATTCAAATAATTCGTCTGCTACGTCGTACGCAAGCATAGTAAATACTAGCATAAACCCAAATACAGCCAATGGTATTAACTCCCAAAGTCCAGAAGCTATGCTAATGAGTCTCACTCAATTTTTAATACAGTTCATGACCACAATGAAAAATATGGTTCAAGAGATCAAAAAAATACTAAACCAAATGATGCAAATGTTCATTTCCAAAAAATTAACTTAATTTTTGATTGTCAATGGAATGAAAATGGTATCCGCCAGCATAAATTGGAAGTAGAAAACTTTTTGTCTTCCAATAAAATTTATGCAATGTGCAATGTGTCAGAAACTCATCTTACAAACAAATTCAACTTTTCCATCCCGGGTTATAAGCTGCATATGACGAATCATCCTGATGGGAAGGCCCATGGTCGAACTGGTATCTTAATAAGAAATAGAATAAAACACAATGCTATTCATAGTTACGAAAAAGACTGCCTACAAGCCACTAATATAGGAATTCAATTTCTTGAGGAGAACATCATCCTAAGTGCGGATTACTGTCCCCCTAGACTTTGAGTTAGTGACCTGCAGTTTAATGAATTTTTTAAAACCCTTGGGAAGAAATTCGTAGCAACTGGAGATTTTAATGCGAAGCACATTTTCTGCGGTTCCAGGCTGATTAATTCGAAAGGTAAGCAATTATTCTCTGCTCTTATGAATCGTCGCAACACACTTGATTTCGAATCCTGTGGCCATCCTCGAAACAGATCCTCGAAAAATACCAGATCTTATTGACTTTGGGATAATAAAATATATTTAAAACAATTTGTTGTTAGCGGAGCCATGCCTAAACTATTTAAAAAAGCATTATTTTACGAATCAAATTACTTAACCTCTTCAATAACTAACTGGCTCAAACATCGAAAATATATTAGCAGTCACATATATATTTCACCAGGTCTAAGATGCGAAGATGAAATCGAAGCAGCCCTTGAAAATATAAATTTCGTTCTTGTGTCAGCTGTCATTAATGCAACTCCTCCTAAATTACCATTCCCATCGCATGATATCCGGAAAACAATTTTGGCAAAGAAAGCTATGCTTTATCTAAAAGACGTCTCAGTAAAGCTTTACATGCAGACCTTAAAAAACATTTAAAAACCTACACGAGAAAATTATGCCCTGCAGAAAAGTATAACTATTCCTTGTGGAAAGCTAATAACAACATAAAAGTTCCAAAGGAGTCAGAGCCACCACTTAGATTGAGTAATGGGAGCTGGGCGAGTAGCGACACAGGTAAAGCCTTAGTGTTTGCTTATCATCTGGAAAAACCTGGGACCAATGATTTTTTAATTCCACCAATGGAATGGTCAACCAAATAACGTTTAAGCCAATTAAAGCTAAGACAAACGAAGTAAAGTGCACTGTTCAAAATCATTTCAACTTGAAAAACCTCCAGGCTATGAGTCAGTTACGGCAAAAATGGTAGCTGAGTTACTAGATATAGGTTTCAAAATTCAAACACAGCTGTTTAATGCTATATTTCGAATTGGCTATTTCCCTTCAGCTTGGAAGATATCGCAGGTAATCATAATTCTGAAGCCCGGAAAAGATAAAACACAACAGCGTCATGCAGCCCCATTAGTCTGCTGCCGATGCTGTCAAAACTTTTTGAAAGACCGCTGATGCTAAAAATATTACCAGATATCGAAGAAAGTGCTACATCACCAAATTGGATTTCGCCCAAAACACAGTACAATAGAGCAGGTAAATCGCGTCACCAGCGAAATAAGAAAAGCTTTCGAGGATAAGGAGTACTGCTCGGGAATTTTCTTTGATATTGCTCAGGCGTTTGATCGGCTCTGGCACGCTGGCCTCATATAGAAAATCTGCAAATGCTTGTCTGCAAGCGTGCACCAGATACTATCGTGTTTGTAGAATCGCAAGTATACTGTGAAATTTAAAGAGTTTGTTACCGCTGACTTTAAAAACTGGTGTCCCAGAAGGAAGTGTACTCATGCCGATTCTTTACCTAATGTTTACTTCGGATTTCCCCTTATGACGTCGACTTTTGCTGACGATACTACCAATCTGAGCTGTCATAAAAATCCGAGAATGACAACGAGAGATCTTAGTGAGCACTTAAAACTAATTGAGTCATGGCTGGTTAACTGACGCATTCGCGTAAACGAAAACAAAAACTCCCACGTCACATTTACTCTTCGTTGCCCTAAGGTCACATTAAATGGCATATCTATTCCACAGGTTGATGAAGTAACCTACCTAGCGGTCCATCTCGATCGCAGACTGACTTCTCTGAAAGCACAAGGAATAAATTGGTTACTAAATAAAAAATCAGGACTGCGCATAGAACACAAAGTTCTATTGTACAAGGCAATCATAAAGCCTATATGGACGTATGGAGCCCAGCTGTGGGGAAATGCTACCTCATCTAACATTGAATTAATACTGCGAGCACAATCGAAAATTCTTCGAACTATTGTAAGCTCCCCTTGGTACATTAAAAATGATAACATCCACAGCGATCTAAATATACCACTTGTAACAACTGAGCTAAGAAAAATTAAGTGTAAATACAAATCCAAACTCCAGCATCATCCGAATTACTTGGCAAGACAATTACTTCAAACTAAAATACAAACACGGATATGTAGGCAGTTATAATTAAATATTTGAATAATTTACTTTAGTTACTTAATAACTCCAATACACTGGTTGCGGGTTAATATTGCTATTAGTTTTTAGATTTGATTAGTTATTGTTAGTCTTATTATAAGATAATTCAATAAATTAACCAACTATATTAAAAGAAAAAGTTGAATTTGGGTTGACGGATGTCGGCTCAAAGCTTGTTTTGTAGTTACGATTTGCAGTACGTCGAGTTTTAGGGGTGCATCGTAACACGCTTGTGTTCTTATTGAACAAAATAACCTTGAATTTGGGTTGGGCGTTGCTGCGGTTAGATTGACAGACGTGTCGTTGGTTATGGCAGGGGATTATGTGAACTTTCATATACATACTCGTATACATAAACACATAACTATAAATATACATATACATATAAATATAAATATATATATATAGATATATATATATATATATACTCGTATATATATATATAAATATATATATATATATATATATATATATATATATATATATATATATATATATATATATATATACATATATACATATATATATATATATATATATATATATATATATATATATATATATATATATATATATATATGTATATATGTATATATATATATATATATATATATATACATATACATATATATACATATATACATATATATATATATATATATATATATATATATATATATATATATATATATATATATATATATGTATATATGTATATATAAGAAGCCCGTCTCGATGACCTCTTCATTGGACCCAAATATGCTGGATGAGGAAGTAATTCGTAGCCTAGTTCGAGAAATTCGTGCGCCGGTTCTTTGACCTAATGGAAAGGAGCTTGTTTTTGTTGAATTATATACGCTGGTGATAGTTTTCCCCTTTTCAAGGTTATCGATGTGAATAACACCGCGCTTATTCCAAAAAAGTGTCGCGATAACCTAGTTGGACGACAGATCTTCTTCGGCTTCGATTCACCAGGAGAAGTAAACAGTCTCGACTATTCCTTGATTTCCGGTGTGTTGTGATGAATCCATGTTTTATCAGCGGCTCCGAAACGGCGAAAAAGAACTCATTGGGATGGTCTAACTCGTTGAAACGTTACCGAGGCTGACTGGACTCAGCTTGTTTATCGATATTTAACATAATATATTCGTAAGATTGAGACTGCTCATGCAGTTCCCCGTCCGCAAGCGATGCAGATAATGTTGGATTTTAGATAATGGTATACATCTGGTACAGATATGACAAACAACGTCCTGATCAATACACAATCTCCATCTGCCAAATTTACGATGTAGAAGAACAATCAATGCTCAATGTAGGCTACTTTAATGTTTTATACAGCCTTTTTCCAACAGATCTTCCAGACCTGTATTTATAAACCGGGTCTGTCGTCATGCACCATCATTTTGTGACGAGTGAAGTTTGCAACTCCACTTGAACTTACTCAACTCGGTGGTGAGGAGTACCTAAATCAAATCTTTTTCCGTCATGTGATGTTACCGTCATGAAAAATAGACGAAAATGTACTTAAAACGAAGAAAAATATAATCTCATGCATTACAAGTGTTATCAAACGCGTCTCACTGCAACAAGTCCAAAAAATATTTGCAGTTCACTATCGGAGTTCATTTAATAACCAATAATTCAATATTAAGCATTAATTAATATCATCTAAATCATAAAAGTATGCATAGTTTTAGAAATAAATATTTTTTTAAGGAATAAAACTACGAAACAAAAATATCTCAATTTACAATTTCTATAAAGCAGTTGGCTCATTTTGGACGCAATTTATATATACGAGTATATCTGTTTTAATATATATTTCAGCTCTCTCTCTTTCTGCGCATTTTCCTCGACTTTATATCTTTTTGTCGCCTACTATTTTTTTATAGTTTTGTGTAAGTGAAATTTGTCAGTGGGCAAATTCCATCTTCACAATATATATATATATATATATCTATATATATATATATATATATATATATATATATATATATATATGTGTATATATATATATATATATATATATATATATATATATATATATATATATATATATATATATATATATATATATATATATGTATATATATATATATATATATATATATATATGTATATATATATATATATATATATATATATATATATATATATATATATATATATATATATATATATATATATATATATATATATATATATATATATATATAGGGTTTTTGAATAAGAGCGCTACAAAAGTTTTTTTAAATAAAACAAAACCAGTTTTAGATATCAATGAAATTCTTTATTCCTGTGAAAGTCCGTTCGATGCCATTATCTATGGAACTCGGTTGCTTTTGCATGGCCACCACGGGCACGCTTGCAGAAGCCCAGACGCTGAACCCAATTTTCAACGGTTTTCAAGCATAAATCGGCCGATACTGCTGCAATTTCACGTTCGATATTCGTACGAAGTTCATCAATCGTCGCTGGCTTGTTGGCATAGACCATAGACTTGACGTAGCCCCACAGGAAATAATCTAACGGCGTCAAATCGCACGACGGAGGCGGCCAATCGACTGGGCCATATCGTGAGATAACACGTTCACCAAACTTGGTTTGCAGTAAATTGATTGTGGCATTCGCTGTGTGGCTTGTGGCGCCATCCTGTTGGAACCACATATTATCCAATTGGGGCCAAAAATATTCAGTTATCATTGAACGGTAGCCATTCGCATTCACAGTAATATGCCGGTCTTGATCATCACGGAAGAAGTACGGCCCAATGACGCCGCCGGCCCATAAACCGCACCAAACCGTAATTTTTTCGGGATGCAATGATGACTCATGGAGTACGTGTGGATTGCTGTCTAACCAATCACGCATATTTTGCTTATTGACGAAGCCATTCAGCCAGAAATGAGCCTCATCATAAATTGGACGTAGCGCTCTTAAAGTTGAGGCGACTGACTCCGAAATTCGGTAGTAAATTTCAATAATTTCGACTCGTTGTTGGCTCGTATATCTTTGCGTTACGAAATGGCAAAGCTTAGTCAAGAGATATATATATATATATATATATATATATATATATATATATATATATATATATATATATATATATATATATATATATATATATATATATATATATATATATATATATATATATATATATATATATATATATATATACATATATATATATATATATATATATATATATATATATATATATATATATATATATATATATATATATACGAAAATCATACCATCCTGTATATATTCTTGCATATAACGTGACCTGCCTTCGTATGATGATGGCAGAATGACGGAGTTACCAAGGCGGTGTCGCCGCTGATGGTGGCGTCTCTCAAGTGAATGTATTCTTCCGCATGCAACTTCTTTTGATTGTGTTGTAGGAATCGCAGTCGTTCGCTCTCTACCTTTGCGTACATGTTGACCATGATTTGTTGGCAGAGCTCGCGACATTGCAGAAGGACGTTGTCCTGAACGCGTCGAATCATCATTCGATACGCATAAAAATCCATTGAGCTGACTTTCTTGTTTGTTTCAGCTCCTGTAACTATATATTCATAAATATTAATTCAAAATGCGTAATGATGTTCATAATGAATGAAGTACATGTTGCGGGATCTTTTCGTTTGATGTTTATGCAATATCTGTCTTGTCCCTTGCAGAAAATTAGCGGATATTGGAGAGCGTGGTATGAACGGAGTGTTTCGGCGATGTTGAATTGTTGACCATTTTCCGCAGTATTATGAACAATTTCTGCTGCTCCCAACGATGCCATTTGAAAGCATGAATTTAATATGCGAATGAGTTTCAGGAAAAGGTTTGAATCTGAATCCGTACCGATGAGTAAGCCGTTCAATGGTATTGGTGGTGTCTCAATTTCTGGTAGTTGCACTTTTCCTGATGCGCAACATATGCCAGCTGACTCATGTTTGAATTTGAGAGCATGGCAATGGGGATATTCTTTATCCATAGCACCAATCAGCCCTTTCGGCTGAGCGGAATATTCAATATCTGACTCGGAATGCGAGGCGAACGAACGAAGCGGACGTAAATGCTCGATATACTTGTTGACGTTGTGGGCCATTTGCTCTTTGTGTGTCAGTTACGAACCGGCGCGCTCGTGTCCGTTGCAATTGTCATTGTTGATTTCGTTCAGCTTCCGCCTCCTGTGATTTAGATGCAAGCTATTGCGCCATGCTCACACGTACATTTTCATTATCTTGTTGGATTTGTTGGTTTTTTGGTCTGTTCTAATATTTCGCATGTTTGCTGTTTTATTGGTTCGGCGGCCCAAACTGGCCTCATTTTGTCTTGCTGGCCTTGTTCACTGTAACAAATACACACACAAATATACCAAATTGTTCTACTTTCTGATGAAAAACGGTATGCCGATAATGTATTTGTTCTTGCAAAACCTTTCACAGTTAAAAAATTTTTTGTAAAATAAAATAAATCGAGCAAAATTCGTTGTGATACTTAGCAAATACAGAATGAAATGTCAAATTGACGCGGCACTTCATGTCAATAGGTCCGTGCACTCGCCCTGACGTTTTTTTCCTGTTACTTTGTACAAACTGCCAAACGATCAGCTATTCTGAATTTGTGAAGACAAAAACTTTTTTTGTTCTAAATAAATCACTAAAATGGAGGATGATGAATGTAAAATAAGAAAAAAGTGTTACACGAAACACCAAACGAACGTACCCAACAACTTCACGTCAATGAATAACGGATAATGTTTTAAATCCCAGTGCTGTAGGGAGAAAGGTTTCAGAGCAAACAAAATTAGGGTTGTATGGGAGGTACCGCCCCCTTCATTGATCCCGCTGTACAGTTATGCCGAATTGAAGCACATGACTTTGTCTTAAATTCAAGTACTGTAGAGTGGATGGTTCCAGAGATAGAAAGCAAACAAAATTATTGTTGTATGGGAGATACCCCACCCGGTACTAGTAGGAGAGTGAAAAATACTTTATATCTTATTCGCATACCTACGAAATATACACAAACAATTTCATGAAAATCGAACGAGCCGTTTCGAGGAGTTCGACCACAATCACCGTGAAACGAGAATTTTATATACGATATATATATATATATATATATATATATATATATATATATATATATATATATATATATATATATGTTCGCGCCGGAGTCCCCTCTTTGATGGATGGTCGTGACCCCGGCCATCTTTATTTGCATGTTCGCCTCTCGAGCTAAGCCGAATTTTGTAACAAATAAATTGGTCCTTCGAGCTGGATGGCTATGCTTCCGGTAAGTTCATTTTTTAAATAATATTTTTATATTCATTTCAATTTAACCTATAATAAAATAATTTATATGCGAACCAACATTCCCGACCAATTCCTGTTAAGCAGTTCAAAGTTCGGAAAAATTGAAAAAAAAATAATTTTTATTTTAATTTTTTTAGTTTTGTTTTTCTTTCTAATTTCTGTTATAATCGAACCAATTTTCTCATCATTTCGCTATACGCAGTGTTAATTTTTGTTATTGTTTGATATTGTGTGAAAACTAATCGAACCGTTTATCTCTGTGTTAAGTTTGATATTGTGTGGAAACTAACGTTTATCAATTAATATAATGGCCTCTAGGCCAAATTTAGAGGGTAATCGATTTGCTTTGCTCAGAGAAAGCCCAAAAAAAAAAAACGAAACAAAAAAGAATGGACAAAACCTAGGGGTTTTTCCCAACATTACAAACAATAAATTTACCATACCCCAAATTCATAGTGGTCTCCTATTTAGACCCTAACCACAAAATTTTTCTTTCTGTGCAGTGCAAAAATTTCTGGAAACAAAATATTTACACGGGATCTGTCCAATTCAAACAAAATTCCATGAAAACATTAATTTGATAAAAGGCACAGCGTTTGCCCCCTTCCTGATCAACGTGCCCGAATCGGAAATAATTGAAGAAATGAAATCTCAAGGCGTTGAATCTGTGTATAAATTCAAAAAAGTGTGGAGGGTAAGTCAATTCGTCAAATCTGAGTCGTTTTGCTCACTTTCAATTTATACCACCTACCAGAAAAAGCTACAATTTCTTGGCATAATACTCATTTTCGTGAATTCATTCAATACCCGATGAGATCCAAGAACTGCCAAATTCTAGGCCACACGGCAAAATACTGTAAACGATCACCAGCTTGCAACAGCTGTAACCTACCTCCACATTCCCCGCAGCCATTCACCCGCACATATTGGGCGAACTGTGCCGCTGTACATACTGCATCATCAAAAGACTGCAGAAGATTTCTTCAAGCAAAGGAAACCCTAAAAATCAAAATAAAAAACAAATGTGCACTCAGAGAAGGAATGAAAACTCATAATTCAAACAGCAAGCAATCAGCTTTTACATCTTCCTATGCATCTATAGCCCGTCAAACCATTGACCTAAACCGAGCAGACACTAATAGAAAAACAACTCTAATATCAGAATCAACAAGCAAAAATGATGCCCCCGCTGTCAATAATCAATCAAACGAAAATAATGCATCGGAAAATAAGAATATAGTAACAGGCAAAAAATCGCAACTTATATAAAAAATAAAGTACAACAAATAACAGAAGAACAAGTAAAAGAAAATCAACAAAGAAATGAAGAAATAAATACGAAAATAAACTTATCACAAAAGACAAAACCATTTTACAAAAGCAAATCAGTTACAAACGACTATGAAATGCATTTAAACATTCCCACAACACAAACTAATCAATTAGACGAACATTAAAACCTATAATACGGCACCTCAAAACTCTATTTTAATATCAACCCACTTGGATTATCAGCGCCTCAATAATAAAACAATTTCTAATAACAACATACATATTATTTAACTCACATTTCTTAAGTCCTCAAACATAACAATTTCTTCTCTTATTTACTATGCTTAATATACTACAGAGAAACATGAAAGGTTACTATAATAATCTACATGAATTGTAATTATTAATATACACCCAACTGGCATTCCAGTAATGGATGATGAGTATTTTCACAATCTTTCCCGAAATGCGACCAGCAGCTAAGGCGTAGGTCTGCTGATAAAAAAAAAAATATTTTCCACAACATAATTGAAATGCCTTCGAATATCTCACTCATCGCCATAGAACTTAACCATATAATCAAATTTAAATTAGTATCTGTCTACATTCCTCCAAATCAACATTTTTGCTCAAGAGATTTATTCCAAATCCTAGAAGCCCTCCCAACATCACACATACTAATTGATGACTTTAATTCTTGAAGTCCACTTTGGGATTCTACCTCAACTAATCAACGAGGCAAAGTGATTGAAGATTTAATCCTCTCATCAAATCTCAAAGTATAGAATTATGGATCTCCCACTCATTTTTCTACTCATAATACACTCAGAAATATAGATCTCACACTCTGTTCTTCAGACCTAGCACCCAAATGTAATTGGACTGCATTAGATAACTTACATGGTAGTGACCACTACCCAATAATAATTGAGATAAATTCTTCTACACCAATATTCAACAATAAACCAAAGCCGAGATTCAAAATCGATATAGCAAATTGGAACAAATCTGGACAGATCTGCGAACAGCTTTCCATTACTTCACCATACTCAAGTCACATTAATTAAGAAGCGGCAAAAATCTCAAAAATTATCCAAACTGCTGCTCACCTATCTATTCCTCAAACAAAGAAAAATTATAAGAAACCTTCGGTCCCATGGTGGAGCCCAGGACTCGCAGCACTACGAACCGAAAAACAAAATTCATGGGCAATGCTCAAACGTTCTTGGTCCAGAGAAAATCTATTAAAGTACAAAAAACTGACAGCACAGTTCTTATTCAACGCAAAAAAGCAAAAAGGAGGTTCTTGGAAACTCTAACCAGCGCAATCAACTCCTTGTCGAAACATAAAAAAATTTGATGCGACATTCAAAAGCTAACTGGGACTATTAAACAAAATTCATGTGATCAAAACCAATTCTGGTCCTATATCTACACCAATCGATATTTCCAAACAGTTCGCGCGTAAATGGTCAAACTATTCTCTAGACAGTAATCTTTCTAAGGCTTTTGGCACCGAACAAAATAAAGTTGTAGTGGAGTCCAATAGCTCGCAAGTACATATGTGGTCCTTCGCTAAATATATTGAAACTGACATTTCCCAAACTGAATTTACTCTTGCTCTGAATAATACAAAAGGAAATGCATGGACTTGACAGAATATCGTACCCAATGTGAAAAAACTTGCCTCAAGAGATGACATCGAGATTAATTGATCTTTTCAACAATATTTTGCATTATGGCATTTACCCTCAAAGCTGGAAAATAGAGAATATTATCCCAATACCGAAACCGAAACAAGCAGAATTAGAACTACCGGGATACCGCCCTATTTCATTACTCCCCTGTATGGGTAAACATATGGCAAAAATAGTTGCCACAAGGCTTATATGGTTCATCGAAAGAGGTAAATTTATAAACTCACATCACGTTGGATTCAAAAAGGGACAGGGTACCATGGATGCTCTTCTCTACTTCGACCATTACGTATAGAGAGCACTTTCATGCAGAAACCATATCACAGTCCTAATTTGAAAAGGCTTTCGACCGAGTAAGCCCACATATGGTACTTAAACAATTGCTCAAATGGAAAATCGGACCAAAGATATTTTATTTTGTCAAATCGTAAAATCAGAGTTACGATCGGTTCAGCTCTCTCGGGAGTTGAGCCTATCGCCAACGGAATCTCCCAAGTATTACAAGAATCCCATAGGATTCGACGAAGTCAGCAAAATTATTTCAGAAGAAAATATATAGAACACTGCATATATGCCGACGACGTCTTCATCTTCTCATACGCAGTACTTTCACCGCTATTCTTAAAGATTTATCTAAATGGTCAAATATTTCTGGAGCGAATGTAGTGTTTAACAAACATAATTGTAAGAAGAATACATGTGCCGGTTTTGATATAAGCTTTAAATATGCAATCATTCGACTGTAAATATACTTTTAAGGAACACTGTTGCTACATTAGGAAAAGCCTTGACATAAGATTGAATATTATAAAATTCCTTTCTTCTAAATTGTCTAGGACCCATCCCAAAACCTTACTTAGCAATTCAAGGTCACTTATCTTGTCAAAAATTTACTACGGACTGTCAATATATGGACATTATGCCTCTAGCAATATTCGACGTCTAGCCGCACCATACCATACTGGAATAAGAAAAAGCGTACGCGCAGTCCCAACACCACCTACGAAACATATTCTACCTGAGGCAGGTGTGCCGTCAATAGAAGAAAGAGCTCAATACCCCACCTTACGTTTAATACCAAAATTATGGTCCGGATTTAGCCCTATCCTTCAAAAAGTGATCAGAAAATGTTTATATCACAAACGACCAGATCCGATTTTTAAAACAAGAACAACTAATTATTAACCCTATTAAAAGATCTCATAATCTATATCCATCTTGGATGATCAGTGACTCATCCTTTATACTTCATCTGTTAAAATACTTATAAAAGGCCACCGACCGCGCTACCTATCAGCAAATTTTACTGGAACATAAATAAAGATTGGAGAAATCGTGACAATACATATACACCGACGGTTCAAAAGTATTGATGGAACTTCTTTCGCTGTAGCAAACAACAATGGTGATTTATCAAGTACCGGTCTACTCGGCAACCATTGCTCTGCATTCACTGCTGAGCTAACGCTACTGTACCGGAACGATTTGAATGGGTGCATATATATGGGAATTATTTGAGACTGAAGCAAGCACGACATTACACAATGCTTCACAGTGAGTCGAGTCCGGACCGAATCGCCAGATCCCCACGACGGACGACGGCGCCCCGAGGCAAAAGATAACCGAACAGACCTAATACTGCCACCACGTATGTTCAACCTGCCACACCATCTTGGTCTTATGCTGCACAAGTGGTCCCCGCATCAGTCCAGGGATGATCCGACCTATGCCAAGCCCGAGGTCGACTACCCAAACGTGTTCTGCTTGGAACCACCATTATCCATATTTGGTGTCAGGGAGCCAATTACATGGCCCGAGCGTTGACCGACCCTGAATCGGAACGGTCATTTATTTCCGACCGATTATAACGATGCTTGCGACTCCCTACGCGCACCGTGCATGCCCAGGTATCCGGGGAAAGCAATCTGGTGGCGGCGAACGTGACGAAAGCGTGTGACGTGATTTTTGGTTCCCTGACTCAAACTTGCGACTCATTGGTGCTGCCTAGGTTAATAGGGGAGCTAACCCGATTGGAGATGTCTATTCCTGAAAGCCTCCAATTGGCCGGCTTGAAGTTGTCCAACCAGAGCCTTTCTAACTTTTCACAGGTGGATGTCTTGATAGGGGAGATTTTTACTCAATGGTGCTGCTTGATGGACATAATCGAGATGTTATAGGTTCCTTGATTGCACCGTAGACAATATTCTTGTGGATCCTCAACAGACTCAACACGAGAACTCGCTATACTCTTGTTGTGCTACGGTGGAAATTTACCCAGGACACTCGGTTGAGGAACTCGACCAGAAGTTCTGGGAAGTTGAAGAGACACCCAAAGAGACGAAACTATCCCCCCGGAGACAATGTGTGTCTTGATATCTACACATGCACTACTTATCGGGACCCTGGCCAGAACGTTGTAGAATTACCTTTGAAACCGGGGTATCGCCCTGAAAATTCACTATACATATTTATACACAAAAGGTGTTTTTTTTAGACGTGTGGTTTTCAATCTGGCAATACTTTTTTCGGAGTTGGTGTTTTTGACAGCTGACAACTGATTTATGCTCGGTTTGGTTTGCCATTTTATAGTGAATAGACTTACTCCTGAACAAAGTTTGCAAATCGTGTAAGTTTATTAACAAAATAATGGTTCGGTTCGCGTGACGCATTACGCGCTGCGTCCAATATTCGGTCGACATAATCGCCCGGCAGAGTCGGTAATTCGAACAACCATGGATCGGTTTCGCACCACGTTTACTCTAGTGGATAATGCGCATCCTCAGAGACGCCGTACACTGCGCACCGAAGACGCTAATTGTTGCTGTGGAGCAGAGTATCGAAGAAGACCTGAATGAGTCCATCCGCCATCGCGCTCAACAATTGGAGCTGTCCCCATCCACTTTATGGAAGATTTTGCGTAAGGATCTTGGTTTGCGGGCTTGCAAATATAACTCGTACAAGAATTGAAGCCGAACGACCATCAAGTGCGTCGCACGTTCTGTGAATGGGCCCAAAGAAGATGGCCACCGATCCCGATTTTCACAAGAAAATTTTGTTCAGCGATGAAGCTCACTTTTAGTTGAATGGGTACGTTAATAAGCAAAATTGGCGCATTTGGAGTGAGGATAATCCACAAGCCATTGTTAAGACGCCGTTACATCCTCAAAAAGTCATTGTTTGGTGTGCTCTATGGGCAGAGGGAATCCTTAGTTCACATTTCTTCAAAAATGAAGCCAACCATACTGTTACAGTCAATGGGGAACGCTATAGAGCCATGATTAATGACTTTTTCGTGCCTGAAATGGAGGATGTTGATGTGAACGACCTTTGGTTCCAACAAGACGGCGCTACATGACATACAGGCAACGAAACAATCAATTTATTGAATGAAACTTTTGGTGAGCGCATTATCTCGCGTCGTGGGCCTGTGGCGTGGCTTCCAAGATCGTGCGATTTAACACCGCTGGACTATTTTTTGTGGGGTTATGTGAAGTTGCTTGTCTACGCGCCTTGGAAAAGAATATTCGGCGCGTTATTGCTGACATACGGTCCCAACTGCTGCAAAAAGTGGTCGAAAATTGGGCCTCTCGGCTGGAATTTATTCGAGGCAGTCGCGTCGGCCACTTGCCCGAAATCTTTTTTAAAACATAATGGAAAACCCTTATCTTTATAATAAATCTAAATTATTGGCCATAACATTAAATTATATGCGTTTTATTTTTGCTTGAAAACCCAACGACTAAAAAGAATACCCTTTATCATTTTTCATCAACTTTATGCTTCACTTGAAGGCAAAAAGGTAGAAAAATTATAATTTGGATAAAAAAAATAATATCAGAAATGCATTAACATAACGTAAAAATAATATAAACATAACAAAAGTTTATGCATTGTATCTTTTCGACAATAAAAGCACACGTTTGAGTAGCTCTGCAATATCACTGCTATCACTAGAATTATTTTGTTCATCATTTTGGGAATATATTCCCCTATTATTATCTCTATTTCCCTTTGTTGATTATTCAGTAGTTTTCTGTTCGAAAGTAGTTCTTAAAGATTGTTTTTGATTTTGTGATAAACCATTATAAAGTTCCCTGTAAGATGCCATTAGTAATTTCAGTTCATGTTGAAATTTCGCAGCTCCTTCCTTATCAGGATCATGTTGTTCAAAAACCTTCTTTAATTTGAGTTGCATTTGAAACAGGAAGATTATTTTCTTCATTATCGGTATATTCTCTGTCATGATGAGTATCACGGGTGAGGTCTATAATGTCATTTTCACTCAAGCTTTTATAAACTAACAATTCCTCTACATCTGCAGGTGATTAATCATCGAATCCATCTCCACCTATTCTATGTGCCAATGTTATGATGTCAGTAAATTCATCGTTATTATGGATGACAGGATATTTTCTTTTGACACACTTTTGCCAAATATTTTTACAATATGAGTTTATGGTTGAAGGCTTCAATTCAGCTAATGCTAGCCCAACTTGGATAATGCAGTTAAAAATTTAAAATTTTTTCCATGCATCAATGACTGTTGATTTCTCATTATGATCTAGTTTGTCTAGCACATATTGGCATTCACGTTTTATGTAGTTAGTTTTAAATGTAGCAATTATTCCTTGGTCTATTAAGAATGTAGTATTAACCGGCAGAAAACAAAATTGAACATTTGGGTGCTCCAAGACCGGATGGTCAGGTGCATTGTCTAGAATTTAAAGCACTTTAAATTCTAGACATTTTACATTCATATAGCGTCTAACTTTTGGGATGAGCATTTTTGAAACCATTCTATAACGATTGCACTGGTCTCCCAGGTCTTTACCATCCAATGAATTGGCAATTTATTAAAATCATCGAACGATCTAGTAGCGTTTTTACGTTCTCCTGAAGCATTGGAACAATGTAACACGGTCCTTTGCTACTTTAAAACCACCGGCAGTTTTCTTTTTCTAAGTTTTTGAAGCATCTCCTTAGGAGCCAAATCATCTGCAGATGCAGTTTCTCCCTTAGTTTTTATATTGTGGAGAAATTTAAGAAAACCTGTCATACTACCTGTACTTGCTGAAAATTTAGTTGGTTTTGACTGCGATGAAGTGCTTGGCTCAACTTCTTTAATATTTGTATAGATTCTTAATGCTGTTTGCTTGATAGTAATTCCGTCTACTGGTATTTTTTGTGATTTATCTTCATTACCAAAGATTTTCCATCTCCTCTTTGACAACATCTCTTATGTACGAGTTTGATTTAGCACTTATTTTTGTTCCAGAACATACAGATGTTCTAATCACAGTTTAATTTTTCTTAATCGTTCTTATGGTAGCTTCATGAATACCAAAATGCTTTCCTGCAGCCGTTGTACCTTGTCCTGTTGCAAGTTAATCTAAAATTTTAATTTTAGTATAAAAACTGTTCGCTATCCTCTTCTTATTTATTACAGGTGATTTATATGTCATTGTATTAGGGCTACTAAACCAATCATAAATAAAATAATTTTAATTATACAGTTTAAATTATTTTTATTTTTTTCTTAAAACATTTCATTTATTTATTGAATTCACTCATTTCGAGCCTAACAATAAGTAATTAAATCTTAAGAGCTAAATTAACTATATTTATCCCGCACCAGTGTTTGGGCTTAGTATTAAATTTCAAAACATTTATGTCTTTTAGTTTTAATCCAATTTAAATTCAATTCATTTTAGTATCTTATATAGTAATTATTTAATATTTAGTACATTTAATATATAGGTAGGTCTGTATGTATATGTATATACGAGTATATATATCCATATATATAAAAATGAATGTTTGTTTGTTAGTGACGCTAAGGCTCGAAAACGGCTGGACCAATCTTGATGGAATTTTCAGAGGTTCTTCGTTGTGGATCTGGGAATGATTAGAAATAAAAAAACCTTATACTCTTCCTGAAGAAAAGTCGGAAAATTTAAAAATTCCAAAAAGGACTTTTTTCCATACAAAGTTTTTTTTTATTTCAAATTTTTTTCCAATTGTTTGTTGCAAATCTATCGATCTCAAAACATTCGGAAAAGTCAGAAAATTCGAAAATTAGAAAAACCTAATCTCACTTTTTGTTCTCATTTTTTTTTGTATGTGCGTGGTGTTGCACGCGCACATTTAGTTTCATATTGGTGTTGTAAGCAGGGACTGATACTCCAATAACTCAATAGATGGAGCTGTAGACGCTTATTTATTTTGACAGCTGTGTATATTGTTCTTTCTGATTTGTTTATTCGAACAGTGCGGACACGGTCAATTGACTTTCTGACATTTTTCCAAATTTTAATTGATTTCTCGAGTTAAATTCATTACATTAAATTGTTAAATTGTTTACATTCACGAAATATTTGATTTTAAATCTGTGGATCATCAGTTTTTGAGTGAAATTATTGACATTCAAACAAAAAAAGTGAGTTCATTATTTTCGTTTGTTGGTGAATACCTAACCTCATTTCCATTGGAATTTATTTGTGTTATTTCTTCAGCTGATTTGTAAATTATTTGAATCGTTCAATTTTGGTCGTTTGCTTTCTTTTTTTCGGCTATTAAAAAGGTAAATTATTGAAAATTATTCCGTGAAAACTTTATGTGTGTTTCATACAAAGTGATCAATTACAGATTGAAATTTGTTACGATGCCACAAAGAGGTCGCGCTAATATCAGTCGGCGTTCCCGACGTACAACGGACCAACGTAATTATACAGCACGTCGTACGGAAGAGGAAAATGCTACTGCAAGGGAATCTGATCGAATTGAAATGATTGAACATTGTGCGCGACAATCACAAGAGGCTCACGAAGCTTACAATGAGCAACAACGATTGAGAAGAATACAAGTTCGTGCTCAGGAAATTAATGAAGCAAGAGAACAAGCGTTTGGCTGCTCAACGACAACGCCAGCAACAAAAACGATTGCCTAATTTGAATATCGAAAGTGCAGTCTTTCGATATGAGCCGGACATTGAATACGGTGCGCATGCATCAGTTCGATTTGGTTCGATGTCTGTCGTTTGCCCGTATTGCGATGCATTGAAATTTCCAAAAGAACCGGCGGAAAAGTGAAATTACCAGAGTTACTTCCTCCACCAGAGCCATTGCGGTCGTTCCTTTACGGTGAATCACCAAATTCGAATAATTTTTTACAAAATTCCAAGATGTATAACGATTGTTTTCAAATGACGTCATTTGGTGGGGAAATTGTGAATGAACATAATTACAATCCCACATTCAAGGTTAGTTCACCAACAATCTAACACTTATTATCTCGCCAATAAAATACAGAAATTAACATATTTGTCTGCAACTATACAGATTCACGGGCAAATTTAGCATCTTGCTGGATCGCCGTTGCCGCATCCTGATCAAGATCACAAATATCTCCAAATATATTTCCTTGGAGATTCAAATGAAGAAGTGAATCGACGTTGTGCAATTTTCAATGCGACGAAAAGAGAAATTGTGCAGCAATTGCAAGAAATGTTGCATGAACACAACGAACTAATTCGATTATTCAAAACTTCGTTAGAAAGGATGCCATCTGATGATCACAGAATCGTCATAAAAGCGGACAAATGCCCAGCAGGCACTCATGAACGGCATTATAATGCACCGACAGCCGATGAAATATCAATTGTTGTTGTTGGCGATAATTTAGAATCCCGTGATATTGTTATTACTCACTACAATATCCGCTTATGTTCTGCCGTGGTGAAGATGGATATCACTTGAGATACAACATGATCAATCCTGCCAATCGTTAGTAAAAGAAAAACAAACACTCTTGATTGTAACTTCATTTTTTGTTAACTTTGAGGTGTCGATGCAAATAAAGAGGTCAGTGCAATGAACTTTTACGCGTATCGATTGATGATTCGCGAAGGAATTGACAACCATCTTTTGAGATATCGCCGATTATTTCAACAGAATGTAGTTGATGTGTACGTGACGATGCAGACAGAACGACTATATTCACTTGCGAGATGCGGTCAATAGCGATGAAGATGTGACAAACCTTGGCCGACTCACGATTTTGCCATCAACATACATTGGCAGCCCAAGGCACATGCACGAGTACTTGCAGGATGCGATGACATACGGTCGGAATTATGGACGGCCGGATTTGTTTGTTACATTCACTTGCAATCCAAAATGCCCACAGATAACGGAATTATTGAATCGCGGTCAATCAGCAAGTGATCGTCACGATGTCACAGCACGAGTTTTCAAACAACAGCTACGATATTTGATGGACTTTATCGTGAAGCAACGTATATATGGTGCTGGATGCACTCTGTTGACTGGCAAAAAAGAGGTTTGCCGCACGCACACATTTTTCTTTGGATGGTGGACAAGATTACACCAGATCAAATTGATGACATCATTTCTGCGGAAATTCCTGATCCAGAGATAGATCCAGAATTATACGAAGTGGTGAAAACCAATATGGTTCATGGACCTTGCGGACACTACAATCCCACTTCGGTTTGTATGTCTGACAATAAATGCACGAAACACTATCCATGTGCTTTTCTTTCGGAAACGCAAACTGGAAATGATGGATATCCACTCTATCGGCGTCGCTCGTCAGACAACAATGGCAGAACATTCAGCATTCAATTTAGAGGAGTGAATATCGAAGTTGACAACACATGGATCGTACCATATTCGCCAATATTATCAAAACTCATATCAATGTTGAGTATTGCAGTTCTGTGAAATCGATCAAATACGTTTGCAAGTACGTCACTAAAGGAAGCGACATGGCGGTTATTGGCCTAGAACGAGATGAGATCAGCAAGTATGAAATTGGTCAATACGTGAACTGCAATGAAGCGCTTTGCAGAATATTTTCTTTTGTAATTCATGAGCGTATTCCGACTGTTGTGCATCTCGCAGTTCATTTGGAGAATGGCCAAAGAGTGTATTTCAACCCAGAGAATGCAGTACAGCGAGCGGAAACACCACCAGCAACAATATTGACGAGTTTTTTCTCAACTTGCGCCAGTGATCCGTTTGCGAGAACATTGCTTTATTCGGAAATGCCTCGATATTATACATGGAATGCATCGTCGAAGAAATGGTTACGCAGAAAGCAAGGCCAACCAGTAGATGGACATCCAGGTGTGTTCTCAACTAATGCATTAGGACGAATTTACACAATCCACCCGAAAAACGACGATTGCTTCTACCTTCGGTTGCTATTGATTAGTGTACGCGGTTCAACTTCATTTGAGTCATTGCGTACTGTGAATGGTACAGTTTGTGCAACTTTTTGAGAAGCATGCCAGCAATTACAATTGCTGGAACATGATAATCACTGGAATCAAACGATGGACGATGCGATAGCTACTGCGCATGCCATTGAAGTTCGCACACTTTTCGCTATAATTTGGACATGTCAGCCTTCAAATCCGCGTCAATTATGGGATACGTACAAAAATTACATTGCCGAAGACATTTTACATCGTATTCGAGTGGCAAAATGGAATTCAGAATTGCAAATGAACGATGACATCTACAATGAAGCATTGGTGTTGATTGAAGATTTGTGTTTGCTTATGAGTGGCAAACTATTGACTGAAATTCATATGCAAGCGCCAAATCGTTCAATCAGAGATGTACTGAATCGTGAATTGGAACGTGAGCGTGCATACGAGAGAATAACTTTGGAACAACAAGTACAAAGAAATGTTCCATTATTGAATCAGCAGCAAAAGAGTGCGTATGATGAATTGATGAAGGCTGTCAATGATGGAAACGGTGGACTATTTTTTCTTGATGCGCCCGGCGGAACTGGGAAAACGTTCCTGATATCATTGATTTTGGCAACAATCCGATCTCAAAATGGCATTGCGTTGGTTCTCGCATCTACTGGGATTGCTGCAACTCTACTAGAAGCTGGAAGAAAGGCACATTCGGCACTGAAACTTCCGTTAAACATGCAAATCAATGAAACACCTGTTTGCAACATTTCAAAGCAATCAGCTATGGCAAAAGTGTTGAACAATTGTAAACTGATAGTATGGGATGAGTGCACAATGGCTCACAAACGGTCTCTAGAAGCACTTGACAGAACAATGAAAGATCTGCGGAATAATAATCGTCGCTTTAGTGGCGCAATGATACTGTTAGCAGGCGATTTTTGACAAACACTTCCTGTTATTCCGAAATCAACAGCGGCGGATGAATTGAACGCATGTCTCAAGTCATCGTATTTGTGGCGGTACGTGGAAACCATACGATTGACTATGAATATGCGAGTGTTCCTGCAACAGGATAGCACCACAGAAGTTTTTTCTTAAGAACTGTTAAGAATTGGAAATGGGCAAATTCCGGTTGATACTTCCAGTGGTTTGATATCAATTCCACCTGCCATTTGTCAATTCACTTCAACGAAAGCTGAGCTCTTCACGAATGTTTATCCGAACATTGGCCAAAATTATCGTAACTACGATTGGTTGAGTGCACGCGCAATTTTAGCTGCCAAAAATACCGATGCTAATGACTTAAACTGGACGACTCAAAGTCAAATTCCGGGTGATTTGCGCTCATACAAATCGATCGATCGTGTTGAAAATGAAGACGAAGCCGTGAATTATCCAGTGGAATTTCTAAATTCTTTGGATTTGCCTGGCATGCCGCCGCAGCATTTGCGTCTCAAAGTTGGATCTGTCATTATTATGCTTCGCAATCTTCATGCGCCGAAACTGTGTAATGGAACCCGACTGATTGTGACGCAGCTATCGAATAATGTGATAGTTGCAAGAATTTTGAAAGGGACTTACAAGGGGCAAAATGCTTGATTCCAGGAATTCCTTTGAGTTCCAATGATTTGCCATTTCAGTTCAAACTTATTCAGTTTCCAGTGAAACTTGCATTTGCGATGACAATCAACAGGTTACAAGGACAGTCGCTGGAAGTGTGTCGCATAAATCTGGAGATGCCATGTTTTTCACACGGCCAGCTATACGTGGCGTGTTCACGAGTTGGAAAACCATCTTCTCTGTACATTTACGCACCGGAACAGAAAACAAAAAATGTTGTTTATCAAGCTACGTTACATTGAAAAAAATGTAGAAAAATCGCAAATAAATTATATTCAACACAATATAAATTCAACTTTCTTTTCTTTTCAAAACACATAATTTCACGCAGGGCAACGCCTGCGGGGTCAGCTATTATATATATATATATATATATATATATATATATATATATATATATATATATATATATATATATATATATATATATATATATATATATATATATATATATATATATATATACATACATAAATATATATATATATATATATATATATATATATATATACATATTTATATATATATATATATATATATATATATACAGGGTGGCCCAAATAAGACCAGCTGATGTGAAACATAAATAACTTTTTTATTTTTTAACATAATTTATTTTTTCTTTTTGCAGATTATAACTGAATTCTTGGAAATTTAAAATGAATACGTACAGTCCACAACAACGCATTAAAATTATCGAATTTTTTTATTCTTCTCAACGATCAATTGTTCTGACGCAGCGAAATTATCGCCGTTTTTTTAATTTTTCTTCTCCATTTAAGTGGTTATGTGAATAAACTAAACTGTAGGTTGTGGGGCTCTCTTGGAACAGAAACCTTTGTATGTAGTCTCTTCTCTGTGTTCGAATTAAAACAACCGATATACGTCTTACTTATTCATTGCGTTTATTGAGACTAAAAATTAAATGAAGTTTAAAGTATGTACAAAAGGAATAAAGGAGAACTAACCAGGGATGCAAATATATGCATTGTAAATCGATAAAATATTCAGAGTCGTATTATGTTAGTGTAAATTCAAATTTCAATAGGCTCCGAAAATCCAAGTGCAATACATCAGCATCAGTCACACCCAATCAGATGCACTATTTGGTGCGGTGTTATGGCCACAAAAATCATCGGCCCATATTTCTTTGAGAATGAGGATGAAACGCCAGAAACGGTCTCCGGGGCTTCTTACAGAACAATGATCGACAACTTATTGCGGCCAATGGTGGAGCAACATCCTAATTTGTGGTTTCAACAAGATGGAGCCACTGCGCATACTGCTAGGCAAACTATTGACATGCTGCGTGAAATTTTTGGTGAACGCATAATTTCAAGAAATTCAGATTTCCCTTGGCCTCCTCGTTCACCAGATTTAACTGCGCCCGATTTTTTTTTATGGGGATATTTAAAAGACAAAGTCTATGTTAACAAACCACAGACACTTGGACAGCTCAAGCAGAATATTCGAGGCGAAATACGGCGCCTGCAACTAGAAACATTACGCCGTGTAAAATTCACAAATTTTTTACCGTGTCAAAACACTTTCTTGACAAACTGTACAAATATATATATTGTAGGGTTGGATTGATGATGAGCGTAGAATCAATGTCGATAACGTTGGCCTTCCAAGATCGGCTTACGTATCGGTTGCAGGTTTCATACAGTGTATGAATGCAATGATATGCTGTAGTATAAAAGAAACCTAGCGCGAAGCGGAATATCGCCCTCAGCAAAGTTTGTAACCGGCACAGTTTGCCGTTGGTTACGCTATTGTTTGGTGCTGTTCTTAACCAAACCTAGTCAAGAGCACCGAGAGAAAGAATAAGAAGTCTAATGCAGGATTGCAGTTTTAAATATTCAGATTAATTCTGGTTTATTTGGTGGCTCGCTGGCTTTTTTATATCATTCAAATTATATTGTTCTTTTATTTTATCTAACATAAAATACACCTATTTTATTTTTACTAATTACAAATCATACTTCCTAAATAATCTCAAATCTCAAATTATCGGTATTATTCATTGACGAATCATATGGTTTGTTTACATTAACAAATTTGAGTACAAGTGCAGGGCCAAAGTCACTGCACTGTCCAAAATGCATACGACGCTGCAATATAGGCAGCGCATATCAATGCACCACCAAATGTGCGTATCTAGCGTATTTGGATATATATATATATATATATATATATATATATATATATACATACATAAATATATATATATATATATATATATATATATATATATATATATATATATATATATATATATATATATATATATATAATATATATATATATATATATATATATATATATATATATATATATATATATATATATATATATATATATATATATATATATATATATATATATATATATATATATATATATATATATATATATATATATATATACGAAGTGTGATCAAAAAATAAAGTATTTATTTATTCATCAACAACTATCTTGTCCCCTTCAAAGTAATTCCCCTCAGATATAATACACTTATGCCAGCGTTTTTTCCAATCCTCGAAACACTTCTGAAACGCTTTTTTTGGTATCGCCAACAGCTCCTGTTTCGATTTTTCTTTTATCTCCTCAATCGTAGCAAAACGCTTTCCTTTCATCGGTGTTTTCAGTTTTGGAAAGAGGAAGGAAAAAGTCAGCGGGGGCCAAATCCGGTGAATACGGTGGTTGAGGCATGATAACGGTTTTGTTTTTGGCCAAAAACAGCTCCGGAGCGATGTCCATGCGACGTTGTTTTTGCTCAAAATTTAGCAATTTTGGAACAATCTTCGTTTCATGCCTAAAACATCCGTAAAAATTGCTTGGCATGAGCCGAACGATATGCCAACATCATCAGCAACCTCTCTGATAGTGATTCGACGATTATCCAAAATCATTTTTTTCACTGCGTCAATGTTTTCATCGGTTGTTGACGTGCTCGGGCGATCAGGACGAGCATCGTCATTGACATCTTCTCGGCCTTCCTTAAACCGGTTATACCACAATTGAACTTTTGTTCTGCTCATAGTAGACTCGCCAAAGGCCACAGTCAACATTTCAAATGTCCTTGCGCATTTAATTTGATTTTTTACACAAAACTGAATACAGTTTCTTTGATCCATTTTTTCGAATAGTACAAAATGGAAGAGCACACCAAAACACGACTAACCTTTTTATCCGTCAAAAACAAACTGACAATCCAAAATGGTTCGTATTGCCAACATATATAACAGACATGTGTACCAACATAAAAAAAATGCGAACATCGAACATTCGTAACTCACGAAAACTCACACCTCGTATGTATATGCATATGTATAGGTAGATTTATATATATTTGTGTATGTATATTTATATGTATACTCGTATGTATATGGACGTGTATATGTACTCGTATACTCATACGTATATGTATATGTATGTTTATATGTACAAGTATATTGTAAACACTAAAATTTACAGTGAAATTTTGGCCCACACTACAGGTGACAGAGACCCTACTCAACTATACCCACACACGCATCACGAATAGTAAAACCTGAACAATTGCATCAAAGAACCGCCCACAATAAAAATCGAAGCAACAAAGAAACTACGTTGGGAACTTAACGAGAAACTGCTTACGATGCAACCAATCAGCGCAGCAGTGGCGGGAGCACAGTCTAACCAGCAGGATTGGCATGCTGAATGATTTAGCCGCCTTCCACAAAGAGTACTCTGTGGTCTTGATAGCTGTAAGATTCATCAGAAATCGATTAAATGTGTCATTATTGAATGACTTGATTCCTGTGTGTAAATGTTTACTGGCTAAGTTTTAATTCGATTTGATTGCTGGAGATCTGGTTTTTGCCAACGCTTCCGTAGCTTCCGTTTCTTTGCAATTAAGCTCTTAATAAAAGGTGGATATTTTTTCCCGTGCAGAACAAATCTTAGTGTGGGCGTACTATTCCACGCTGCCATCTGAATTTGCTGTGTAAGGTGGAGTACAGCATCATCAAATTGCTCACTGGTAACAATAGAATCAAACTTGGCTAATTGTTCTCGCTGCACTTGAAAGTAATTCCAGTCAATACAAGCATTTACTAAAGTTGATGTGATTTGATTTAGTGCTGGGTTTGGGAAATTACCATTTGCACCGGCGAATGGTCAGAACTCAGATCAAATCCTTCAGTGATAGTTAAATGCGCTGCAGGAATGTTTTTGTAGACAAAGAAGTCAATTAAGTCTGGTACTTTACTAGTATCCGATGGCCAATATGTTGGCTTTCCAGTTGAAATTGAATTACAACATGTACGCTGCATGGCTTTGAACAATTCTCTTCGTTTTCTCGTGGTGAGCCTTGAGTCCAGAAACGTATGTTTTGCGTTGAAGTCGCCTGCGATTATAAAACGACCATGGAAACGATTAAAAAGAGATAAATAGTGTTCATATTTCAACTGGTGCCCAGGTTGACTATATAGAGCAGTTAGAACCAGTGGTTGTTTGGAAGTTTCAACAGAAACGGATGTGGTTTGAAACGCATTTGTGCTGATTTGGTCCTCCAAGTGATGCTTAATGGAACTTTTGATTTATTTGAAAAAGCATTTATAATTTTCAGCTGTCTTATGTTTGTATGCGAATATATTGTCGCAAGGGGAACGACAAAAGGCAAGCTGATAAGGAGAAAAAAAGCGATAAGCTTCAAGAAGTTGCGAAGAAGTCGCTTAGAATTATTCCCGAGGAATAATAAATATCCTTTAGCAAAATTGTCCTTAAACCAATAAAGTTAAGGAAGAGGACACCAATAAAGTAATGGGACAGGACTCCAATAAAGTCAAGGAACAGGACACCAATAAAGTCAACGAACAGGAAATCAATAAAGTCAAGGAACAGGATATCAATAAAGTCAAGGAACAGGATATCAATAAAATCAAGAAACAGGACTTCAATAAAAATAAAGGCAAATAAATTAAATTAAAAAAGGTAAGAAAAGTCATACTTATTGAGTTATTACCGTATATGACTCCTGGACACCACTGAGGATACCCCGGCCGAAAAGAGTCATTACAGTTCGTCTCACGATCCAGGACGAATATCGGCGCAGAACATGGAACCACTTGAAATTCCTAAAGAAGAGTTCGACACATCACATGAAGCCCTGCGGACAGCAGGAGTAGGCTACACTGTACGCTGTCGTTATTGACCATTTGGGAAGAAGTGGTTAGTTAAATTCGACGGAGAGCGAGACCCCCTGGCCTGCGTCGAGTGTGTCGAGGAGCTCTCCGAGTTATATGGACTCAGTATAGACATGCGCCCACATACCATGCCGGAACCCTTTAATGATCGTGGGCTTCTGTGGTACCGCAAGAACAATCGTTCCAGGACAGAATGGAGCAAGTTCAGGAAGGATTTCCTCAAATTCTTCTTGCCTGCCAGATACATTGAGAAGTTAGAGGATGAGATAGGCCAATGACGGCAAAACACGGGAGAAGTTTAAAGAATACGTGATGTAGACTCAAAATCTCATGCGGCACGCTGTGTATACCAAGGCACAAAAACTGGAAAGGATTTTTCGGAATAGTTTGGAAGAGTATCAGTGGTACGTACGCCGCAGGGATTTTGGAACGCTGGAAGAGCTGACGGAGATGGCTGAAGATCTCGGTTGCCTTCGTGGTGACACACACCGAGTACCCCCTGTGCAATCTCGAGTTGAGCGTACACCATCACGCGAGGCACGCCATCGACAAGTGACAGACGGTGCGGACAGGCGGGCATTTCGGGCGACACTGCCGAAATGCGCAACTCTTGTTCTGCTGGGAGTGCGGCAAGAGGAATATGAAAACAGTTGAATGCTGTAGAAAGGCAGGCGGAAACGAGCAGGGCTGCCGCCAGGAGTGAGGCACGGCGAAGTTCTCCGGCAACACGCTTCATACTCAATAAGTGCGTTGCGTTGCGATGGGCAACGTATTGGTGCAACGCTCGTTCTGGGGCACACGAAGTAGCAGTAACGATCGAGACGGGAGCTTCACGAAGTTTCGTTAGGGAGTAGCTCGCTCGTCAACTGCGTGCTACCACCAGTAGGGTTGTCCCTACACTCATCAGAGCACATATAGCTGACCGACGAACACGAGCTATAACGGAGTCGGTGGAGATCAATGTATGGCTTGGAGAACAGGTATGCCAAATGGAAACGATGCCTGACCCCCCCGATACTTGCTACCGGGCTTTGATTTTTTGTTGAAACAGGAGACCACTATGAGGTGTGGAGATCAAGTACTGAATTTGAGACCACGGGCCAATGGCGAACAATCACAGGGTACCACATCATGTACGACTATTCAGGCGGAGGCTATCTCCGAGAAAACTATGATCGGCACATTTCTCGCTACCGAGCTAAGTAACTTTGACGAGACGCCAGGCGTGTCCAACTTAACTAGCCATAAAATAAACCGGCCAAAAAAGCAAAGATATTACCCAGGGAACCCGGTGCAACAAGAGCTCATCAGCAATGAGAAAGAGGAACTATTGGCGAAAGGATGTAAAGAACACTGACTGATACTCCAATAACTCAACAGATGGAGCTGTAGACGCTTATTATTTTGACAGCTACTTATATTGTTTGTTCTTTCTGATTTGTTTATTCGAACAGTGCGGACACGGTCAATTGACTTTCTGACATTTTTCCAAATTTTAATTGATTTCTCGAGTTAAATTCATTACATTAAATTGTGAAATTGTTTACATTCACGAAATGTTTGATTTTAAATCTGTGGATCATCAGTTTTTGAGTGAAATTATTGACATTTCAAAGAAAAAAAGTGAGTTCATTATTTTCGTTTGTTGTGAATACCTAACCTCATTTACGTTGGAATTTATTTGTGTTATTTCTTCAGCAGATTTGTAAATTATTTGAAACGTTCTATTTCGGTCATTTGCTTTCTTTATTTCAGCTATTCAAAAGGTAAATTATTGAAAATTATTCCGTGAAAACTTTATGTGTGTTTCATACAAAGTGATCAATTACAGATTGAAATTTGTTACGATGCCACAAAGAGGTCGCGCTAATATCGGTCGGCGTTCCCGACGTACAACGGACCAACGTAATTATACAGCACGTCATACGGAAGAGGAAAATGCTACTGCAAGGGAATCTACTCGAATCGGAATGATTGAAAATCGTGCGCGACAATCACAAGAGGATCACTAAGCTTACAATGAGCAACAACGATTGAGAAGAATACAAGTTCGTGCTCAGGAAATTCATGAAGCAAGAGAACAACGTTTGGCTGCTCAACGACAACGCCAGCAACAACAACGATTGCCTAATTTGAATATCGAACGTGCAGCCTTTCGATATGAGCCGGACATTGAATACGGTGCGCACGAACCAGATCGATTTGGTTCGATGTCTGTCGTTTGCCCGCATTGCGATGCACTGAAATTTCCAAAAGAACCGGCCGGATTATGTTGCGCAAGCGGAAAAGTGAAATTACCAGAGTTACTTCCTCCACCAGAGCCATTGCGGTTGTTGCTTTACGGTGAATCACCAAATTCGAATCATTTTTTACAAAATTCCAAGATGTGTAACGATTGTTTTCAAATGACGTCGTTTGGTGGGGAAATTGTGAATGAACATAATTACAATCCCACATTCAAGGTTAGTTCACCAACAATCTAACACTTATTATCTCGCCAATAAAATACAGAAATTAACATATTTGTCTGCAACTACCGCATCCTGATCAAGATCACAAATATCTCCAAATATATTTCCTTGGAGATTCAAATGAAGAAGTGAATCGACGTTGTGCAATTTTCAATGCGACGAAAAGAGAAATTGTGCAGCAATTGCAAGAAATGTTGCATGAACACAACGAACTAATTCGATTATTCAATACTTCGTTAGAAAGGATGCCATCACAGAATCGTCATAAAAGCGGACAAACGACCAGCAGGCACTCATGAACGGCAATATAATGCCCCGACGGCCGATGAAATATCAATTGTTGTTGTTGGCGATAATTTAGAATCCCCTGATATTGTTATTAAACGTTGAGCTGGAGATGCATTAGAGCGAATCAGTGAAACTCATCGATCGTATGACTCACTACAATGTCCGCTTATGTTCTGCCGTGGTGAAGATGGATATCACTTGAGATACAACATGATCAATCCTGCCAATCGTTAGCAAAAGAAAAACAAACACTCTTGATTGTAACTTCATTTCTTGTTAACTTTTAGGTGTCTATACAAATAAGAGGGTCAGTGCAATGAACTTTTACGCGTATCGAATGATTCGCAAAGGAATTGACAACCATCTCTTGAGATATCGCCGATTATTTCAACAGTATGCAGTTGATGTGTACGTGACGATGGAGACAGAACGACTCAATTTTATTCGCTTCAATCAGACCAAGCTTCGATCTGAAGAGTATATTTACTTGCGAGATGCGGTCAATAGCGATGAAGACGTGACAAACCTTGGCCGACTCACGATTTTGTCATCAACATACATTGGCAGACCAAGGCACATGCACGAGTACTCGCAGGATGCGATGACATACGTGCGGAATTATGGACGGCCGGATTTGTTTGTTACATTCACTTGCAATCCAAAATGACCACAGATAACGGAATTATTGAATCGCGGTCAATCAGCAAGCGATCGTCACGATGTCACAGCACGAGTTTTCAAACAACAGCTACGATATTTGATGGACTTTATCGTGAAGCAACGTATATATGGTGCTGCTAGATGCTGGATGTACTCTGTTGAGTGGCAAAAAAGAGGTTTGCCGCACGAACACATTCTTTTTTAAATGGTGGACAAGATTACACCAGATCAAATTGATGACATCATTTCTGCGGAAATTCCTGATCCAGAGATAGATCCAGAATTATACGAAGTGGTGAAAACCAATATGGTTCATGGACCTTGCGGACAGTACAATCCCACTTCGGTTTGTATGTCTGACAATAAATGCACGAAACACTATCCATGTGCTTTTCTTTCGGAAACGCAAACTGGAAATGATGGATATCCACTCTATCGGCATCGCTCATCAGACAACAATGGCAGAACATTCAGCATTCAATTTAGAGGAGTGAATATCGAAGTTGACAACACATGAATCGTACCCCATTCGCCAATATTGACAATAAAGACATTCAAAACTCATATCAATGTTGAGTATTGCATCTTCAAATCCGCGTCAATTATGGGATACGTACAAAAATTACATTGCCGAAGACATTTTGCATCGTATTCGAGTGGCAACATGGAATTCAGAATTGCAAATGAACGATGACATCTACAATGAAGCATTGGTGTTGATTGAAGATTTGTGTTTGTTTATGAGTGGCAAACTATTGACTGAAATTCATATGCAAGCGCCAAATCGTCAAATCAGAGATGTACTGAATCGTGAATTGGAACATGAGCGTGCATACGACAGAATAACTTTGGAACAACAAGTACAAAGAAATGTTCCATTATGGAATGAGCAGCGAAAGAGTACGTATGATGAATTGATGAAGGCTGTCAATGATGGAAACGGTGGACTATTTTTTCTTGATGCGCCCGGCGGAACTGGGAAAACGTTCCTGATATCATTGATTTTGGCAACAATACGATCTCAAAATGGCATTGCGTTGGTTCTCGCATCTACTGGGATTGCTGCAACTCTACTAGAAGGTGGAAGAAAGACACATTCGGCACTGAAGCTTCCATTAAACATGCAAAGCAATGAAACACCTGTTGCAACATTTCAAAGCAATCAGCTATGGCAAAAGTGTTGAAGAATTGTAAACTGATAGTATGGGATGAGTGCACAATGGCTTACAAACGGTCTCTAGAAGTACTTGACAGAACAATGAAAGATCTGCGGAATAATAATCGTCGCTTTAGTGGCGCAATGATACTGTTAGCAGGCGATTTTTGACAAACACTTGCTGTTATTCCGAAATCAACAGCGGCGGATGAATTGAACGCATGTTTCAAGTCATCGTATTTGTGGCGGTACGTGGA
This sequence comes from Clusia tigrina, assembly GCA_920105625.2. Taxonomy (NCBI): domain Eukaryota; kingdom Metazoa; phylum Arthropoda; class Insecta; order Diptera; family Clusiidae; genus Clusia; species Clusia tigrina. The sequence continues at coordinate 323,181,952 of OV050030.1, forward strand.
AACCATACGATTGACTATGAATATGCGAGTGTTCCTGCAACAGGATAGCACCACAGAAGTTTTTTCTTAAGAACTGTTAAGAATTGGAAATGGGCAAATTCCGGTTGATACTTCCAGTGGTTTGATATCAATTCCACCTGCCATTTGTCAATTCACTTCAACGAAAGCTGAACTCATCACGAATGTTTATCCGAACATTGGCCAAAATTATCGTAACTACGATTGGTTGAGTGCACGCGCAATTTTAGCTGCCAAAAATACCGATGTTAATGACTTAAACTGGACGATTCAAAGTAAAATTCCGGGAGATTTGCGCTCATACAAATCGATCGATCGTGTTGAAAATGAAGACGAAGCCGTGAATTATCCAGTGGAATTTCTAAATTCTTTGGATTTGCCTGGCATGCCGCCGCATCATTTGCGTCTCAAAGTTGGATCTGTCATTATTATGCTTCGCAATCTTCATGCGCCGAAACTGTGTAATTGAACCCGACTGATTGTGATGCAGCTATCGAATAATGTGATAGTTTATATATATATATATATATATATATATATATATATATATATATATATATATATATATTTATATATATATATATATATATATATATATATATATATATATATGTATATATATATATATATATATATATATATATATATATATATACATATACATATACATATTCATATACATGTATTGTTGGCTGCAAGCAGCGCTGTCCGAAATCGTATACGGTTCCTGTGTTGTTGTTGTTATTAAATTTAAATATTGCCATTTAAATTTGCGCTAGAAGGTTGATTCTCTTTTCCTCCTGCTGCTACGAGGGTGGATTTATATTAAAGCTACCTAGCGCTAAATGGAAGCACAAACACAAACACTTTTTTTTAGAAATTGCGATCTGTCAAACGTCAGCTGTTAAAATTTCACCCAAATTCATCGGTTAGTTTATTTCTTGTAGTCGTTTGAAGTAAGAAACTTTTGTGTTTCTTGAAAAATGGAAAAAAGCGAATTTCGTGCAGTGATTAAACACTATGATTTGAAAGGCAAAACGGCGAAAGAGACAAAAGAAAACCTCGATAAACATTACGGTGAGTCTGCTCCGTCAGATTACATGGTAAAATATTGGATTGCTGAATTTAAACGCGGCCGAACAAGCACTGCAGGCCAAAAGAGGTGGTTACTAAAGAAAATATCAAGAAAATCCTCGATATCGTTATTAATGATCGCCGAGTCAAGTTGCGTGAGATTTTTGAAATGGTGAACATATCACATGAACGTGTGTTCAACATTCTGCATGAACATTTGCATTTGAAAAAGCTACCGGCAAGATGGGTGCCGCGTTTGCTCAGTGTCGAACAAAAACGAGTTCGACAGACCACTTCATAGTGGTGTTTGGACATGATAAAGCGTCATCCTGTTGATTTTTGGCGTCGATTAATAACTGTTGATGAAACGTGGGTCCACCACTACACACCTGAAACCAAAAATCAATCCAAACAATGGGTGGAAGCTGGTGGAAGTGCTCCGAAGAAGGCGAAGGTAGTGAAATCGGCTGGCAAGGTTATGGCCATTGTATTTTGGGATGCACACGGAATATTGCTCATCGAATATCTTGAAAAAGGATCCACAATTACAGGAAAGTATTATCGTGCATTATTTGATCAATTGATTGATGCAATCAAGGAAAAACGACCACATTTAAAGAAGAAAAAAATGCTCTTTCTTCAAGACAACGCACCGGTTCACACAGCATTAGATACGATGCTAAAATTACGTGAAATACACTTCGAATTGGTTATTCATCCACCTTATAGTCCAGATTTAGCTCCTAGTGACTTTTTCCTGTTTCCAAACTTGAAAAAATGGCTCGCAGGAAAAAGATTCATCTCAAAACGAAGAAGTGATTACCGAAGCTAACGCGTATTTTGAGGGGTTCCCGAAATCGTATTAATCAGATGGTATAAAAAAGTTGGAATATCATCTTACTAAGTGTGTCGAAGTAAAAGGAGACTATGTTGAGAAATAAATGGTTTTTGAAAAAAAAGTGTTTTTTTCCTACCTAGGTAGCTTCAATATCAATCCGCCCTCATATGCCCGCTTCAATATGCTGTCCGAAATCCTGTAGTGTTGTTGTTGTTAAATATTACTGTATTCAATTTAACTTGGAGCTAGCATATATATTCGTTCTCATTCCTCCTTCTGCTTTGTACTTGTTGGCCGTTGGCGTGGTTTTCGCTCTGTCTTTGTCCCTCTTGTGCTTTGCTCTCGTGTCTGCGTGTTGTTAGTATAGAATTTACCGAGCGAGCATACTCGGCAAATTCCACCGCTTGACTTCGTGCATGTATTTGTTTTATTCATCGCTGTGTTTTTTCTCTTTTCGCAAGTGTGGCGATGGTTGGTAAGATCGTTGGCTGTGCGTGTGGTTGCTTCTAATGTAATCTTAGTTCAGTATTAATTATTCCAACTGGTATAATATGCTGCTGGTTAGACTGTGCTCCAGCCACTGCTGCGCTGATTGGTTGCATCGTAAGCAGTTTCTCGTTAAGTTCCCAACGTAGTTTCTTTGTTGCTTCGATTTGTATTGTGGGCGGTTCTTTGATGCAATTGTTCGGGTTTTTTTATTCGTGATGTGTGTGTGGGTATAGTTGAGTAGGGTCTCTGTCACCTGTAGTGCGGGCCAAAATTTCACTGTAAATTTTAGTCTTTACAATATACGTGAACATATAAACATACATATACATATACGTATACATATACACGTCCATATACATATACATATAAATATACATATACAAATATATATAAATATACCTGTACTTATACATATACATATGCATATGTACAGGTACATATATATATATATATATATATATATATATATATATATATATATATATATATATATATATATGGTAGGTAGGTAGGTAGGAGTGGCAGCCTTTGTCGCAAAAAGCACACTTAAGCACATAGAATGGCTCGTTGTGGTACCACACTGTGACGACGCGACTCCCCCGTCTAGAATTTTGGGAACCACAGTGATTCCGAAATGAACCTGGCTATGTCCTTGATGTTGATGGAAGATAGTTCGGTTAAGGAAGTGAAGAAAGATGAGCCTTTTAATCTATGCCTGGCCAGAGCTGGGCACTGACACATGAGATGAAGTACTGTTTCTTCCTCCTCCTCAGAGCCACAGCTGCGACAGAAGTCATTGTGGGGCAGTGCTAATCTTTCAGCGTGTTTCCCGATCAGGCAGTGTCCCGTGAGCACATTTATTATAGTGCCGATGGAGTTCCTGCTGATATTGAGTAGCTGACTAGTACGCCTAATGTCGATAGTGCTCCAGGTTTGTCTGGCAACACTACAGGTATGTTCATTTACCCAGGCTTTTTTAGCTGCCTCAAGGTAGTCATGTTTTATGGGCCATTTGACCGTGGCCAGTGGGACACCTACATCAAAGGAGGGGGAGATGTCAGGGAGTAGCGTACCTATTTTGGCCAATTCATCGGCCTCGCAGTTTCCTGGAACGTCGCTATGTCCAGGCACCCAGCATATGTGAACTTGTGAGTTACCTGAAACGACGTTCAGGGAGGAGCGGCAGTCGAGTACAAGCTTAGAGGTAGTGAAAACACCAGCCAGTGACTTGACTGCCGCCTGACTGTCCGTGAATATGCGCATCATCACATCGCATACTTCATTTCGAATAAGCCACTTGGACGCTTGGAATATTGCCATTACTTCCGCCTGAAAGACGCTGCAATGGTCAGGGAGACGATAGGAGAGCTTGATGCCAAGTTTTCTGGAGAAGATTCCGCAACCGACCTTATTCTCCAGTTTGGAGCCATCCGTATATATATCAATGGAACTGCCAGTGACCACTAAATTGTTAGACCATTCCTCTCTACTAGGAATGTAAGTGTCGAACCCGTGGTTTAGATTAAGTGTAGAGCACGTATAGTCAACGTCCGCCTGTACGGGCGTGACTTGCATCAGAATATTGGCGTGGCCCAGATTCAGTCTAGTCCAACGCGATATAGAATTGAGTCTGGTTGCCGAGCATTTTGCTTGTTGCCTAACCAGAAGCCTAGTGGGCAACCAATGTAGGAATGCAAATAGAGCTTTGGTGGAGGTGGTACGCAGAGCCCCTGTTATCATAACCGCTGCTGTTCTTCTAACCTTGTCAAGAGGTTTTAGGTTCGCCGCCTTGTCGGTTGCGGGCCACCAGAAGACAGCGCCGTAGAGAAAGTACGGCTCAACCACCGCCGCATAGAGCCAGGACATGGTTCGAGGTTGGACGCCCCATGTTGTACCCACGGCCCTCTTGCAGCAGTACAGAGCACACGTGGCTTTACGTACCCTCTCCGCCAAATTTGCTTTCCAATAGAGCTTAGGGTCCAGGATCAAACCTAGATACTTGACGCTATTGCTTAGGCTAAGCGTGTTCCCATTAAGTTTGGGTAGGTCAAAACTTGGTATTTTGTGCTTCCTGGTGAAGAGCATGACCTCAGTTTTGGAAGGGTTGACATCTAGGCCAACTTCGAGACACCATTGGGACAGAATGCTAAGAGTGTAGTTTAGCTTTTCTGATAGTGTTGACAGATATTTACCGGAAACAGAGATAGCAATGTCGTCCGCATAAGCTATAGTGTTGCAGCCAGTCTGATCTAATCTCCTAAGTAGTGTGTTCACCGTCAAGTTCCATATGAGGGGTGAGAGCACACCGCCTTGTGGAGTACCTCTCTTGACAGTCCTTTTAGCATGTACGTTTCCTATTGAGGAGCTAATGACGCGTGTTTTCAGTAGCTGTTCGATGAACCTAACCAAGCTGGGGTCCAGGTTCAAGTTTACCAAGGATTTCGTGATGGCGGAGGGACAAATATTGTTGAATGCCCCTTCTATATCGAGAAATACTGCAAGGGTATATTCTTTGTTGGCAAGAGATTTCTCTACTTGCTCAATGAGCACGTGAAGCGCTGTTTCTACAGACTTGCCTTTAGTGTAGGCATGTTGTGATTTGGAAAGGCACGTGGAATTGATAGAGCTCCTGATATGTATATCAAGGACTCTTTCCAGTGTTTTCAAAAGAAAGGAGGACAGGCTAATTGGCCTATAGTCCTTAGGCTTGGTGTGGGTCGACTTTCCCGCTTTAGGGATGAAAACTACTCGAGCTTCTCTCCAGCTTATGGGAATGTGCGACCATCTTAGGCATGCATTGTAAATATGCAGTAGCCAGGGCTCAACCGCACTTGCAGTGTGCTGAATGTCCGCGGGAATGATACCATCAGGCCCGGGAGATTTAAAAGGCTTAAAGCTGTTGATGGCCCACTGGATATGCGTGTTGGTCAATTGAAATTGGGTTGAGTGACTTAAAGAGTGGTTGGTGTTAAAAGACCTGCAATCCACAACGATTTCATTCCCCGGGAAGTGTGTTTCTATTAGGGCGTCCAAGGTGTCGGTTTCAGAGTCGGTCCAGGTACCGTCCGATCTCTGAATGCATTCCAGAGCCCGAGGGGTGGTATTGAGAATCCTCCGGAGTCTACTTGTCTCGGACGAGCTTTCTATGTTGCCACAGAGGTCACGCCAAGACGCTCGTTTGGATCTCCTAACCATATACTTGAGTTCCCTTTGTTTGTCTTTGAAAGGGAGCCAGTCATTAGTGGCTTTGGCTCTGTTGAAGAGCTTGCGACATACTTTTCGTAGCTCGGCAATTTCCGAATTCCACCAAGGGGGTTTTGTTTTTCCTCTTGGTTTCGGGAAGTTGCGGGCTGATTTTGCAGCAGAGTTAAATAGTGCTGTATTGGTTTCAACCGCTCGATCTATATCGAGGTGATTGTTGATCGTGGGAGGAGTCGACTGCAGGCCCGACTCCATAATGGTCTGGAATCGTGTCCAGTCAGTTCTTTTCCTGTTAGTGTGTCTTTTGCGCTCAGCCGTATCTAACGTATCTGAGATCGCAATTCTAAAACAGATGTAACAGTGGTCCGAGAAGGAGCATTCCTGCAGAACGCGCCAGCTCGAAATAAGGTGAGACGAGTGATTATTATCAAGAGTTAGATCGAGAACCTCCCTTCTATTTGATGCAATGAAGGTTGGCTCTCTCACCCTGTTAGTAATTACTAAGTCGTTAGTAATAATAAAATCAAAGAGTGACTCACCCCGCTCGTTGGTATCCGTGCTGCCCCACACCTCGTGATGGGCATTGGCATCGGCCCCGATGACTACCGGGATGTGCTTTCTATTAGCCTCCTCTACCAGTAGCCTTACAGCATCCGGAGGCGGCGTCAGCCCGTGGTCATGCGCCATGTAGCTGCTGACGATCCATATAGCCATGGTGTTGGTGGAAATAACCATGGCTACATTATCCTTGTCGCTAAACCTGGGAAGAAGAAGAGCGTTAATATTGTTCTTATTGAGAATACAGGCTCTGGGTTTACCTCGATCCTGCACGAATACTGTGCGGTATCCGCTTGTAGTGAGTCCGCGAACCTGATCATTTACGACCCAAGGTTCTTGGACCAGTATGAGTTCCTCTCCTTTTTGAGTCAGGTGGAGGATCAGGGCTGCTGAGGCAGCCATGGAATGGTGAAGGTTAATCTGTAATACCCTCACCATTCCCGGAGGTGGCCATCATCGTCACGTTGGCTGCCTCCTCTTCTGACAGAGGAGAATCACCAACGTCGTCGATATTTGTTATCGGACGTCCGCAGAAACTGCCTACCGATTCTGAGGCCGAAGCGTAACTCTCTCCATCATCGAAGGTGAGATCCGGTTCGGCCTGAATGGGGGGCTTGTATGCACCCTGGTTGTCGCTCCTATAGACCTTGAGCTAGATCGAACTAAAACCATAGTTGATCTCTCCCTTTTTGGCATTAATAGGAGCTAGAGAGTCCTCATTAAGAATAATGATTATCTCTCGAGAGTTACCCTTGGGCTCGCTTATTGTAGCAACGTTCCAGTCATCCGTGGGGAGGTCGTAATTGCTGAGCCTCAGCAACTCCAGAATTTCTTCCGGCGAGGAGTGCTCTGCCGGTACCCAGGCCCTAGAACGCGGGCGGTTCGGGATCTGATCTCTGCGAACAGCTGAGAGCTTGGCCCCCGGCCAGATTTCGCCAACCATTGAGATGGCCATCTTATAAAGCTCAGCCGAGCGCTCATCTGAGCACGCGATGAGCTTCACGTGCCCCTGATACCATCCCGCGTCCCGGCATACAGGTGATGGGCCAGGATTGGCCCTCAGGATCTCGCTGTAGATCCTGAAAAGGGCCTTCTCCACCATTTTCCAGTTCGCTGGGGAAATGGTACCGTCACTGTTTCCAGTGTCAACGATAGCCCAGATGAGGCCCTCTTTGGCTACCTCATTAAATGGCCGGGTAAGTCTCGGCCTGGAAGCCAGTCGTGGGCGCTTGGTTTGCCGCACGACTGATTGGGAGGGGTGCTCAGCCGACCGTTGCCGTTTCTGAGCACTTTCAGGGGGTGGCTGCGGACGAGCACCAACATTTTAGACCATTTAGCGCTATCCAGAGTGCACCACGAGGAGGCGATCTACATTACACTCCAATATATATATATATATATATATATATATATATATATATATATATATATATATATATATATATATATATATATATATATATATATATATATATATATATATATATATATATATATATATATATATATATATATATATATATATATATATATATATATATATATATATATATATATATATATATATATATATATATATATATATATATATATATATATATATATATATATATATATATATATATATATATATATATATATATATATATATATATATATATATATATATATATATATATATATATATATATATATATATATATATATATATATATATATATATATATATATATATATATATATATATATATATATATATATATATATATATATATATATATATATATATATATATATATATATATATATATATATATATATATATATATATATATATATATATATATATATATATATATATATATATATATATATATATATATATATATATATATATATATATATATATATATATATATATATATATATATATATATATATATATATATATATATATATATATATATATATATATATATATATATATATATATATATATATATATATATATATATATATATATATATATAGTGTGAGAATGAAATTTGCCCACTGACAAATTTCACTCACACGAAAACTAATAAAACAATAGTAGGCGAGAAAAAATGTATAAAGTCGGAAAATGCGGGGAATCATTCATTCATTCATTCGTTCTTCAAAATAAACTGACAACTGTTTGCTAGTCACGCGTTCCAGATTATCGCAAGTCACGCGAGTTCCAGGACTCGCCCAGATCCTTTGCTAGTCACGCGTTCCAGATTATCGCAAGTCACGCGAGTTCCAGGACTCGCCCAGATCCTTTGCTAGTCACGCGTTCCAGATTATCGCAAGTCACGCGAGTTCCAGGACTCGCCCAGATCCTTTGCTAGTCACGCGTTCCAGATTATCTCAAGTCACGCGAGTTCCAGGACCCGCCCAGATTTGTAGCGTTTCTTTTGAAAAACCCTTTATATATATTGAAACGTGATAGCTCAGTGAAAAGGGATTGCATACTTTTAGGATCCCATCTGGAGAATGAGTGCCCCCTGTGAGTCAAGATGCGAACTATTCGAATAAAAGTTTATTCAAGAACCATCTGCCGGTAATATCAAAAAGAATATTCTCGACTTCTGTCGAAGAGGATAGAAGCTTCTAGAAACTACGAGAATAGCGTAGAAGTTTCTACACCAACCATTCGAAAACTATAAAAGCGACAAGACTGTTCAAACTCAAAAACAGTAGATCAGAGACCGTAAAAGTGTGTGCATCTAGCATTATAATCAAAGCAGCAGTATTTGTAATTGTGCAAAGTGATGAAATTACTTATTAAATAAAGTGTTAAATAAAGTGCAAATCATAGCTAAGTAAACTTTAAGCCTAATATTAAATGTGTAAATAGCAATAATTAAATAAAGCTAATTATTTTAATTTAACCAGCGATTTTTTGATTACTACACAATCCAGCGGTACGAGTCCGAGTACAGAGAGTTAGAGGAATTGTCAGGAGGGCAATTTTGTAACAGAGTAAATTGTCAAGAGGGCAATTTCGTAACAATATATATATATATTGAAACGTGATAGCTCAGTGAAAAGGGATTGCATACTTTTAGGATCCCATCTGGAATTTGAGAATGAGTGCACCACCCTGTGTGTGTAAGTTAAGACACGAACTATTCGTATAAAAGTTTACTTAAGAACACCCTGTCGGTGGTGTAAAATAATGAAAGTTTCCTTTGAGGTGTATATCAAGTTCTAGAAAGATCGAGAAATTTCTACTGTATTGTAGAAATTTCCACCTCAACCATTCGAAACTCTAAAAAGCACAAGCCTGTGCAAAGTCGAGGTGATTCGAACAGAGATCGTGGCAGTGTGTACATCGATCATTATAATCGAAACAGCAGTATTTGTAATTGTGCAAAGTGATGAAATTCATTGTGAAATAAAGTACAAATATTAAAGAAGTAAACTTTAAGCCTAATATTAAATGTGTAAATAGCAATAGTTAAATAAAGTTAGTTATTTTAATTTAACCAGCGATTGTTTGATTACTACACGATCCAGTGGTACGAGTCCGAGTACAGAGAGTTAGAGAAATTGTCAGGAGGGCAATTTTGTAACAGAGTAAATTGTCAAGAGGGCAATTTCGTAATCAATTGGTGTCAGAAGTGGGACTGTGTATCTGTAATAAACAATGGTTAAATTTGAAAAACTGAGATTGGAGCAGCTCAAGAAGGAGCTTGAGCGTTTAAATTTGCAAACACAAGGGCTTAAAGCGGAGCTACAGGTGCGATTAAGAAGCGCTTTAAAGGAGCAGGGTATAGACGTCGATGAGCATGAATTCCAATGTGAAGAGCCAACGACATCTCGATACGAAGAAACACCGCAGGAAACTAACACGGGTAACTTTGACATGAGTGCACTTATCGGGCTAATACAGATGCAGTTACAACAAAATTCTCAAGCAGCTGAAGAGAGGATCCAGCAGCAGTTACAAAAAAACGCTCACGCAGCCGAAGAGAGGATGCAGCAGCGAGACGAAAAGATGCAGCAGCGAGATGAAAAGATGCAGCAACAATTACAACAAAATGCTCAAACTGTCAAAGAACAGTTACAGCAGAGTGAAACTAGACTTGCTCAACTAGCGGAACAGAACTCACAGCAAATGAAAGAAATGTCCGATATGGTAGACAGGAAGGTTGGTGAAATTGAGACACGGCAGGAATCGTTCGAAAAATGTGTAGAACAAAAATTCATTGCGAACGAGCAAAAGCAAAACGAATTTAAGCAACAAATAGAGCAAAGAATTCACCAACTACAGGAAGGTGCATTGCCTATGCCAACCTTAACTTCAATAAAACTGAAGCCTCCTACCTATGATGGAACCACGACCTTTATTGTCTTCAGAATGCAGTTGGAGACTACCGCTAGCACAAATGGTTGGAGTGCTCGCGAAAAAGTGGCTGCATGAACCGTTTCATTAAAAGGTGCTGCCGCTGATGTGCTTCAAACTAGCTCAGAAAGTGAGCGAGACTGCTATGAAAGCTTGATGAATGCCGTTCAGCGCAAGTATGGTAGTGAACACCGGAAGCAGATGTACCAAGTAGAGCTACGAACACGGGTACAAAAGAGTGGTGAGTCTCTTCAACAGTTTGCGACGGAAGTGGAGCGGTTGGCTCATCTTGCCTACCCACGAGAGATCACTGAGAAGTCTATGATGGACACTTTCGTATATGGCATTCGCGATACGGAGATAAAGCGTTCTGCGATAACTAATCCGAAAGCTATATATATGGAGACAGTAGCTAGCACTTTGTTATCAGAGACAGCAGCATTGGTGTGTCGGTCAGAATGCACAGCCCGTCAGATAAGAGTCGAGAACGGACAAAGTTTCACCGGCAAATTCTTTACCTGCGGTGATGTGGGGCACATGGCTCGTGAGTGTCAGTTGAGATGGAAACGTTATGCAACACACGCTCCGGTAAGATTGCCAAAGCAAGACAAAGTCCGAATTAGGGAATCGGAAAATATTGTCAAGCCGGGAAATGGACTCCCACAACTGATGGCCCAAGAATCCTCGTTTCTCAGATGACGCGGAAAAATAATAGCCTACAGTGTAATAAGCGGAAGAAAAATTGTGGTAACATTGGATACGGGGGCATCACATTCCATAATTAGAAGGGATCTCGTTCGGGGAATCGAGCCGCTTCAGGGAATAAGTTTGCGTACGGCAACTGGAGATGATGCACCGGTACTGGGAAAAGTTAGACGGAAAATCACTATCGGCACCACAACGGTGACGCAAGAGTTTATAGTTGCGGATATTGTGGATGAAGTAATCTTAGGTGTGGATTTCATGATTCGGAATGGATTCACGCTAGATTTCAAAAGCCGAGTGCTGAAATATGCGAACACCGAAATACCGTTATTCTTTGGTGAGGATAAGTATGGAGGTGTTAAACAAGCCATTGTATTGCGGCGGACAAAAATCCCACTCAAGTCAGAGGCAGTTATACGGGCCAAAATGGGCGGAGATGTTGGGAAGCATAAGAGCCGAATCGTGCCAGAAAAAGTAATGAATATTTCAAATACCGCTAAACCCATAGCGAAAAAGAAGGTAAGGTGCCAGAGAATCTCAGCAATTGTAAACTGTGAGAGGCAACCGCGAGACACGAAAAGCAAGAGCTAATAAAAAGGTACCCGACATTCTGGCGAAAGAATGGACTAAAGAGTCATCTACAGTACTTCCATGCAGCAATTGTATACCTAAAAAACGAGGACAGTTGAATGAAATTCACGGAAACAGCAGAAATCGTACGCAACTAATGAGTGATAAAAGGAAAGCGAGATATGATGTACGAGTACGATGTACTATCGCCAAAACTGCAAACACACTGGGAAGGCCCTTATAAGGTGATAAAGCGGCTCAACGATGTAGTATACCGCATCCAGTTGGCGAGAAAGGCCAGGAGCAAAATGAAAGTCGTTCATTTAGAGAGGCTATCTCCTTATAAAGGTTGCAGTACTATCCTTGTTCGGGACGAACAAGTTTAAGCGGAGGGCAGTGAAACGTGATAGCTCAGTGAAAAGGGATTGCATACTTTTAGGATCCCATCTGGAATTTGAGAATGAGTGCACCACCCTGTGTGTGTAAGTCAAGACACGAACTATTCGTATAAAAGTTTACTTAAGAACACCCTGTCGGTGGTGTAAAATAATGAAAGTTTCCTTTGAGGTGTATATAAGGTTCTAGAAAGATCGAGAAATTTCTACTGTATTGTAGAAATTTCCACCTCAACTATTCGAAACTATAAAAAGCACAAACCTGTGCAAAGTCGAGGTGATTCGAACAGAGATCGTGGCAGTGTGTACATCGAGCATTATAATCGAAGCAGCAGTATTTGTAATTGTGCAAAGTGATGAAATTCACTGTGAAATAAAGTACAAATTAAAGAAGTAAACTTTAAGCCTAATATTAAATGTGTAAATAGCAATAGTTAAATAAAGTTAGTTATTTTAATTTAACCAGCGATTGTTTGATTCCTACACGATCCAGTGGTACGAATCCGAGTAAAGAGAGTTAGAGTAAATTGTCAGGAGGGCAATTTCGTAACAGAGTAAATTGTCAAGAGGGCAATTTCGAAACAATATATATATATATATTTAGAGAAGTGACGGAACACTCTGCCAATAAACTGGGACCCATTATCGGAGACCAGAACTTTTAGTACGGCAAAGCGAGGCAGAATGCGGTCTCGGAAAGCCCGCTATAGAGTGTCGGTAGTGGCTTTCCAGAGTGGCGCCATTTCACTCCACTTAGTGTACTTATCATGGGACACTGCTAGCAGCATCTTCCCAATGCTTTGACCGCGGAAGAGGTCCCACGATGTCGACACATAGTACAGACCACGACTCCTCCTGAATCTGTGTGAGAATTTCTCCGGCATGTTGCTGCTGACTGCATTTACTTACGTATTGACTGGTGTCTCAGAAGAGGTCCGGCCAGCAGTATCGGTTTGCGTTCCGTGCTATGCTCTTCCGAATACCTATATACCCCGCAGTTTTTGTGTCGTGGTTTTCCCTCAAGTTACGTTCCCGTCGGCACACATAGTTTCCAAGAAGCACTCTCTTCGTCACCAGACAGACTTGGAAAGTGCCGGTAAAGCTGTCCGTTCTCGAGGAAATAGTTTGTGAATATTGCCGGCTCGGTGATCACCTCTGCCCTCCGTTTCTGTCACCAGTTACAGTTCTCATTCGGTTTCTCCTCCACTGTGATGGTGCACACAGCTTCGACCGGCTGCCTCGATAACGTGTCTTTCTTTTATTCCGATACTGCACCTCGAAGGAGTATTGTTGGATTTATGGTGCCCACCGAGCTATACGCCCTGAACGGCTTTCGATTGAGTTAAGCCACTTCAAGGACAAGTGATCTCTTATGACTGTGAAATAGTAGCCTTCCAGGTATGGCCGCATCTCACGTATACCCCAGACGGTGGCCATTTAGTCTTTCTCCGTAGGAGAGCAATTGCGCTCTGCTCCATTCAGATGCCTACTGGCATAAGGTATCACTCCCTCTGTCCCTTCTATATCCTGGGTGAGTACCACTCCCAAACCGTACTCACTGGCATATGTCTGAAGCATAAATTTCTGCGAAAATTCCGGGCATGCCAGGATTTGTACCTCGGTTATCTGCCGCTTCAACATTTTAAAAGCCTTCTGTGCTTCGTCGAATGACTCAAATGAAGTTGAACCGCGTACATAATCAATAGCAACCGAAGGTAGAAGCAATCGTCGTTTTTCGGGAGGATTGTGTAAATTCGTCCTAATGCATTAGTTGAGAACACACTTGGATGTCCATCTACTGGTTGGCTTTGCTTTCTGCGTAACCATTTCTTCGACGATGCATTCCATGTATAATATCGAGGTATTTCCGAAAAAAGCTATGTTCTCGCAAACGGATCACTGGCGCAAGTTGAGAGAAAACAAGTCAATGTTGTTGCTGGTGGTGTTTCCGCTCGCTGTACTGCATTCTCTGGGTTGAAATACACTCTTTGGCCATTCTCCAAATGAACTGCGAGATGCACAACAGTCGCAAAACGCTCATGAATTACAAAAGAAAATATTCTCCAAAGCGCTTCATTGCAGTTCACGTATTGACCCATTTGATACTTGCTGATCTCATCTCGTTCAAGGCCAATAACCGCCATGTCGCTTCCTTTGGTGACGTACTTGCAAACGTATTTGATCGATTTCACAGAACTGCAATACTCAACATTGATATGAGTTTTGAATGTCTGAGACAATATTGGCGAATATGGTACGATCCATGTGTTGTCAACTTCGATATTCACTCCTCTAAATTGAATGCTGAATGTTCTGCCATTGTTGTCTGATGAGCGACGCCGATAGAGTGGATATCCATCATTTCCAGTTTGCGTTTCCGAAAGAAAAGCATGTGGATAGTGTTTCGTGCATTTATTGTCAGACATACAAACCGAAGTGGGATTGTAGTGTCCGCAAGGTCCATGAACCATATTGGTTTTCACCAGTTCGTATAATTCTGGATCTATCTCTAGATCAGGAATTTCCGCAGAAATGATGTCATCAATTTGATCTGGTGTAATCTTGTCCACCATTTAAAAAAGAATGTGTGCGTGCGGCAAACCTCTTTTTTGCCAGTCAACAGAGTACATCCAGCACCATATATACGTTGCTTCACGATAAAGTCCATCAAATATCGTAGCTGTTGTTGAAAACTCGTGCTGTGACATCGTAACGATCGCTTCCTGATTGACCGCGATTCAATAATTCCGTTATCTCTGGGCATTTTGGATTACAAGTGAATGTAAGAAACAAAACCGGCCGTCCATAATTCCGCACGTATGTCATCGCATCCTGCGACTACTCGTGCATGTGCCTTGGTCTGCCAATGTATGTTGATGGCAAAATCGTGAGTCGGCCAAGGTTTGTCACATCTTCATCGCTATTGACCGCATCTCGCAAGTGAATATACTCTTCAGATCGAAGCTTGGTCTGATTGAAGGGAATAAAATTGAGTCGTTCTGTCTCCATCGTCACGTACACATCAACTGCATACTGTTGAAATACTCGGCGATATCTCAAGAGATGGTTGTCAATTCCTTCGCGAATAATCAATTGATACACGTAAAAGTTCATTGCACTGACCTTCTTATTTGTATCGACACCTCAAAGTTAACAAAAAATGAAGTTACAATCAAGAGTTTTTGTTTTTCTTTTACTAACCATTGGCAGGATTGATCAGGTTGTATCTCAAGTGATATCCATCTTCACCACGGCAGAACATAAGCGGATATTGTAGTGAGTCATACGATCGATGAGTTTCACTGATTCGCTCTAATGCATCTCCAGCTCGACGTTTAATAACAATATCACGGGATTCTAAATTATCGCCAAGCAACAATTGATATTTCATCGGCCGTCGGTGCATTATATTGCCGTTCATGCGTGCCTGCTGGTCGTTTGTCCGCTTTTATGACGATTCTGTGATCATCAGATGGCATCCTTTCTAACGAAGTTTTGAATAATCGAATTAGTTCGTTGTGTTCATGCAACATTTCTTGCAATTGCTGCACAATTTCTCTTTTCGTCGCATTGAAAATTGCACAACGTCGATTCACTTCTTCATTTGAATCTCTAAGGAAATATATTTGTGAGATATTTGTGATCTTGATCAGGATGCGGTAACAGCGATCCAGCAAGATGATAAATTTGCCCGTGAATCTGTATAGTTGCAGACAAATATGTTAATTTCTGTATTTTATTGGCGAGATAATAAGTGTTAGATTGTTGGTGAACTAACCTTGAATGTGGGATTGTAATTATGTTCATTCACAATTTCCCCACCAAACGACGTCATTTGAAAACAATCGTTACACATCTTGGAATTTTGTAAAAAATGATTCGAATTTGGTGATTCACCGTAAAGCAACAACCGCAATGGCTCTGGTGGAGGAAGTAACTCTGGTAATTTCACTTTTCCGCTTGCGCAACATAATCCGGCCGGTTCTTTTTGAAATTTCAGTGCATCGCAACGCGGGCAAACGTCAGACATCGAACCAAATCGAACTGATTCGTGCGCACCTTATTCAATGTCTGGCGCATATCGAAAGGCTGCATGTTCGATATTCAAATTTGGCAATCGTTGTTGTTGCTGGCGTTGTCGGTGAGCAGCCAAATGTTGTTCTCTTGCTTCATGAATTTCTTGAGCACGAACTTGTCTTCTTCTCAATCGTTGTTGCTCATTGTAAGCTTCGTGAGCCTCTTGTGATTGTCGCGCACCATGTTCAATCATTCCGATTCGAGCAGATTCCCTTGCAGTAGCATTTTCCTCTTCCGTACGACGTGCTGTATAATTACGTTGGTCCGTTGTACGTCGGAAAAGACGACTGATATTAGCGCGACCTCTTTGTGGCATCGTAACAAATTTCAATCTGTAATTGATCACTTTGTATGAAACACACATAAAGTTTTCACGGAATAATTTTCAATAATTTACCTTTTGAATAGCCGAAATAAAGAAAGCAAATAACCGAAATTGAACGTTTCAAATAATTTACAAATCAGCTGAAGAAATAACACAAATAAATTCCAATGGAAATGAGGTTAGGTTGTGAAGATGAAATTTGCCAACTGACAAATTTCACTCACACAAAAACCTGTAAAAAAACACTAGTAGGCGAAAGAAAGCTATAAAGTCGATTAAACGCGCAGTAGTGAGGGATTGGCAAGAATAGGGAGCGGAAAATATAAAAAAACACTCCACAATCGGTATTTTAAACAAAGACACCGAGCAAATTTAACTCACAGGATTTTATATTAATAATTTTTGTATACGACCCCTGAAAGTTGCTGAGATTTTCCCTCAGCTCTGGAAAGTGCGTTGCAGGACTAAATAATATCCAAGGATAATCCAAGTGCAGGACTAAATAATATCCAAGGATAATCCAAGGACTTGTTGCGATTAAGCACTTTCAAGGACCCACGAAGAACTTCAACTATAAATTCTATATACGATACCTGGTTATCCGGCGAGCTTACCCCGGCGGAAAATTGAGTCGTTACAAGGTCTTCACCAACAAACGAAAATAATGAACTCACTTTTTTTCTTTGAAATGTCAATAATTTCACTCAAAAACTGATGATCCACAGATTTAAAATCAAACATTTCGTGAATGTAAACAATTTAACAATTTAATGTAATGAATTTAACTCGAGAAATCAATTAAAATTTGGAAAAATGTCAGAAAGTCAATTGACCGTGTCCGCACTATTCGAATAAACAAATCAGATAGAACAAACAATATAAGTAGCTGTCAAAATAATAAGCGTCTACAGCTCCATCTGTTGAGTTATTGGAGTATCAGTCAGTGTTCTATACATCCTTTCGCCAATAGTTCCTCTTTCTCATTGCTGATGAGCTCTTGTTGCACCGGGATCCTTGGGTAATATCTTTGCTTTTTTGGCCGGTTTATTTTATGTCTAGTTAAGTTGGACACGCCTGGCGTCTCGTCAAAGTTACTTAGCTCGGTAGCGAGAAATGTGCCGATCATAGTTTTCTCGGAGATAGCCTCCGCCTGAATAGTCGTACATCATGTGGTACCCTGTGATTGTTCGCCATTGGCCCGTGGTCTCAAATTCAGTACTTGATCTCCACACCTCATAGTGGTCTCCTGTTTCAACAAAAAATCAAAGCCCGGAAGCAAGTATCGGGGGGTTCAGGCATCGTTTCCATTTGGCATACCTGTTCTCCAAGCCTTACATTGATCTCCACCGACTCCGTTATAGCTCGTGTTCGTCGGTCAGCTATATGTGGTCTGATGAGTGTAGGGACAACCCTACTGGTGGTAGCACGCAGTTGACGAGCGAGCTACTCCCTAACGAAACTTCGTGAAGCTCCCGTCTCGATCGTTACTGCTACTTCGTGTGCCCCAGAACGAGCGTTGCACCAATACGTTGCCCATCGCAACGCAACGCACTTATTGAGTATGAAGCGTGTTGCCGGAGAACTTCGCCGTGCCTCACTCCTGGCGGCAGCCCTGCTCGTTTCCGCCTGCCTTTCTACAGCATTCAAATGTTTTCATATTCCTCTTGCCGCACTCCCAGCAGAACAAGAGTTGCGCATTTCGGCAGTGTCGCCCGAAATGCCCGCCTGTCCGCACCGTCTGCAAGCTGTGCGTACATCGATGCATGCCTTTCTCATGCGTGACCGGTGCCACTTGTCGATGGCGTGCCTCGCGTGATGGTGTACGCTCAACTCGAGATTGCACAGGGGGTACTCGGTGTGTGTCACGACGAAGGCCTCCGAGATCTTCAGCCATCTCCGTCAGCTCATCCAGCGTTCAAAATCCCTGCGGCGTACGTACCACTGATACTCTTCCAAACTATTCCGAAAAATCCGTTCAAGTTTTTGCGCCTTGGTATACACAGCGTGCCGCATGAGATTTTGAGTCTCCATTACGTATACTTTAAACTTCTCCCTTGGTTTTTGTCGTCTTTGCCCTATCTCATCCTCCAACTTTTCCAGGCATCTGGCAGGCAAGAAGAATTTGAGGAAATTGTTCCTGAACATGCTCCATTCTGAACAACCACTGGTTCTAACTGCTCTATATAGTCCACCTAGGCACCAGTTGAAATATGAAGACAATTTGTCTCTTTTTAATCGTTTCGATGGTTGTTTTATAATTGGAGGCGACGTCAACGCAAAACATACGTTTTGGGGCTCAAGGCTCACCACGAGAAAAGGATGAGAATTGTTCAAAGGCATGCAGCGTACATGTTGTAATTCAATTTCAACTGGAAAACCAACATATTGGCCATCGGATACTAGTAAAGTACCAGTTTTAATTGACTTCTTTGTCTACAAAAACATTCCTGCAGCGCATTTAACTATCACTGAAGGATTTGATCTGAGTTCTGACCATTCGCCGGTGCAAATGGTAATTTCCCAAACCCCAGCACTAAATCAAAGCACATCAACGTTAGTAAATGCTTGTACTGACTGGAATTACTTTCAAGTGCAGCGAGAACAATTAGCCAAGTTTGATTCTATTGTTACCAGCAACTTGATGATGCTGTACTCCAATTTACACAGCAAATTCAGATGGCAGCGTGGAATAGTACGCCCACACTAAGACTTGTTCTGCACGGGAAAAAATATCCATATTTTATTAAGAGCCTTATTGCAAAGAAACAGAAGCTACGGAAACGTTGGCAATAAACCAGATCTCCAGCAATCAAATCGAATTAAAACTTAGCCAGTAAACATTTACACACAGCAATCAAGTCATTCAATAATGACACATTTAATCGATTTCTGATGGATCTTACAGCTGACAAGACCACAGAGTACTCTTTGTGGAAGGCGGCTAAATCATTCAGCATGCCAATACAACACTGTGCTCCAGTTAAAATCAACGAAACGCTGTGGGCCAAAACAAGCGCGCAAAAAGCCAAGTTGTTTGCTGAACATCTTGAAAAGACCTTTAGTCCACATGAAGGAAATGATGAAATAGTTATAAATGAAAGTTGGCTAGAGTGCGATACCCACATTACTCAAGTAACTCCCGAAGAAATTGGTAAGCAAATTCATAAAATGAAACTAAAAAAGCGCCAGGGTTTGACTTAATAACGACGGAAGTTCTTCGTAAACTGCCCAATAATTGCGTCTCTTATCTGTCTGATTTAATTAATATGTGCTTCAGGTTGAGGCATGTTCCTATATATTGGAAATTCGCAGAGGTAATCATGGTACCCAAGCCTGGGAAATCACTCAACGACGTATCATCGTATAGGCCAATATCGTTACTGCCAGCATTGTCAAAACTTTTTGAAAAATTGCTTTTAACGAGCTTAATGCCAATTATTGAGAACAAAAACTTGTTTCCCGCTCACCAGTTTGGTTTTAGGAAAAATCATTCGACAACTGATCAAATCCACAAAGTTGTGAATATGGTCGAAAATTCGTTGGAAGGGAAAAAATTGTGTTCCGCCGTCTTCCTAGACGTTTCACAAGATTTCGATAAGGTGTGGCATGCAGGTCTATAACAAAAGCTGTGGACATTGTTGCCAATGCAATATTGCGAGGTGCTTTCATCATACCTTGATGACAGGTACTTTAGTGTTAAATACGAAAACGCCCATTCTTCTTTGAAAAAAATTAGTGCTGGTGTACCGCAAGGGAGCATTCTGGGGCCTCTGCTGTACCTCCTGTATATATACGACTTACCAACAGCAAATCAGCAAGTAACCGCAACATTTGCGGACGATACTGGTGTTCTGGCTACAGGTAACACTATCGAAGACGCGAAGGCTTAGCTACAAAGGGCTATTAATTATATTGCTTCATGGGCTAAGAAATGGCGCATTAAGTTAAACAAAACCAAATCAGCGCATATAGTTTTTTCACTGAAAAATACACTTTACACACCGATTTTCATGGATAAGTTAATAATCCCACATATCAAAGAAGCCAAATACCTGGGTATTACACTCGACGCCAAATTGAGCTGGAAAGCTCACGTAAAGCAAAAACGAGAGGAGCTTGACCTGAAATTCAACAAATTGTACCACCTTATTGGCAGACACTCTATCCTGTCAAGTCACAACGAACTAATGGTGTATAAACAAATTCTGAAGCCGACCTGGACCTATGGCATCCAATTTTGGGAATGTGCTAGTGAAATATACATTGCCACTATCCAACGTTTTCAAAATAAAGTGCTGCGATGTATTGTTAATGCACCATACTATGTTTGAAATAGCGATCTCCATCGTGATCTTGGCATGCCAACTGTCACTGATGTGACAAAAAAATATGCAATTTCTCACAAACAGCGACTGAAATCGCATGTCAACGTTGCAGCATCCAGTTTACTTCTGATAACGTCGCAGCGTAGGCGACTAAACCGGAAAACAGTGTCAGACCTAATGGAATTCGAGTAGCCGATATTTTATTTATAGTATGTTACTAGCGAACCCCCTGCACACTTCGTAGTGCGAAACAAAATAGGAAAATATAAAATCAATTCATAGTTCATTTTAATCAGTGTTAAATAATTTTTATTGTAAAGGTCTGTGGTACACAACATTTTTTGTTTTTCCACTTTCGGTGTAAATATACAAAACCGATGGTTTGCCAACACGCGAACAGGCAACATACAGTTGTCCATGTGAGAAAACTGGATACTCTAAATTAGCTCCACAAATTCCTAACGATTGGCCTTGCGCCTTATTCATAGTAACCGCAAAAGCAAGGCAAATAGGAAACTGAAGTCGTTTAAATTCAAATGGTGTGTCAGATGGAACGATTGGGATGCGTGGAATGAATACATCTTCGCCTTTGAATTTCCCAGTTAAAATAGTAGCTTCAATTACATAAGTCATCAATCTTTTAACAGCAAGTCTGTACCGTTACACAAACGGGGTAGCATAATGATAGTGACGCCAACTTTCAATTGGAGATTATGCGGAGGCGATCCTGGTAAATCTAACGAATTCAAAAATTCTGTTAGATAATTCGCAATATCTTGTTCATTGGATCGTTCTGCAACTTAACACGAACGTTGGTAGTAAGATTCAACGTTTTAACAAATCTCCATAAATGTGAAGATTTCAATCAAGCGTTAATTTCATCGGCAACTGTCGATCTAGGAATGACGGGCAATGTTTGTCTGAAATCGCCTGACAATAAAATTAATGCACCTCCAAATAAGCCTGAATTATCTCGAACATTTTTCATGATTCTTTCAACTGATTTCTAATGCGCCATAGTGCACTCATCCCACACAACAATATCACATGCCTGCAAAAGTTTAGCTGTTCCAGATGTTTTCGATATATTACACGTCGGATAATAATAACTTGAATATTCAAAGGCAATTTCAAAGCAGAATGTGCTGTCCGTCCACCGTCCAACAAAGTTGCAGCTATGCCAGAAGAAGCCAATGCCAATGCAATTTTATTCTCAGAACGTATGGTTGCCAAAATCAAAGAAATCAAAAATGTTTTTCCGGTACCACCAGGTGCATCCAAAAAATAAAATCCACCGACTCCGCTATTGACAACTTGCATAATCGAATCATACGCCACTTTTTGTTCCAAATTTAATTTCGGA
This sequence comes from Clusia tigrina, assembly GCA_920105625.2. Lineage (NCBI taxonomy): Eukaryota > Metazoa > Arthropoda > Insecta > Diptera > Clusiidae > Clusia > Clusia tigrina. Next base: position 323,204,259 of record OV050030.1, read on the forward strand.
CGATTATCTACAACGTATGCATTCAACAAAACACAATCGTACTGCAACTCACGTTGTAACTCCTGCTCGAATAAAGCATGCATTGGACGATTAGGTGATGGCATTCCCAATTGAACTAAAGCCTTATTTCCAATTACCAAACATAAATCCTCAATCATAAGTAATGCTTCATTGTAAATTTCTGGAGTAAAATCCATCACTGGATTATGATTAATTCGGCGCATTCGATTCAAAATATCTTCCGACAAAAAATCTTGATACTTTGTCCATAACTCCAACGGATTTGATGGAAAACACGTAGACAAAATTATTGCAAATAAATTCCGAATTTGATGCGGATGAGCAACAACAGATGCATCAGCTAAAGTGTGATCCCAATGTGCATCATTTTCCAACAAATTCAATTTCTGACATGCTTCTCTGTACGTCACACATAATTCACTATCGACAGTTCTCAAATCACCAAACGATGTTGGCCCACGAACATTAACTAACAACAAACGCAAATAAAAGCACTCAGCATTATTCGGATGAACAGTGTATATTCGTCCCAAAGCATCACTCGAATACAAATTCATATGACCTGCCACACGATTTCCTTGTTTTCGTCGTTGAAATTCTTTCTTCGTTGCATTCCAAGTAAAATATGTTGGAACCTCAGCATACAACAACGTTTTGGCAAAATCATCAACTGCACACAACTTGAAAAAAGCTGTCAATGTTGTATCTGTAGGTGATGCAGCTCTTTCAGCAGCATTTGCAGCTGTAAAATAAACACGTTGGCCATTTTCTAAGTGTACCGCAAGGTGAACGACTGTTGGATACCTCTCATGAATATGAAATGCAAATATACGCCAAATGGCTTCATTGCTGCTAATATAACGCCCCATTTGAAACCGAGTTACTTCGTCGTTTCTGTTTGGATCTGACACTCCGAAAACTGCCATATCGCTTCCTTTGTTGACATATTTGCAAATGTACTTAATTGACTTAGCAGAATTGCAATACTCGACGTTTATATGTGCTTTGAAAACTTTCGACAACAGTGGTGAATATGGCACAATCCATCTGTTATCAACTTCAACGTCTTGATTCCGTACTTTAATCAAAGATCTACCATGATCCTCAGTGGATCTACGACGATACAAAGGATAACCATCTTCACCAGTTACTGTATCCGATACCAAAGCTCTTGGATATCGCTTCGTACATTTGCCTTCAGCCATACATGGTGAATTAACGTTGTATTCTCCACATGGTCCATGAATCATGTTTTGAGTAGCAACTGCATATAATTCCGGATCACTCGCACAATCTGGTATTTCGGCTGAAATAACATGATCCACCTCGTCCGGAGTGATCTTATTCACCAGCCAAGTCAAAAAATGAGCGTGAGGCAAACCACGCTTTTGCCATTCAATGGAATACATCCAACATTTCACCTCACCAAACACCCGACTTTTCACAATTAAATTCATCAATGCCTTCAACTTTTGATTGAATACACGGGCAGTAATATCATGCCGATCCATTGTTTTTTGCCCATCAAAAAGAAGGTCTTTCAACTCATCCCATTGAGGGTTACAGGTAAACGTGATGAAAAGATCGGGACGACCATAATGACGAACGTAACTCATTGCGTCTTGCGCATATTCGTGCATGTGTCTCGGGCTACCTTGATATGACGATGGTAATATGATCATTTTGCCAAGATTATCAACGTTTCCATCATTGTTTATAGCATCACGCAAGTGAATGTACTCCTCTGAGCGCAATTTCCTCTGATTAAATCTAATGAAATTCAATCTCTCAGTCTCGATTTTTGCATACATGTCAACGACAAATTGGTGAAGAAGTCGACGGCAATATAACAAATAATTCACTTCACCCTGCCGAACCATGAAACGATATGAATAAAAATTCATTGCGCTTACTTTTTTTCTCGTTTCAACACCTAAAATCAAATTAAATTCAGTTAGAAGTTTTCACAAATAATTTAAAAAAAATCGAACACACTAACCGGAAGAGGGATTTATCATCTTAATATTGAAATGATAACCATCTTCTCCGCGGCTAAATAACAACGGATACTGCAAACCGTCATAACACCGATGAGTTTCTGATACTCGTTGAAGCTGCATATTGCGACGACGTAATACAATATCTCTCGATTTAAATTCATCTCCAATAATTACAATAGCCACTTCATCCATCGTTGGTGCATTAAACCTTCTAGCATGTTCACCAGGTGGCGTTTTATCAGCACGAATAACAATTGCATACTCGTCAGATGGCATTTGATCTAATGCTGTTTGAAATAATCGAACTAACTCATTTTCATCATGCAACATATTCTGCAACTGTTCAACAACATCATTCCTCAAAATTGATGAAATGTCACAACGACGATTGGTTTCAACAGTCGAGTTACCCACAAAGTATATTTGTAAAAATTGATAGCTTTGATCTGGGAGTGGTAACAAAGAACCAAGTCGATGGTAAACTTGGCCTTGAATCTGTTGAATACCAAAATTTTTGCAACCGTACATATTGTTATTATCAAAACAAACATGATATATGTCATTCACCGTAATTACCTTAAATGTCGGCATGAAATTATCTCTAATAATTTTAGTGGCACCAAACGACGTCATTTGAAAACACGAATTGTACGTTTGTATGTTTGTTAAAAATGCTTTGAACTCGGAGAAGTGCCAATAATCATTGAACGCAAAGGCTCTGGTGGTGGATTCAATTGAGGTAATTTCACTTGGCCACTTGCACAACATAATCCAGGATTTTCATGTTTAAATTTGAAAGCCTTGCAATAAACACACACAACAGACATTGTTCCAATTGAAACAACATCAAGAGACGCATAATTTAAATAAGCATCATAAGCAAATGCTGCACGTTCCAAAACAATTCTTGGGTTTCTCGATGCTCTCAAACGTCTCATTCCAGCTCTTACAGCTGCATTTACATTAGCACGCTGTGCATCGCTTTGCGCAGCTCTACTCGCCACAGATGACCTAGCAGTAGCTGTACGACGCCCAAGTTGGCTACGACGACGGGTCATTTCAATAGTTCACAGATTAAATTGTAATATATCTAAACAAATCCAAACTAAAAAATTAACTTTTCATTAATTTTTTCCACAACTAATCGTTTGTTATAGGACATGATTCAATCAAAGAATTACCAATTTTAAAAATATATACAGCTCTGAACACAGCAAACGTTGTGATTCACACACAAAAAATCCAATAAAATGCTCAGAATGGTAAATGCCAAAAATGTAATAAATTGCTAAAATAAAATACAACACACTCTTAAATCAATTGAAATTTTAAATTCACTCGAAATCAAAACGTTGATAAATTTCCTACATACATTCACACACACGTACCGCAGCAACTATTGTTGTGCCTAAACGGCCAAAAATCCAATTTGAATGCTTAAAATGTTCACACCTATTAATAGCAAAAATCAAGCAGCAATTGTTGTGATTAAACATCCAAAAATCCAATAAAATTCTCAAAATGTAACAAACTCCATCCACCAGTTGAGATTCCACTCGAGTAATATATCCACTTTTGTAAACAAACAACAGGTTGATACCAAATGAACTGTAATTCCAATGTGTTCCAATCAGACTATTGTCAAATCACTTTCCACATTCCATTTACTGTAACTCTCACAAAATATAAACAGCTGACTTGATATCGATGTATGTTTACACTCTCAAAACTGATACACAATTCAACAACTTCAAAGCAAAATGAAATTTTTTTATTTGAAAATTCAATTAAATTTCGTTCATTTGTCGTATGACCATTTTTTCCCTTTGTTATTGGTTGCGTGCTATTTTGATTGCTATTTCCAACAAATATAGCGCGTATGTACACAATTTGAACTGCATAAAATTCATACTTTTACTTTTCATATCAATTAAAATCAAATTTGCAAAAAAAAAAATTTCCAATAGGTCCAAAACCCTTCACTCAAACACATATAACTCGACCAAATCAAAACATTTTCAACCATTTTTTTTTTTAAACCAGCTAGAGAACGTACCCTACAAAATGGTATCGGCCGAACCCAATTTACCCAGCCGAACTCTCAAACACTCGTCACAAACAGATTTGACAACATTTTTTTATATATATAGATATATATAGATGTTAGCATGTACATAAAATACTTAACGCTTTTCTTTTAATTTGTTCAATTTATTCGAACAAAATTGCTAATTAGTATTACCAGTATTTACTAGGTGCAATTATAAAACGTTTCTGTATATGGTATAAGATTCGTTAATAAAAAATAAATAAAAAATAAAAATAAATCAAAAAACGTTGCGCTTGCTTAGTTAGTTTTTTCAATTGAGAGTTGGGTATATGTGGGAAGACAAATTCTTGGGGATTTATTGTCCTCACGATATACAGATATATACATACACAAATACATATACATCCACATATACATATACATATACACATAAATATATATATATATATATATATATATATATATATATATACATACACGTATACATACACATATGCATATACATATAAATATACAGTTCATATACATATATATATATATATATATATATATATATATATATATATATATATATATATATATATATATATATATATATACGTATAAATAAGTATATACATACACGTATACATACAAATATGCATATACATATAAATATACAGTTCATATACATATATATATATATATATCTATATATATATATATATATATATATATATATATATATATATATATATATATATATCTGGAGTTTGAGAATGAGTGCACCACCCTGTGTATTATTTGTCAAGACACAATCTTATCGAATAAAAGCTTCTTTCGTTGTAGAGATTGTAAAGAAATATCTAGAAAGTAAAAACTTCCTGTATAAAGTTCTAGAAACATCGACAAAATTCTACACTATTGTAGAATTTTCTGCCGCAACCATTCGAAACTATAAAAGCACAAGACTGTACAAAGTAAAAGACATTCGAACAGAGATCGTGGCAGTGTGTACATCGAGCATTATAATCGAAGCAGCAGTATTTGTAATTGTGCAAAGTGATGAAATTCATTGTGAAATAAAGTACAAATTGTAAAGAAGTAAACTTTAAGCCTAATATTAAATGTGTAAATAGCAATAGTTAAATAAAGTTAGTTATTTTAATTTAACCAGCGATTGTTTGATTACTACACGATCCAGTGGTACGAATCCGAGTACAGAGAGTTAGAGTAAATTGCCAGGAGGGCAATTTCGTAACAATATATATATATATATATATATATATATATATATATATATATATATATATATATATATATATATATATATATTTGTATATATATATATATATATATATATATATATATATATATATATATATATATTTGGCTGTTTGTTCGGTTGTACCGTTGCCAATCAATATATTAATATAAAAACAGAATCCGAAATATTTGCTTGGAAGTGGCGGATGAGCTAGAATCTCTGAAGAAAGCGATACCACCACAACCTGAACGTGGGGATAAGCAGCTACAAGTGAGTGCCATAGAAGACATTTGGAAGCCTCAGATGAAGAGCTTCGGCAGCGTATTGGCGTTGCACTCAAATAGGCCCAGAGATGGAACCGAAGTAAATAAGATCAGCCTAACGACCCGGGCCATCCCCAAGAGGCGAAAAGAGGAAATGCCAAAAATTACAGTCGCCATAAAAACGATTAAATGTAAAGAGAGCGTTGTGCCAAAAGCTTCGTTACTGCAGAGAGCAGACATGTACAAGACAGAGTGAACTAAAGTGCGTAAGTGAACTCGTGCTAACCAGCGGCTGAAGCGGAACAGAAAGCCTGTATGACCCGACGCCATCATGATCAGGAACCCGAAGGAAGGAGGCACTTTGGCTGATATACTCCGCAAACTTAAAACCGAGCCACAGCTACGGGAATTGGGCCAGAGTGTTCAGAAATTGCGTAAGACGGCTAAGTGTGATCTACTCTTAGAACTGTCAAAAACAGCTGACCCCAAAGCATGTGAATATCGCAAAGCCATAGAGAGCACACTAGGAGACAGTGTAGAAGTGCGAATCCTCACACAGGAGATGCTGGTGGTTGTCATGGAGGCCACTACCATTGAGGAGGTACTAAACAGCACTACGATCACTTCGGAAGGCGTATGGCGGAACACAGACAGCTACCGTTATCTTAACTCCAAGTGCTGCAGCAGCTCTGACAGCAAAATGTAAGGTGAGAATCGGTTTGACCTCCGGCCATGTGAGGGAAATAGTGGCTCCTATCCGATGCTATAAATGCATGGACTTTGGTTACACATCGCAGAAATGCTGCAGCAAGGATGATTGGCGCGGTAAGTGTTTCAAATGTGGAGCAGAGGGCGACAATGCCAGAGGATGCGACAAGAAGTCAAACTGTGTACTATGCAGTGCAAAGGGTCTGAAGGATGTACAGCACGCGACAGGCTGCGGCTCATGTCCGTTCTACAAAAAGGCGGAAATGAACCGTAGAATACAAGATTACTCCAATTTAATCTCAACCACTGCGAAGCAGAACAAAATCTCTTGGAACAATCAGTGAGAGAACAAGACATATATGTGGCTGTAACAGCCCAATAAAGTGGCGTGTGGGTACAGGCCAATAGCGGAAAAACAGCCCTGTGGGTATGTTGTGAAACATCACAAACAATTAAATGGGAGGTTTATTGGTAACGGATACGCCAGAGCAACCATTGGAAAAACAATGGTGTACAGTTGCTACATGCCGCAATTTCTTGTACTTGATGCAGCTGGCAAAAACCCCGTGAAAAAACAGGCGAATTCAATGCATGGGAAACTGAGTGGGAATGCAGCCGAATATCACCGAAAGGACAATCGTTCATGGATGCCATTCCAGCATTAAACGTTGTAATGATGAACACAGGGGAGAGCACGTACATCAAGGGAGGTGCGAGCTCAGTGATAGACCTTACATTTCTGAGCGAAAGAGTTGGCAAGTGAGCAATCACTACACACACAGTGACCATCAGGCTACCTACATATGGACATCCAGAAGAAGCAAACGGTTGCTTCGATTGGCAAAGGTTGGAGGACAAACACGTTAGATCATGATGTCCTTAAAATTATGCTCGAAGACTTAACTTTAAAGGGCAATGCGGATGAAATGGCAAACCAGTTCGCCAAACAAATGGAAAGCGCATATGATGCAGTATTGTGTAAGAAAAATAACATTGGATATCACCGACCATTCTATTGGTGGACGGACCAAATAGCTGACCGACGCAAGACATGCCATTCAGCAAGGCGGAGGTATCAGCGCTCTATAAAGAAGTAGAATTGCGCAAATTCAACAGCACATCAGGAACGCCCAGAAGGATATATATATATATATATATATAATTTATAATATATATGGTATATAAACTAAATTCAAAGTCACGTACGAATACGCATATAAAAATATTAGAGACTTTTAACTAATATTTAAATGTATTCAGTTGCTTAATTATAATATAAAAATAAATTACTTGTCAGAAGTTTCACTTACTATGTTTCTAAAGACAAAATTATGTAAAGTTGAAATTATAAACATTTTCTTTGTTATTATTTTAATTTATGAACATATTCAACTTAAGTCAAAGATATTTTTTATATTAAATAAAAAATAGTTTTAAATGTGCATTGTCATGCATTATAGTGTTTTGGGTACACTACATCAGAGGCAATATGGTTTTCGGAAGGCGAGGTCAACGGGGGATGCAATTAGTGAGCTCGTCACGACGGCGAAAGAAGATGTATATATATATATATATATATATATATATATATATATATATATATATATATATATATATATATATATATATATATATATATATATATATATATATATATATATATATATATATATATATATATATATATATATATATATATATATATATATATATATGTAAATATATATTTATATATATGTATGTATGTTTGTATATGCATATGCATATGTAGATTTATATGTATAAGTAAATGTACACTAGGATTAGCTCTGGTTTTTTTGGTGGCTCCCTGGCTCTTTTATGTGGTTAAAATATGTTGCTATCCTATTCTATCAACCATAAAATATACCTATCTTATTTCTACTAGTTACAAATCATATTCCCAAAATCAATTTCAAATATCGAATTACCGATATTATTCATTGACGAATCATATTCTTTAGTCGTATTTGGGAATTGAGTGCAAGTGCATGCGTTGCGGTATTGCCAGCCCGTTAGCATAGGTGCTTGTGACGATGTGTGGTCGTCAGTGTACACTAGTGAGGTACATTACACCCTCACCCTTAAGAGAATTATTTGGGGTGTTAGCGAATAATTTGTCTGGAAATATGGTTTGTCTGTTATAACTTATTATGGACGTGTTTATCATTTGCATGTTTTTCTTATTGTCTAATAGTTGATGTAATTTTTTTTTAAAATTGTGTCTTATTGTTATAATTACATTGTAGGGGTTTTAATTATACAGTTATAATTACAAATTATATTATTTTGGTTACATTGTATGGTTTTCAATTATATAGATATAATTACAAATTATACTGTTCAAATTACATTGAATGGTTTTAATTGCTTATTATGTACTTTCTTAGGTGTATCATTATATTCTATTAGTGAATTTACTCCTAAGTTATATAATATCTTATAAGGTCATTTGTATGAATTAATTTTTTTGAATATTTTCTACTTTTAATAGAACTAAATCTCCTATTTCTACCTTAAGTGTGTAGGTATTATTTTTAAAATCTGTTAATATATATTTTTGTTTTACTTTAATGAGCATTTCTTTTGCCTTTTCATGTGCATGTCGTAATCTTGCTTTTAGTTCGTTTGAGTATATTTTTACGTTCTTTCCTATTACTTCATTGGGTAAACCTGGGAGTTTCCCATATATTAGTTCGTAAGGCGTGCAGCCCGTGTCAACAAGTGGCATTGTGTTGTAAGCGAAAGTGATGTAGGGAATCCACTTATCCCATTCGTCATCGGTAGTCGGTGTCAGTAGGAATTCGTTCAGAGCTCTGTGGTTGCGCTCTAGTGATTGGTAGTGGTACGATATCGAAAATTTTTCTTGTGTTTTGAGCAGTGCACATATGTTTGACATTAGCTCGTTTGTAAATTCGGTCCCGCTATCAGATTTAAGTATTTTAAAGTGCCCGTATTTGAGTATGAATTGTTCGACTAGTGTTTTGGCTTTTGTGTGGGCGTCTTTTGTTGTCATTGGGTGTGCGATTACAAATGTTGTCAGCTCGCACTGCATTATCTGTATGTAGCGGTATTCGTTTGAAATTTTTAGTGGTCCTACGGTGTCAATTGATATGACCTCGAAACTGGTGTTAGGTGTGTCTGTATGGTGTGTGGTTCTCTGATGTGTCTTGTTTTTTTGCACTTCACGCATGTGTCACAGTTGGATACGAATTTCTGTACCAATTGTTTAATAATTTTCCAAATGAATCTTAGTTTTAATTTGAGTAGAGTTTTTCTTACTCCGGGATGTCCTGTTTTGTGACATTCTTCTATTAGTTTGTATTTTCTTATATCTACCGTTATTCTCTATTGAGGTATATATATTAGTATTTTTAACTGAGGACTTTTGCTTTTTCGTACGCTTCTTTGAATATATTTTAAATATTTCATCATTATTTGCAATTGCTAAGTCTTTAATATTTTCTTTCTTTGTTTTGGATATCAATTTCCTCAGAATCGAGTCTAGTCGCGCTGATTTATCATTGATTCCTGATTGCCTTATATTTTCATTTATATTTTTATTTCTTCAGATTCGAATCTTGATTTGGTGAAATATCGCTTTCGCCTATGTGCACAATATCATATTTAATATATATATTTATCTTTTCAAAGCTTTGAGTTTTCTTGTCGACATTAAATTTTAATTTTTGAATGCTCTTGACGTCATTTATTGATGTACATTTCCATATTTGAAGTTGATCAGTCTTCTGAGATATGCAATTTTCTATTTCTTTATCTTCATTTTTGTTTGCCTCTTTATTTGTTTGTTCATTTATTTTACTTTTATTTCCCAGCCCTCTCGTGATTCTTTTGGCTTTTTCGCATATTTCTTTCGGTATCATTTCTTTTAGAATGTCCGAATCAATTTGTATTCTTGACAATGCATCTGCATTTGTATTAATTTTTCCTGTTTTATATATTATATTGAAGTCATAGTCTCTGCGGTCTAGTTTAATTCTAGTCATTTTAGAAGAGCGGTTCTTGTGAGAAAATTGAGATATCAAGGGTCGATGGTTTGTTACTACTGTAAATTGTTGGCCATATAGATAGGGTTTGAAAAAGTTAATTCCCCAGTGTATTCCTAGTAGCTCTTTTTTTATTACTGGCTTATTCAAATCGTGTTTTTTGTAGGGATTTACTAGCATGGGAAATGGGTAAATCTTCACCTATTTCTCCTTGTGATAGACGGCGTCTAGTGCATAATTCGTGCATCTGCAGTTAGTATAAAGTCGCGTTTGAATCTGCGTTTTTCGGTTGAAGGTAATTTTTAATGGTTCGTATTTGGCTGGGTCAGTTTTTACTCCGTCATGTGTAATCTAATGGCCTAAATATACAACTTTTGGTCTTAGAAAGTTGCATTTTGATGCGTTTAATTTTATTTAATTATGTTGTTTTAGTCTGTCTAGTACCTTGAACAGATTTCGGTTATGGTGGTTTAGACTGCATCCATAGATGATTATGTCATCTACATAAAGGAATGCTTCTGCATCAAGTCCTGAGAGTGCTATTCTTAGCATTCCCTGAAAGCTCTTGGATGAGATTTTAAGTCCGAAAGGTAGTCTTTTAAATTGGAAGTGTCCGTTTGATGTGGAGAAGGCTGTTAATTGTCGTGATTGTTTGTCTAGTTTTATTTGATGGAATGAACTGGTCATGTCTAAGGTTGAAAACCATTTCGCTCTGCCTAACTTGTCTAGAATGTCTTCTAGTCGAGTTAGCGGTTATTTTCATTTACTATTTTGTCATTCAATTTTCTAAAGTCCACTACAAGTCTCCATTTATTTTTGTCAATAGTGTTCTTTTCAGGAACCAAAAGGAGTGGAGCATTGTATGGGCTGACTGAAGGTTCAATGATATTCTCCTGTAGCATTTTCTGTACCTGTTCATTTACAATTTCTGTGTGTGTGTGGCAGTCTGTAGTTTTTAATGTAAACGGGTGTGTTGTCATGTTAAATTGTATGCCGTCTAAATTTGTCGATATGTTTTGTGTGTAAAAATTATTTCTCGATAGTGGTTCTTCTTAAAGATCAAAAACTTCTTGTTATTGTCTTAGAATGTTTATTAGTTGAGATTTTGTCATTTCGTCTGTGCAGTTAATATTTAAGGTTTCAATGATTTTCTGTAGTCTGTTTTCGTTGTAGTTATGCTGCGTACTGTACTTTAGTATGTCATAATTTTTTGAAATGAGTCAGTTTCAAATTGTATGCCGTCTAAATTTACCTCTCTGTTTGTTGTGTTTAATATTTTTATGTGGACTACTTTTGGATGCTATGGAATTGCTCAGAAATATGCCTTGTTTTAATTTTTATTTAGAATTATTTTATCTTCGTTTATGTTCAGTTTTAAGGGCTGTATTATTTCTGTTCGTGCTGGTATTTTTATTTTTTTTTTTGTGTACGATGGGATTTAGTTCGCATGGGTAAAATTATTGTTTGTTTGTTACCTACGCGGAAATTGTAAACGTTTCATAGTCTATTTTGCATATGAATTTTTCAAAAAAATCTCTCCCTAGAATTCCATCTGTTTCTATTGGGAATGTTTTGCTTACTAATTGGAAAGGGTAATTACAAGATTCTTCTCCTATTTCTAATTGTAGTTCTATTTGACCTTCAGAATATACCTCTTCATTTGTTATGCCCGTTAATGTGCATTTGTCGTAAGGAAAGTATTCATGGTTTGCTAATTTATTAGTTTTTTTACATAATGAGATGTCTGCATCTGTGTCTATTAAAAATGTAATTTTTTGCTTTTTGTATGTCAGTGTGACAAAATTTGTGTAGTTATCTGATATTTTATACACATTTAGTTTTAGCTGTCCAGAATGGTTATGCATTGGCCTTGTTCGTTTCTTTCATTGTGTATCATGCTTACGCGGCGGTTTCTGTTTGAGTTAAAAGTTTTATTGTTGTTCTGCTGTCTGCCTTGGGAGTTGTAGCTATTGTTGTGTCTGTAGTTGTTGTTTTTTTGATTAATGGGATATGTGTTGTTGTAGTTATTGTTTCTGTGACTGAAATTTGTATTGCTACGGGTGTTATTTCTACTGTTTGCATAGTTAGTGTTGTTGTTGTTATTTTTGTTACTGTTGTCATAGCGTGTGCTGAAATTTTGTCGTGTGTTGATTTTGTACTGTGGAGAAGGGTTGAATGAATTGTATTTGCGTGGAGCGTTGAAATTGGACCTTGTGCTGTGTGTGTTGAATGAATTATGTCTTACTTGCATCAGCTGTTATGTGTTGGGCATTGTTCTGGATTCTCTCTCGAGTTCAAGTGCCAATTCTGTTGCTTCTACTATATCTTTTGGTCTTGCAGCAAAAATTCTTGGTTTATATTTTTCATTCAGTCCTTTTTTAAATATGTCCAGTGCTAATTTATTATTTAATTTACCTATAATGTTTTTTCGGATTCTGTCGCTGTTTCTCCTAGGTCATGTATGCTTAATCTGTTTAGGCTTTCTATAATTGCTAAGATTTTTTCTTTACAGGCGTTTTTGCAAGAAGGCTTTTGTTGGAGGTTGCCTAGCTTGCAGTTTCGGTATTGTTGTTGCGGTATTGTTGTTGCGTCTTTGTACCTCTGTTTTAGTATAGTGGTGAGTGTATTGAAGTCCTCTGGTTTCGTATAACGTCCTATTGCAGTACTTACGTTAGCAGTCAATTTGGCGTGGTAGATGTATTCTAGCAAGTCTGTTTGTCATTACTCGTTGAGTGATTTGTTTATCAGCTCAGCGGTTACTATGGAACTATCTAAATCTCTGAAGTTGCCCGTAAAGGTGGGTAGAGATTTCGATGCTGTTTCTAGACTAAAGGATGCCTTGTTGTCTGTTAATTCGTTCTCTTCGGTGAGTTGTTTTAATAAAAGGGTTTTTATAGTGGAGTAAGTATTGGCGAAGCTAATTTTTATTCCAGTTAGATCTTTATTGTCGTTGTCGGTCTCTAGTATGTTATTAAATTCGTCTCTAATTGTGTCTATCTGTCTAAGCTTTGCTCTTACTGTTTTGTTTGTGTGTATTCTGGTGGAATTTTCCTTAGTGTAGCAAATATGTCTTTTAGAGCATTTAATTTTCAGTCCATTTAGGATCAGAGTGTGAAATTTGTTTTAAGATTTTTATTATTATTTATTCAAAACATTTAATTTCTTATTGTAGTAAATATTTAATTTGAAATTTTATCTTAATATATTATATATTTTTGTTTATTTAAACTGCTGTAAGAGCGTTGCTAATAGCGTCTTTCTTGTACTTATGGACATAATTTTTAAAATTCTTACCTAATTTATAAGCTATTATTAAGAGGCTTATAACTAAGAATATAACTATATAATATTCCGGTATTGATGGGTATGTAATTTCTTTTGATAGCTGATTGTTGTTTATTGTTGAATCTTGTTCCTGTGACTTGCTCTGGCTTTTTCCCATTTTTCTTAAGCTTCGATCATCCGTAGCGTTTCGTCTTCAATCGTGTGTTTGGGGTTATAATCTTCTATCGTTGGCGTGCCGGCTCTTCCCAGATGCGTGTGGCTTCATTCCACGGAGGTGGGTTGCTGTCGTCTCTTACGATTGAAAGTACGTGGGACAGTTGGCGTTTCTGTTTTGTTAACAGCCCTCCTCGTTTTTTCAGTGGTTTCTGTTCGCACAGTGGGATCGTTGTTTTTTGTAGCTCTTTCTGCTTTTCTTGTCATCTCTGGTACTGCCTTATGGTGAGTGGCAGTGGTCCGACATTTAGTGGAGGTTTCGGAATGTACTCTGGCGCAGGAACGGTTGGTGTAGATATGTATTCTGGCACGTATTCTTCCATTATATTCGTATATATATATATATATATATATATATATATATATATATATATATATATATATATATATATATATATATATATATATATATATATATATATATATATATATATATATATATATATATATATATATATATATATATATATATATATATATATATATATATATATATATATATCTATATATACGAATATAATATATATATGTATATGTATATGTATTTGTGTATATATGTGGAAATGTATATCTATTTCCTTATGTAAATGTGTATGTATATGTTTATTTATACGTATATGTATATGTGTATTTTATTATTATTTTTTTTAAATATACTTATTAGATCCTTCGTTTTTGTTTATTAGATTTTTCTATTTTGGAAAATGCCAATAAGTAAACAAATCTTAAAATTACTGCAATTTTAAAATTACCATGGTTAGGTTAGGTTAGACTCGCCGGCCCTTAAGGCTCCACATCAACCTACTAGGTCCTTTGCGCTGCCAGATGGATATCCATTTAAGAGCTATAGTATGAATCGTTGAACAGGGGGACGCTCTTAGCAAATCTTAAGAGAGAAACTATCCCTAGTTGTGCGACCTCTTCTAGTCCTTTAAAACAGGTGCTCCCATAAGCTCGCTTTGGATGTTGCGGAGTATAGGCATATTAGATGTTCCAGAGTGTCTCTTGTGCCTTGCTCCCAACATTTCCTGCATTCATTATGGCTTGTGAGTTCCATACTTTTAGACAGTGTCCTGTGAGTACTCCTACTACCGTTCTGCAATCCTTCCTCGGAATTGCCAGTATCGATTTGGTTTGAGTGCCGTACGGTTTGCAGATGAGCTTTGCGATCTTACTTGTGGCAATATTCCACCGTTCTTTCACCTTCTCATCATATCATCTTCAATACGGCTGTTGATCATTTTTAAAGGCATTAGTACGCTAATTACTTGCTCGTTTGGTAGTAAAATTCCTCTTTTTGCAATGGCATCCGCACTCTCATTTCCTTCCATGTTCTGATGCCCTGGCACCCAGTAGATATGTAGCTTCCGGTTGGTGGCTAGTCTCTCCATTGCTGCTTTGCATTGCAGAACATTTCTGGAAGATCCACAGCATGAGGTTATAGATTTGATCGCAGCCTGGCTATCTATGTTGGAGTTTATTGTTGAGTTCGTACTTTCTATTATTAGGCTTGAAAAATGCTGCAGTAGTTTGGTAGTCTGAACGGCTGTTTGATATCTAATTCGGGGTAGTAGACACCTGCTCCAACGCCGTGATCCATATTCGAGCCGTCCGTGAATAGGTTGAAGGTTTTGCATTTAGCATTCATGCACCTATGCCATCCCTCCTTTTCAATAGTTGTTTTTATTTATTTCCGCAGGCTAAGAATAGGAGTCACATAGTCAGTGTTGCCGCTGAGACTTCGATCTACATAGCTATGACCGAAGGGCCGGAGAGAGAATTGTTTAATGGCCATCAACCATCACACAGATTTTGGCGCAAGGCATTTCCGCAAAGAGATCGATTGGGGGAACTTTGCGAATGGTGTTAAGAGCAGTCGTTGGTGTTGTCCTTAGACACAGTGCCGCAAATCTCTTTGCCTCTTTCCACAGGTTTGCAATAAGTTTTCTTCCTAACAGCATTCCACTACACCAAAATACAGTAGAGTAAAATAGGTCTTGCTATGGCAGGTGCAATGCATCAGAGGACAGAGGCCCCAAGTGCATCCAAGCTTCTTTTTACAAGCATAGAGAGCGTTGGTAGCTTTCTTTACCCTTTCCTCCACATTCAGCTTCCATGAAAGCCTAGTGTCTACTATTACCCGTAAGTATTTGGTGTGGCTTTTTATATTGATAACCCTACTGTTCTGTTATGGTGGTTTCCATGGCGGGATCTTATATCTTCTACTGAAAAGTATCAGGTCCATTTTTTCCGCATTGACGATTAGGCCTGCTTCTGTCGCCCATCTATATATGGTTTTTAGAGTATCGGTCATTAGGTTACTGAGAGTCGACATGTATTTCTCTATTATAACTATGGCTATATCATCAGCATATGTCAGCAATTTTTCATTTGTTGGTAGATCTGAAGCGAAAATAAGGTAGAGAAACGGACCAAGTACACTGCATTGAGACACGCCTGCTGTAATTTCCTAACTTCAAGTAGTGAATGTTATTTTTTTTACTACGAACTTTCAATCAGTATGGCAGCTTTTGAGTATAGCATGGGTTTTTTGTGGAAGTAGTAATTGTATTTTGTACAATAGCCCTTCATGCTATACCCTGTGAAATGCTTGGGCTGGCTATGTCTAGAAATATGGAATTGCATTATTTTTTTCCTTGAAGGCTTTTTTCATTTCAAAAACAATTCTAAGGACCTGCTCTATGGTGCCGTGTTTAGTTTTGAATCCAAATTGATGCAAGTTCTTCTATCATTAAAGGTGTTATTGATATATTCCTTTTAATGCTGGTATCAGGGGTTGAAATTATAGCAGCTTCAGTTTTCACGCTCACGAGATTTTCAATTGCTATTTCGATTTTCTTCTTTCTCAGTTTTGAGAGGAGTACTTAGCTCAGTGTGTGAGCTTATTTATTTTTTGTACCTCAGCCAATTAGTATTTTTATTTGTGAGGTATTCTGGTGGTGCTACCATATCTGCTGTCATATTAAGGAATACAATTGAAGGAGAGTGATCTTAAAATAAATCAAATGAACACACGCATTTTATTTGACATCTTTTTATGTTTTTAGTTACTTCAAAATCATACAAGTCTGGAATTTTGTTAATATCTGTAGGCCAATAAGTTGGTTGACCGGATGATATAACGTCAAGGTTTGCGTTGAATATTGTAGATAGCAAGATTCTGCCCCTTGGTGTTATAAGTCTAGAACCTCAATGTGTATGTTTGGCATTGTAGTCACCTGCCGCAATGAACCGATTTCCAAGGGTATTGAAAAAGTCTGCGAATACAGAGGACAGTATACTGCTGAAATAGTTATTTTTTGTGGACTTTCAATAACGATAGATGTTGTGTGCATATATTGTTCCGTGTATTCTTGTAATGCTTAGTGCTTAATTATAGTTGTTACCATTATTGCTGCCTCCTGCTTTCCCACTTGCATGTTTAGTGTCGTATAAGGTCGCAGCCCTTTATTCTAAAATTATTAAATTGCATTAGATTTGTCTCAGCAATTAACATGACATCTATTTGGTTGTTTATAAGGAATGATTCTAGTTCGTATTTATGTTTGCATACTCCGTTCGCATTCCAGTACCATGATTTTATGGCATTCATTTATTTGCTAATATAGTCTGCAGGAGCATGGTTTGGCTTTTCATGAGTTCCTGAATCATTAGCTGCATTGTATTCATGAATTCGGTTATTGCTTGCGTAAGGTTGTGTAATGTGTGCTCTATGGAATTACTTGTTTTTTCTTGACTATTAGTGCCACATGACATTGGGTTGTTTTTTACCACATTTGCGTAAGTACATCGTTGAGTGTTACAACTGTCATTACTATGCTGTAAATTTGAATTTGCCGCTGAATAGGGGTTTTTGTTCTGAAGCGGAAAATTTATCTCATTAGTAGTGGGGGACAATTCTAAGTTGTTAACATTTTTGATCGTGGCCGATTTTATTTGTTGTTTTAAATTAGAGTACACTTGGCACACGCTGTAATTAATTAATTCTCTTTTTTAATTTTTTTTTGCATCAGGTTCAAGTTCAATACGAAATAATGGTTGTGCAATTTTGTCTCTATTTTTAATATTGTAAAGCGATTTTACATAAAACCCCTCCTCCAAGAGTGCATCTTTTGTTTCGCACGTGCTAACATCTGATTCAATACCTTTAATGACTACTACTAGCCCTGCTGCTTTTAAGATGGTAGGAATTTAAACTTTGCGATAGTTGGATTCATTATAAACTTGAATTTTAGTTTCTTGAATGCTGCCCTTTACCAGCGGTGTGATGTGGAAATATCTTAGACCTATGAGATTTGTAATATCTTTAATTAATATGCTAGAGTTACGCTCTCTTAGATATATTGGGGGTGCTTTCTGCTTAGACACAGTTATTTCAGGTTCCTCCTTTTCTTTCAGTAAAGCATATCTATTATAAGTGTTTATTACCTCATTTTGTTTTATTATTTTTGAAGTATTATTTGTAACAGATTTTTGTGGACTGCGCTTACGCTTTATTATTTGTGCATACCTTTCTAGCCTTGTTTGGGTATTAAGTTTAATTGCCTTAAGATTTTTTTGTCACCTTCCCTGTTTCAGGAATATTCAAATGTTGCGGCAGAGCGGCTGCAGCGTTGTTGCGTTGATTTTGCTTGTTTTTGTTGGTGTGAGCACGTTTAAGATAGGAGCGCCAGTGTAATATGTGCTTAACATTTCCTGAGTCGGTGTGGTTAATGATGCTGTGCCGTAGAATCGAACGAGATGGCCTCTGTTGTATTCGGTGTGTTTGTTGGTTGAATACCTATTTGCAAATGCGAAGGTTGCGCGGGGGTGATACATCGATTTTGATTCGGTGAGTTGACTCGCTCATAAATATTTGTTCTTTTTTTCATTTTTGGTTTTTCTATACGTGAAATCAACTTTTTGTTTGTTATTATGTTAGTGTACACGAAAAGAAATGCATTAAGCTACTGAGAAAAAGATTATTTTGTTTTTGCAATCACTTTGACAATTTATTGTTTAATTATTAAACTATTTGTTGGCAATATTAAATGGAGCGGTTTAAGAGTACATATATGTAGAATACAAATCATCGATGTGTATATATATATATATATATATATATATATATATATATATATACATACTCGTGTATATATATATATATATATATATATATATATATATATATATATATATATATATATATATATATATATATATATATATATATATATATATATATATATATATATATATATATATATATATATATATATATATATATATATATATATATATATATATATATATATATATATATATATATGCATTTTGTGTACGTATATGTATATGTATTTGCTTGCGAGAATGTATGTCCTCGTATATGCATTTGGATATGTATATGTTTCTGTATATGTATATGGTACGTATATGTAAATGTATATGTTTATATATACAAAATCTTCTATAAGACCACTTTTTCGTCTCACATTGAAAGTCGGGCAAGACATAAAAAATATAAATATTTAAAAAGTTACCAAAAAATATATAAACTTTAGTATTTTGTTTCACCGCCTCTTTGGTTTTCGACAGATTGCAGTTTTCTTGGCATTTATTCAACAAGATTTTTGCACACATTGGGACTAATCTTGTTCCACTCTTCTTGCAATGCATTCTTCAACTGGTCTTTCGATGTACACATCCGCTCCTGCATCCTGCGCCCTAATTCGTACCATAAATGCTCAATCAGATTGATGTCGGGACTTTGTGCGGGCGTTTTGATAACTTTTGGGCAGTTATATAACAACCAACTTCTAACATCAAGAGCTGAATGTTTTGTATCATTGTCCTGGTCGAATTTAAAGTTATTTTCAATACGCAATTTGTGCACACTTTCTTTCAAATTCTTCTTCAAAATTGCCAAGTATACTAGTTTATTCATTATCCCATCTATAAAATGTAACTTTCCAACTCCTGAAGCTGCCATACACCCCCCAACCATCACTGACCCACTACCGTGCTTAACTGTTTTTCTTAGATTTTTCGCTTCAAACACTTGATTTGGCCTACGCCACACTTTACCTCTTCAATCACATCCGAATAAATTAAATTTACAAAAATAAAGGAAACTTCCTCATATGTACAGACAGCAAATCGACTATTGAAGCCATTCGAAACTTCAATAATGATAGCAGCAGGACCATAAACAATATCTGTAACTAGTGTATTAAATATTCCAAGAAAATAAAAATTATGTGGGTCCCAGGACATTCGGGGATACCAGGTAACGAACTTGCAGATATAGCTGCTGCAGAGTCAATTACGGCTCCAAACTACGTCTTCCAAGTCACAGAAACTAAAGACCTACTGCGACATATAGTATCTCTCCATGTTGCCACGAACTATTGCACTTGGAAAAAATATAAACACTTTTACACCACCTTCAACACAGATGGAATGAAACCATATTATCCTGTAACTTGCTCTCGCCAACAAACAAAAAACTTTGTACGACTCCGCATCGGACACACCAAATGCTCAAACGAGCATTTGCTACGTGGGGAACCGTTACCTAACTGTCAATTCTGTGGGGAATCAATATCCTCGTTACACCTGCTAAATAACTGCCTCAACTTCCAAAAAACCCGTAAAAATATATTCCATAACCAGATTCCAAGTGATTCTCTAAAAGATACATCAAAGAATAACATAACAAAGATCAATAAATTCTTAAAAGAATGCCACATCCAAAATTATATTTAAATACCTAAATAAGTAAATATGTAAAATAATATATTAAAATCGAGTTGAAGGCCCTGGTAGCTATGACTCTTCTTCTTAAATTAGTTATAATAATTTATTATTGTGATTAATCCTTTTAAATTAAAAATTAAATTTACTTTCGTCTGTAAATAATACCTAAAAAATATATTCTAGAATCATAAAGGTGTTGTTATTGTAAATATTTACCGTACTCCAATATGTGAAATCTTTATATATAAATTCTCGTGCGAATTCAAGAATGTTGTTTTTTTTTGCTAATGAGGGGCTTTTTTCTTGCTACTCGACCATGAAAGTCATGTTTTCGCAATAATCTTCTTATAGTTTCTGGGTTAATCTCAGTACAAGAGGATTCTTTGACCTTTGCAGCTAGTTTGGGTGCAGAAGCAAAAGGTATTTGCTTTATTTCTCTTAAAATAAAGTTCTCATCTCTGTTGGATAATTTCTTTGGTTTGGCAGTACGTTGTTTATTTGAAGTGAATCAATTTTGTTTGTGTCTGGTAATCACATCGTGAACTGCTGACTTGCAAATTTGCTATTTCGCGCTCAGTTTTTTCTTGTAAATGGTGATGTATGACTAAATTTCGTTCTTCCAAAGTGGACTGTTTTATATTTCGTGACATTTTAAAAAATAGTCAATTAAACTTCAGTGACTGGTGCACAATATTGAAATGACAAATGTTTTTGCAAATGAGTAAACTTCGACTAAATATAACGGAATATTTGCCGCTATATTTTCAAAAAACACAGTATGCCCGCGAAAATTCAAAATTCGCGATACTTTTTGAACAAACCTCGTATGTTTGCTGCGGCACCGACTGTCTGAATCGACAGTTTTTCGAGTGCTTTACCCGTGTGCAATTTGACGCCCTTGCACTTGAAAGAGTGCAAGCGCGCCGCACGAGGCAATGAACTGCTTTGGTGGTCGCTCCAGTGCAACACGCTACGGCATGCGCACAAGTTACGCGCTATGATCAGCATGCATGCATACATACACAACATCCTTCCCCTACAAGATTTATTTATACTAGTTGACAATAAAAGGCAAGCTATATAAATATGTAAATTTTTTTTAAAAATTTCTTATGCTAACATTTAATTAGGTCATTATTATGTATTTTAACAATATTGCTATTTAGTTCTATGTAACTATTTGGACCCTTTTGTTTTATGATTTTGTATGGTCCCTTATATGGTAAGTCAAGTTTCTTTATATTACAATTTCTCAAATATACATAGTAATTTTTTTAAAATTTAGCTCTGTTCACATTTTTTTGGTTAAGATTTTGCATATTTTTGTTTTTTATGCTAGCTTGTTGTTTTAATTTCAATTCATTGCAATAATTATCAATATTATATAGCACCTTTTTATCTTTAAATATTTCACAAGGTAATGTGCATAATATTCCGTAAACCAATTCGAAAGGGGTGTAACCTGTATTTACATGGTGTGTGGTGTTATAGAAGAATGTGAAATATGGCAAATTTTCATCCCTTGTGTCTTGCTGTTGTAGGCACATAAGGTATTCATTTAGTACTCTATGGTTTCTTTCAATGGAACCCAAGGATTTATGATGAAACGGGGCTGAAACTATTTTTTCAATATTTAAAAGTTTACATATGTTGTTTAATAACTCGTTTGTGAATTCAGTTCCCTGGTCTGTCCTAAATTTTTTAAAACTTCCATACTTCAGTATGATATGCTCAACTATTGTTCTAGCTACAGTTACTGCATCTTTGGATTCTAAAGGAACTGCAATTACAAATTTTCTTAGATCACACTGTGCTGTGAGAGTGTATCTAAAGGCACTTGACGTACATAGGGGTCCTACAGTCTCAATTGTCATTAGTTCAAAAGAGCTGCTCGGTGTTTCTGTGACAGTAAATTGCTCTTTTAGCTCTTGCACACATATCATAATCCTTTAAGTATGCTATTACCATCTTCCTCATATATTTCCATATATGTTTCTGTTTCAGTCTAGCTACGGTTCTTTGTATGCCACTGTGCCCACAAAATTTTGAGTCATTGTAGTTTTTTATCAATTGCTTCATTTCAACTTTGTCTGATATTTCTATGGGAGGTTCATATATCAGCAACTTCAACCCATTTGTTTGAGTCCTCTGCAGATCATTAAACATTTTCATAAATTCTGATACTCCTGTTTTAGTTAGTAGGTCGTCATCAGATGCTATGCATAGTCTTTGTATACGAGTATGTGCATTGCTCATATGAGATTCCTCAAAACCAATTTTACCTCTGGTAGAGTGTCATTCTTATATCCAGCAATCACTATTCGTTTTTTCAAATTGCAATTTATTCATGTTCTTAGTATCAGATATCTAAGTTGCATGCCATATGTGTAGCTGATCAGACTGCACTGGTTCACGTGTTTCAACATCTGCTTTTGTTACAGAATCTCCTGTGTTCTGTTTTTGAGCGTTTTCCGCCATGGCTCGGGTTATAATATCTATGCTCTTTGGTAGCATGTTCTTTAGTTCATCAGACTGAAGCGTAATTCTAGATAGGGCATCGGCATTAGTATTCATTTTACCTTGTTTGAATAGGATAGTAAAATCATATTCCATGAGATCCATTCTGATTCTGGTAAGTTTGGATGAGAGATTTTGGTGTGTGAAAATACTTACAAGTGGTCTGTGGTAAGTGTATACTATGAACTTTTTGCCAAATAAATATGGCCTAAAAGAGTTAATACCCCAATGAATCGCCAAAAGTTCCTTCTGAATCACTGGTTTATTCAACTCATGTTTGTTGAGTGTTCTACTCGCATAAGCGATTGGTTTATCTTTACCAATTTCTCCTTGCGATAAGATTGCACCTAACGCATGATTGGACGCAGCAGTGGTGAGTATAAAAGTTTTGGTGAAATCTGGGTAAGTTAGTATAGGAGGAGAATAAGTTTCTGCTTTGATTGTTTGGAATGCAGTTTCACATTTGTCATCCCAATGAAATATGGCATTTTTCTTTAATAATGCATTTAATGGGTTAACAATATGTGCGAAGTTGTTGAGAAATCTTCTGTAATAATTACAGAATGCAACAAATCTTCTAGTGTCATCAGCATTTAACAGCTTAGGGTAGTTTTTACTGGCATCATTCTTCCTTGGATCGGTAGTGATACCGTTAGCAGTTATTAAATTACCTAAGTAGACTACCTCGGATTTTAAGAAGTTACATTTGGTTGGATTTAATTTTTAATTATATGCAGTTAAAATATAATGCAGTTTCTCAAATACTTTAGTTAGATTGATATTCTGTTCTCTAAGGTTGGTTCCAAATACAATAATATCATCAACGTAAAGGAAAGCCGGCTCTTGTAGTCCAAGCGATAGCATGTGTTGAAAATGATATGTAGAGATTTTAAAACCGAATGGTAGGCGTTTAAAATAAAAATGTCCTGAACTGGTTGAAAATGCTGTGAGAGGTCTGCATTTTGGCTCAAGAGGAATCTGGTGAAAAGAGCTAGTCATGTCCAAAGTTGAGAAATATTTAGCTTTATTTAATATCGGGTTTTTCAACAAAACCGGTTTTAGATATCAGTGAAATTCTTTATTCCTGTGAAAGTGCGATCGATGCCATTATGTATTTAACTCGATTTCTTTTGCATGGCCACCACGGGCACGCTTGCAGAAGTCCAGACGCTGAACCCAATTTTCAACGGTTTTCAAGCAATAATCGGCCGATACTGCTGCAATTTCACGTCCGATATTCGTACGAAGTTCATCAATCGTCGCTGGCTTGTTGGCATAGACCATAGACTTGACGTAGCCCCACAGGAAATAATCTAACGGCGTCAAATCGCACGACCGAGGCGGCCAATCGACTGGGCCATTTCGTGAGATAACACGTTCACCAAACTTGGTTTGCAGTAAATTGATTGTGACGTTCGCTGTGTGGCTTGTGGCGCCATCCTGTTGCAACCACATGTCCTCCAAGTCCATATTATCCAATTGCGGCCAAAAATATTCGGTTATCATTGAACGGTAGCGATTCGCATTCACAGTAATGTGCCGGTCTTGCTCATCACGGAAGAAGTACACCCCAATGACGCCGCCGGCCCATAAACCGCACCAAACCGTAATTTTTTCGGGATGCAATGATGACTCATGGAGTACGTGTGGATTGCTGTCTAACCAATAACGCATATTTTGCTTATTGACGAAGCCATTCAGCCAGTAATGAGCCTCATCGCTGAAGATGATTTTCCGATGAAAATCCGAATCATTTTCAAGTTGTTGCTCAGCCCAATTCACGAACATACGACGCTTATGGTGGTCAAGCGGCTTCAGTTCTTGCGTCAATTTGATCTTGTAAGGATGTAGGCCAAGATCTTTTCGCAAAATTCGCCACAACGACGTCACAGAGATGCCCAACGCTTGAGAACGACGTTTGAGAGCCACATTTGGGCTTTCTTGAACTGAAGCCTCAGCGACAGCAATATTCTCGACACTACGGGCACTTCTTTGTCTCACTGGCACGGGAACATTTTGTACTGTGCCTGTGGATTCAATTTTTTTCACTAGACGCTCAATTGTTGATCTGCTAGGACAATTATGACGACCATAAATTGGACGTAGCTCTTAAAGTTGAGGCGACTGACTCCGAATTTCGGTAGTAAATTTTAATAATTTCGACTCGTTGTTGGCTCATATATCTTTGCATGATGAAATGGCAAACCTTACTGAAGAAAAATGTCAAAAGAGCGGGAAAAATATGGAGTCGTTTGCTGTCACTATCGATATACTTTTGTAGCGTTTCTTTTGAAAAATCCTTTATATCCAGCACGTCATCTAAACGAGATAGTGGAAACTTTTCATCTACTCTTTTTGTTTAGTACTCTAAAGTCAACAACCGATCTCCATTTCTTCTCATCATTATCACTCTTTTTAGGTACAACCAGTAGGGGAGAATTGTAAGGACTAACAGATGGTTCAATAATGTCATTTTGTAGAAGTTCGTAAACTTGTTGATCTATCTCATCTTTTTGTACATTTGGTAGCCTATAA
Organism: Clusia tigrina; assembly: GCA_920105625.2. Lineage (NCBI taxonomy): Eukaryota > Metazoa > Arthropoda > Insecta > Diptera > Clusiidae > Clusia > Clusia tigrina. The sequence continues at coordinate 323,229,878 of OV050030.1, forward strand.
TTTCTTATATATACTGGAGTGTTGTTTATGGTGAATATGCTTTGCTCAAAAAAATTATTTACTGATAAAGTTTCTCCTTCTAAATAAAAAAATATCTTGATATTTGCGACATATGTCGACTATTGAATTTTTCTCTTTGCTAGCAGTGTCGAGTTTTAGAAGATCATTGATTTCTGAAAATCTATAATTACTATTGCTTGTTGTATTTCTATTTCTTGCTACAATATAAAAATTTGCTACAGGTTGTACTGTGAGCGAAATATGTTCCAATGTGACTTCTGTGCTTGTGGTATTGATAATCGCGATGTGTTTATGTCCATCTCTGGGTATCAAAGTATTGGCTATAAAAACACCCTTTGCTATTTCCCTGCAGTCTACTAAACTGTCCTCTGCTATTTGCACTGACAGAGCGTGCAGTACCTCACTTCTTGGTTGTATAGAGATCGTCTTAGCTATTTTTAGCTGTGTGTTTATTGGTAATGTAACTTGCTCATCATTTATGTGCATTTGTAGTGCGCACGTTTCATAGTCTAATTTACATTGGTGTTTTAATAGAAAATCCCTTCCTAGTATACCATTTGCTGCTATAGGTATTGCATTGTTAATCACATGAAGTTTATGTGTTATTATTTGATTATCTAAAATTAACTCTGTTTCTACTAAATCTAATGTAGATGTTACCTTATTAAATTTTCCCTTAATCGAAATGCACTTCTTATCACCTATAGTTGTTGGGCTGACATATTCTTGTTGTATCAATGAAATGTCTGCTCCCGTATCTATTAAAAATTTCTAGTTTCTATTCCTTACTTTTATATATATATATAATTACTGTTCGTGTCTAAATTTACTGAGTTTATTACGTGCTCAGCAATTTCGCTGTGTGCCCCAGACACTCTTGGCCGGGGGTAAGTCAGTTTCCCTGCCAACCGTTGTTTTGATTGTATTGTCGCTTATTGTAGTTGTTGCAATTTTGGTGCGACTAGTTATCATGGTTATTTTGGTATCTGTTTGTCTTTTCATACCGCAGTTTGTTATTGTTGTAATTTCGATGCGACTGTCTGTCCCGTTCTTTTTGGTTTCTGTTCGTATTTTCGTACCGTCGCACAGTGGGCGAAAAGGCTCATCTAGCGGCGTTTAATTAATAGCGCTTAGGGACAATTTTTTTTTGTTTGTGTAATATTTTTTTTTAGTTGAAAATAGATAAAGTTACAATGTCGAACCAAAAAAAAAGTTTTTGAAAATATACTTATATATTTTTTTTTTGTGAAAGTTGCAACTTTTTTTCATATTATAGACATTGCTTATTTCATTCAAGAAAACATGATAAAGTTAATATATTTAATGTTTCACATTTTTTTGGGCTAAAAATATATTAAACTTTAATACTAAAAACAGTTTATGTTTTAAAAATTTATTTATTTATTTACTTTTTAATTTTTTTTTCTGTTGAAATAAGTATTTTTGGCTTTATTCAGTCTTCATATACATATTTCAGTTGTGTTCATAACAAAAATTTAATTATAATGCAAAAAAAAAAATTACAATACTAATAACAATACTAATAACAGTTTTTCATTCCGATTCGGAACTACTACATGAATCTAAGGTGCAAGGTACACAATTTTTTGACAAAAGTTGTAAAATATCATTATCGACATCCTTCTTTTTTGAGTTGCCTTGTGGTTTGCGTAAATTTGAAATCAAGGGATCTGATGAACACAAAAGCGCATGCATTAAGTCCTCCATGGTATTTAATCGGGATGTCTTTCGCGTATGGTGCTCACGGAAATTGCGGTAATCTTTATTCCGGGCTTCTAACGCTTCTTCCGACATTTTTTATATTGGAAGTGGTGATACTTTAATTATATCGGCTCCATGTATTAAGATTTTATGTATGGAACACGGCATATAAAATCAAGGATACTGTGTGATAAAAAGTTCTGCGGTCTGTAAAGCATATTGCCTAAAAGATTCAATATCGATTTGGTGCCCACAAGCAATCGAGCGTAAAATGACACTGAATCTGTAAATTCGCTCTTCATTCCCTCCGGTTATTTCGGATGCTAATTTTGGGTCTCTGAAAAATCGCCTGGCTGTATTGCCGTTATTGGTGTTGCCGCAACCAGCCAGTGGGATATCAGCAAGCAAAGACATTTTTCTTTTTAAACCTTATCGGGTCTTCCACGTTTAGTCAGTGGATTAACTAATAAAAGTTGTTCGTCTAACCACTCCTTGTTGTTTTCTTCAAATTTGTGGCTGCTTCTGTGGTTGAATTTCCATTTCTCAGTCAATTTTGCTACAAAATTTCTAATTTTTTTCCTTATTAGAATGATTTCGTAAGCATCATACATGTTGATATTAATTATATTATTAAATATATGACTTTCAACTGCAGAACAAATAAACTTCTCGTCTGAGCACCGACATTGTTCATAAAAAAAGCCATATCATGTAAAGTTGCGGGTGAGTGCAGATGATTTGGATAGATTACAATCATAAGACAACATAGTAATTTAAAATAGATATTCTAGCGAGAATACCCCCGAATATCAGAAGTTCCGGTCCACGAAAGTCTTATTTTGGCTTTTTCAAGCAGTTAGTGGTATAGTCAACTTTAAGTATATTTTTTTCTACAACACTTAAGCACATGTCACAAAGAAAAATTTTTTTATTTAATACATACCTCTAACTATAAATAAACCCACTTTTCTTTCACTTAATTGAGACAAATGCAACTTTAGAGAAAATTTGTCAATGAAAAGAAAACACGTTAAAGCTTAGTGATGCACCGGCTGAAACATATGTTGTGTTTGACAACTCACAGCTGGTCAACTAGATCATGTCAATCAAAATAGAATCGATACATAAGTACAGTGGGATATTAGTAATCAATAGAGACACAATTTTGGTGTAATTAAACACTTTGAAAATTGAATTAAAGGACGCTAGATAGACCATTTCGCCCTCTGTGCGTCGTACGCTATTGTTATTGTAATTTCGTTGCCGGTTCATGCTGAAATTATGCGGTCTACTATACTGTATCGCACCCTAAATACAAAAGGGACACATCTCAAGATTCTCAAATTTTCAGGAGAGCCAAAAAACTATTTATGTAAAAATGATTATGATTTTAAAAAAAATAATAATTCTATTAAGAAAAAAGTCAATTTTGAAGAAGGTTTAGCTATGCTTTTTTTAATTTATATTGTATTTATGGAAATAAAAAAACTTTTTGAGTTATGATTCTTTAACTGAAATTTTTTTCGTTTGACCAGTGATATTATCTCAAGTTGTAGCTCTTTAACTGACAAGTTGCATTAATTTTGTAAGTTTCCTATTCGCAAACTGAAAAAGGCTGAAAAATAAGAAAATTCACTATAATAATAAAAATTTCTGTTGTAATCGAAACATCATAAGTGTTTTAAATTAAAGCTTTATTCATGTCATTAGCAGAAATTAAAGTAGCACAAAGTTGCTCATTGTAATAAAAAAAAATACTTTTCAAAATTTAGAGTTTTTAAATGTTATTGTAACTAAGTAATTAATAAGTGTTTGTAATATGACTCGTAAAATTTGTTGGGAATATGATTTTTATTTACAAGTTCTTTTATGTGCTTTTGCTTTATTTGTGGAAGTGATAGCCTTTCCGAATAAATCGTGCATAAGCTAAAATTCTTAATGTAAAAAAGTTGTTAAGGATTTTAATAGCAGCAAAATAAATGACATTCAAAAAGCTTATCAATACTTACTTGATGCAACTCCAAGACTTAAAAGGCTTCAAGTCGTTCCTTACACAAACTTTCTGAAAATTGGTTTCTTTATAAGATGTTTTATAAAAAAAAGAATTGGAATTTTCTTTATTAATATGGAGGACTTTAATATTACGCCATATAACTTTCTGATTGTCTTCATTTATGGAAAAATTTTGACCCCACTCTTCTTGTAGGGACTTTAAATCATAAAACGCTTCAAGTGATAATTCCCGAACTTTATATGGTGGGCCAGTCTTTTTAGCAGTTGCTATGAGGCTTGTGCATTGGTCTGGCGTATATATGGGATTGCTACTAAAATGCCTTTTTACTTGCTTTTCAATAACGCTGTGTACATTGTCTTCTTCGTTTTGAGAGTGACCTTTAATAAGATATTTATGCGAAATACTTCGCAGATTATACTTATGTATAGCATATGCATACATTGAAAGTATGTACCTGTTTTTTTGTTCTCCACAGCAGTTGTCAGAATAGAAAATCAAATCTAAATCTTCAGCATTTTTTGCCTTTTGTACCAGATTCTGAATATAGAAAATCACACAGCTTCCGATCTCATTACTCCCGCGTTTTCCTTCAACTTCAGTCCAAAAACAGCATTCTACATACTTGGCGCTGAGATCACTAACAGTGAAATTGTAGCAGTTAATTTTATTTTTGTAGTAAAAACAAGAAGTAAAGCCTTTTGGCAATTGTAAAACAGCTTGTAAGTCATACACAGCTACATTGCTTTTTGCCTTATCAACATCATTTTATCTTCTGCATAGCAGCTTTTCTTCTTGGTGTGTAGTGTAATCTCTCAATCTCTGATCAAATCTCTTTTTTATTTTCATCTGCATTTAGGAAAGACTCAAAGAGATCATACTGATCTTTTTTTGGTTTGAAAAAGCCAATGTTGAATTCTGTGCTAAATATTCTATAAAACATAATTTTACTTCCAAATTCTAAGTTTTCAGCTTCACGAAATTTTAAGATCTGTAATACTTTTACTGTTTTCAATGAATTCACGCGAGGTTTTAGCACTTAAGTAAAGAGACTCGATTCTTGGAATCTTTTGAATAAATACTGTTTTTGATTTCAGGGCTTACTGCGTTATGATTGTTATGCTTTCCATGGAGGTCAGGCTCAACGAAACCTTCTTTGTTCTTTTTTTAAATTAATGTTGTGATTGCTTTGTTACTTATATCAAGAGGTTCTTTAAAAAAGGTCTTACACACTCTAATAAGCTCTGAGTTGACCTCAAGGAAAAAAGCATTATTAAGTTCGCGGAGCCTACCTGTGCAGGTGTTTCTGTATTTTGGTTTAATTGCTTTCATGTGGTTAGCTATAAACTCTCTCTGTCTTTGCAAGTCACTCAAATTCCAATATTCTACAAATATTTGAAGGCGCGTCGATTCGGGAATTTGTTCATTGCATCGAAACAGGCACTTTGATTCGCAGGGTGGCCTGTTGTTTCTTTTTTTTTTTGATTTTGAAAGTGATGTATAAGAGAGTCCGGCGTTTCTTAAAGATTTTTGTTTCAGTTGTTTCTTGTTTTTAAATGTATATCTACTACGTGTTCTCTTCCTATTTAATATTTGTACACCTTCTTGTGAGCTTTCTTCCGAGGTGCTGCTTTTAGTTGCTTCAGACCCACAAAATGCACTCCCAGAGTCGCTAAATGCATCTACACTGCTATGATCCTTATGACTAGATATGTTGGAATCAGTTTCCATTGTATCTGACAGATGTCCAAGTTTTGGACACGACATGTTTGAATCAGTTTCCACTATTGTTGAATAATGTTCAAGGTTCGGGCACGTCATTTTCATCGAAAAGCCCACAACTGAAAATAAAATTTTGCATTGAAAATAATGCAAGATTTAACAAAAGAAATGCACAATATGCAAACAAACAAATGGCTAATACCAACATAATTAACAAATGAAGCTGTCTCCTTTAAAATAAAAACAAGATTAACGATAATCACGATTATTTTATCAAAACAGAACATAAGAAAATAATGTACCACAAAATGTATAATTTTTTGCAGTAATAGGGGTATAAATCAATATAACGCTCTTTATGCGTAACGAAACTGATCAGTTGTTCTTGAGCATATCAACGCAACTAAAAATAGTCTCTCTCTTGGAGAAGCAACGCAATTAACATAAAAACAGACTTAACGGTATTTTTCCAGTAAAAGAAGATAGCAATGAGAGAGAAATTTTGTAAGTAGATGGAGATGTGGAAAATGAATTCATTTATGGGAAAAAGTCATTTTTGGAAAATCTTGAGTTATGTCCCTTTTGTATTTAGGGTGCGATATGGTGTACTTTCTGCTTCTACGAGTAATTCTGTTGCTATTTGGATGGATTCTGTTAATGTCTGCGGGTATTACTGTGTTAAGTTAAGTTAAGCTAAGTTATATATATATATATATATATATATATATATATATATATATATATATATATATATATATATATGCATATATATATATATATATATATATATATATATATATATATATATATGCATATATATATTTATATATATACTCGTACATATACTCGTATATATATATATATATATATATATATATATATATATATATATATATATATATATATATATATATATATATTTGTATATATATATACGAGTATACATATATATGTATATATATATATTTATTTATTTATCTCTACAAATTGATCTTAGGACATTAAGGTAATAACTTTTTTAAGCTGTCCTAGCGACATGAACTATATATGTGGCGACACCACTACCCCCACCCAGTTGTCGGGTACGCCAACGCAAGCAGGCGTTAGTTCCGCGCGCCATCTATTAACACGCTGTCGCTGTCGCACAGCGTGTTTATGGGTAAACCGGAACTAGCCTGTGTTGGCTGCTGAGCAAAACAATTCTTGTTTCCGGCTTTTCCATTCTTTCCTTCCGGAGCGCCGGAGCCGTGCACACGTTCTCATCATAGATTAAAATAGATACGCAACTCTTCTTCTTCCTCATCAGCTGTTGAAAAATATCCATTTTTTTCCCTATCCGTGTGAAACAATAACAACACAATGTATAGGGGCCATGCTATGGTGAGAAAATAAAATTTGCTACAGCTGACGCTAAACATGGGAGTAGAATTTAGAGTTTCGTGGCGTAACAATTAAAAAGTACTTTGAATTTGAAAGCGGTTAGATACATATTATTTTGTAGGGTATTCTTATGTTTCATAAGTATGTTATATTTACATATGTTGCGAAATAAATTCTAATCCTAATAAATAAAGCTAACGGTATATTGGGATCACGTTTTTCCCAGTAAGAAGATATGGAGGGGTCTTCTGAAAAATCCACTATCTGCTCGCAGTTACCTTTGTAATGCGCGTATAGTGTGTGCGAGAATATATACATATATATATATATATATATATATATATATATATATATATATATATATATATATATATATATATATATATATATATATATATATATATATATATATATATATATATATATATATATATATATATATATATATATATATATATGGCAAATACCACAATATATATATATATATGTTAGAGGGTTCAATGGCAAGACGCCATTGAGCAATAACTAACTGTGAGCCAGAGAAAGGCGAAGAAAGGCTGATTGCAAGAAAAATGCAGTTGGTTTGAGTTGCCAACTGGAAACTGATTTGTTTAATTCCCGAGCAGGGTTTTTATATAATTTCTTTGAGTTACAAATTCGATAACAATTCTCGATTATTCTAATTTGTTTATGTCTAATCCCTTTCGCTTAATTCCCTTAAACCTTCTATTTAAAAACCACAATTCCCTTAAACCTTCTATTTAAAATCCAACCTTTTAGAAAATTAAGTCTTTGTCAGATCATAATTCCTGACATCTTTTATAGTAATGGACTTCAAAAAATTTCGACCTCTTTCAAAAACGCTAGTTGATTCGAAGATCCAGTAAACATGGAAATATAATTATTGCTATTAAAAATATTATTATTATTATTAAGTGTTCATTTAAGTCGATGTAAAATCCGAAGTATTGTGAAGGCTTGTAAATGTTGCTACTCTAAACGCTTAAGAATCAACTGTTTTCAGAATAAAACACTTCGTTGCAAGTACCAATAAGATAGAACTTGACCAGGAAACACTAACAAGGTAAAAGCCTTTTGATTCACAATTTTTCTTTAGTAAAAAGTTTCCATTTTAAGGAAAAAATAACGTAGCTCTTTTATTCAATCTTAGTTTTTGCCATTATTGCCAAATTTTTAATTAAATACATCTTAATGCTATTACCCTCTTGGTCTATCTTGGCTTTGGCTGCTTATATGGAAATTCCCGTTTGTTTTTTAAAATGCGGCAATTTATAACCAATCAATGTTAGTGGTGAATACTTACAATTATTCAGCGTTGGAAAATTCACAAACAAAAATTGATGAAATAATTTTTATAACTATGAGCTTGTGTGTAATAAATAAAATTTATTTCTTAAATAAACTTTATTAACGTATTTATATTTCGAATTAAATAAAATATATCTAAAGTGAAAATTATTAGTGAAATAGTGTGGTCTGTTATTTATATTTACGAGAATTCAAAAGTGATTCAGATAATATTGCAATAGATGAAGCTAAAAGAAGACTAGCAACTAAGGCCTTCGACTCAAAGAGAAAAAGATTTACAAAAGAAGCATTTCGCATGAGGTCGTGACTGTGAGACAAATTTTTTTTATTTTAAAACATGTTTCTTTATCACTCGTCCTTAACACTTGTCTGAGGTAGTAAAAAAATAATAATAAAATTTAAAATTTTATCTGCCTCAAGGAGCATTTTAGCTACGTAAAGTCAATTTGAGATAAAATCACATATCCTTCGCTTACAATTAATTTAAATTAGATATAAAAGTGTAACTGCAACATTTATTTAATATTTCGCAATATAAACGAACACCTTCAACACAGTTATAAATTAACAGTAACAAAAAAGGTTCTTAAAATTTTGTTTTCTTCACATGGAAGTTCTTTCGCAACCATAAAATAGTTTTAATTGATTAGAAAAGACAAATAATAAGCTGAATTGCAGTACTGAGTTCATTTAATGTTATATTTTTTCATTAATATTTCAGTATATTGATAATAATATGAATTTACAACCTACTACAAAATTATGTACTTCGGTAACACTCTTTTGTAATAGGAGTAAAAATGGTGTATAAGTATTTTATTCACCGAGGCCACTTGTGCTAACAGACCTCGGTGAAAAATGAGATTCTCGCATACTATTGCAAATCCATTTTGCATTGATTTTGTTGTTGGATTCGGCAAGCTGCGTATCTATTGGTAATCTATGTTCTCATTTTCTGTGCTGAAGCTAGTGTGGAGTGTTATAGAGCGTTTTGTGAAATTAAAATTTATATTAAATACTGGACTTAACAAAATTTCTAGGAATTTGCAGAAACGAATTTTATATTATGTATACGATATAACAAATACGTCATAGTATATTTTAAATTTATTAAATTAAAAGAAGCATTTTATTTTTATTTCTTTCTTTTTTATTGGATACGCTACTCCCGAGCGTAACCCAAATATATATATTATCAATAATTAACTTAACTGGAACAATTCATTCCAAAGTAAAATGAAATATAAATTATAAAAGAAAGTTGTTTATACAAATAAAATAATAAAGTTATAATATTATAGAAGTGGATAATTTATACAATTAAAATTAAAATTAAAATATATAACAAAACAATAAATAATAAGATAAATACAGATCACAATATATGAAAAAAGCTATACAGATTGGCCAGAAATTCACTGCGTCCGAAAGTAGCCCCCAGGTTGATTCCTGAACTGTACAGTGTTGCCAATACTTCGATACGAAAAACTGACGATCAGACAACCATACAGCAATGTTGGGAGAAGGTAGGCCTTAGCCAACAGCATTCTGATTCTTTGTGGATTGCAATATTGCGTTGACCACAGTGAACGCAGCATACCGTAAACTTTGCCAACCGTGACTGCAACGTGGTTACTTCATGTTAGAGTACCATCAAATATAACTCCTAGGTTTTTAGCCGCGTTTACACAATCAATCACAGACCCATTCATTACAATACTGGGTAGTATGGTGGTATCAAAGTGTTTCTTGTAAGTAACTAAACATTTTGACTTAGCAGGATTAAGGCAAAGTCCATTGTTCCTTGTTCAGTTATAAACATTATATAAGTCATTGTTAATTTTAGTGACAGAATTAATAATTTCTTTTGCAGCTTATATAAAGTTGGATCTCATCAGTATACAAATGAATATCACAATCGTGCATTGCTGTCGGTAGATCATTTATATATATATACAAAAAAGAAGAGGCAACAATATGGACCCCTGAGGTACACCTCTTACTACCGACAAGAAATCCGAAGCCTCTTCATCACACTGACTCGGTTGGTAAACCGCTTGCGTTCTTTCTGTAAGGTATGATTCTATCAACTTCACTGCACCGGATGAGAAATTGTGCATTCTCAGAAGCATCGTACATAAAATATTGTGATCAACATAGTCAAATGCCTTTGAATTGTCCAATAATACCAAGAAAGACACCTTATTTAAGTCAAGTGATGCACGAATACTCTCCACTATATCAGTCAGAGCCGTTATACAGTTCCTCCTTGGCATGACCCCAGACTGTCGTTCCGTTATATTATTATTGTCTGCTAAATACTTTTTTAATTGTTTCGCCATTACGAGTGCAAATACCTTGGACAGGCATACTAAAATTGCTATTGGTCGTTATCAGATTTTGGGGTTGTAATAATTTTCCCTAACTTCCAACACTTAGGAAAAGTTGATGTCACTATAACAGTCTTAAAAATATGAGTTATGACTGGCAGCAGCTTAAGAAGTACGGCCTTAACAAGGACAGGATGAATCTCATCGATACCATAAGCATTTTACTTTACACCCAGAAAACACTCCAACACATCTGACTCGTCAACACCACAAAACCCAAACATAATTTTAGAGTACACAGAACTACAACAGTTTGCATAAGCATTCTTTTGTATTGCTTCAATTGGAAGATTGACAAATTTCCTGTCGAAATCATTTAGGTCCATGTCAATGTTCCCAAAAGTAGTAATATTCCCTATACCTATGACATCTTTAGTAACCTGCCTTCTAAGATTTCTGTAAGTTTCATACAGAAGAGGTAGCTTATATCGCCTCCATCGTCTGTATGCAGCGTCACGTATGTTAATTAAATACTTGATTTTATTAGTAAACCAAGGCTGCTCGCTATGCCCAACGGTGCCCACTTTCTTTGGTACAAACTCAATCAAAAATACACTTAATATTAGAATGTAAGTATTCCACTTTGCATTTACTGAGGACATAAAATATATCAAGTTCCATTGTACAGTGTCAAGTTTAGAACACAAATGTTGGTAGCCAATATTTTTAAAGTCACGGTATCTCAAAGCTTTGGTCGTCAAATTAAGTTTAAAATCAAGCGTCAGAAAAATAAGGTCATGTTTTGAAAAACAAGGAGTAGGGAGTTGTTGGTAAATTTTTATCTTCTTCAAATCATCGTAAAATGTGTCGGTGATGTTGTATTAGCGGAAACCAATCACAATGCCAACAATCCTGTGAGCAGTCCGTTCTCAACTAGAATATTGCTATTGAAGTCTCCTGCAATAACAATATTTTGAAAGTGCAAAGAAATTGCCCGAATGTGATCCCACTGATAGGTTAATTAGACCATTCGGAACGACTGTAGCTACGATGAATTAGCAACGATCATATACGAGTACTCTCCTTAATATTAATTTGGCAACACATAGAGTTTGGTTACGATCTGAACTTAAGAGCAACCTGGAAGAGCATTTAGAAAGCTACAATGAATTCAGGACATCTGTGAACAATAATAACTGACTTAAGTATACATACTCGTACTCGTTTGTAGTATCCACAACAATAAATCTAAGAAAGTGTAACATTATAATAAAAAAGCAATTATGTAAAATCAAATGATTGAAAATAAACTCAGAAGAGAAAACATCAAGTCTCTCCACGAAACAGACCGCTCACCTGCTGCATTGAGTTTATGCGCGTTGCTCTCTCATTCTCTGCACACTTAACGTAAAGCAGACCCGCAAAGTGAATACTGCGAACAAGTGCTTTTGCTTTTTGAAGCGGATTGCCGCTAGAATTATTTCATAATTCAGCTTTGTTAAGTTTTCATTCACGTAAATTGGGGCGTCCAAATCGAATCCAGCAAGCCGTAAACTTAAGGTACCACGAGTAGTGCGTTTAAAAACAGCAAATCCCTCTTAAAACAAAGTTTTTGTCGTGGGGTGAAGGTAGTTTTACTACTATAACTGGATCAGTAATAGTGGCTTTGTTGTGTTCTCTCTTCACCCTATAGATAGCCCTCACTACAGGAACACAATTTAGAGAAAATACCGGGTAGATCCTCCTGTGCGATGCATGGAACGCCGGATATCCTCAAGTCACATGCCTATGTAGCATTATCCTGCCTTGCCAACTGGGATTTCATTGCCAGAAGCTCACCCTCCAAAACAAAAACAGCACCCGAAACAAACTTATCGTACTCCTCTACGGGTTTTCGGACTGCCACTAGTTCTCTTCGCAACTCAAAGACTTCAGAGCTCACGTTTATAACAGCAGAAATTCTTTTATCAAATAGTACAAGCGAAGGCTTTATATTTGAGAGTTCCGCCGTAGTTTCACTTAATTTCTGCATCATCCGATCCACAGACGTTTTCAACGTAGCTCAGACCGTTGAAAACGTCTACCTCTCCATATCACTTCAAGCTGCTGCAATACGGCGAACTTCAATGAACTTAAGTTGTGCGCCACCAATATATATCAAAGGAAGTTTGTCCCACTCCCTTTTCTTCTTTGAGATTGGTAAAGCATAGGACTTTAACGGATTTAGGAAAGGTCCATTTCTTTTTGACCAATCAAATATAGAATTTAGATCTACGTTAATTTTAAGACTCAAGTTATCAATATACTCCATCCGTTGCAAAAGATAAATTTGTAAGTCCTCAGCATATGCATGCATATTTACGTATTTAGACACCGCGAAAATGTCATTTGAAAATATAGTAAGCAGGAGAGGGCCAAGAATCGATCCCTGTGGAACACTCGAAAATAATCAGAATAGATATTGCCCACCTTTACTCGCTCCATTCTCATTGTTAAATAACTATTTATAAGACCAACTGCACTGTCACTGCACCCATAGTACTGCTTTTATTTTAAACAAAGCAACGAATGATTAACGCTATCAAAAGCCTTAGAGAAATCCAGGAGACATCAAAAAGTAAGAAGACTTGGTCATACATTACCCGAATATTATCCATAACCTTAAGCATAGCAGTCGCACAACTGTGCCCCGATCTAAAACCAGACTGCAAAGGAGAGAAAATATTCTTTTGGTGAAAGTAACCTGAAATTTGCTCAGCCATGAGTGATTCACAAACTTTTGATAGAGAAGGTAAAATACTAATAGGTTTAAAATCACCTGGCTCCAATGCAGAGGATCTTAGCTACTGGAATAACGATACCAACTTTCTAAGCACTAGGGAAGCACGAAGTCGCAAAGCAATGATTAATAATGTGGGTTAAAGGACTAAGAATAAATGGTAGTATAATCTTAAGCAACTTAACCGGCAAGGCATCCTCACTAATTGCATTCATCAGACATCGCCCCACATCAACCTCACAGACACAGCAGAACTGAAAAGAAGACGTGGCAGAACTAAACATTCCTTGAGCAGGCGGAGAAACCGAGCCAGATGATCCCGGGGAAGCAAAGCACATAATACTAGGATCCACCTTGCAAGATGTACTATCACTACTGAGTATTCCACAGTTCCGCAAATTCCTCCAAAGTAGCTTGGTTGCAAGGAAACTTTTCAACTTGGAATTGTAAAAATTTATTTTAGATTGACGAACAATAAATACAGTTTTATTTCGAGCAACCCTAGTGTAGGGCGTAGTTGCACGGTTTCTTCATAACACCCCGAAAGGTCTGATTGCCTCCCGAACCGTGGTTTGGCGATTCCGGAACGACATAGCCAGGTAGCGGCGGCGACAGAAGGGTGAAGTTCGATGGGAGGTCCAGTGTAGTTGGGTCCGATGGGACCACCGCGGGAAGTGGGGGCCCTTGAAAAACTAGTCAACTTCAAGCGGCACATGTCATACAACGAGTAGCGGGCCTTATGCACCGAGTGGGCCGAGATCTGAGCAAATATTTAAAAAAAATGAATGAGTACAGCACAAGAAGGGAATAGAGTTAAAATAAAACATAAAAAATATAAAATTTAAAAAAAGTACAAGGCACGTTATACCCCTCCGCTGGTAGGAGGCGGTTCTTCTGCCGGTGGGATCACCACCTTCGTGATAAGTCGGGTTAGCAGGGTGCGTATCGGTGACCCTGCCCAGCCTCCATTCTTGAGGCGCTAAGTTGTTTTCCCGCATAACCACTAACTCCGCCACTTACTCCACTGTTGACACTCGAGAATATATTCGTTTTTCCATCTGACGCTTAATTGATGGGCGAGCGCCTTCAGTTTTTGCCAACTGTTCAAAATCGAAAGAAAAGCTGTTGTATCCGGAGGTGCAGCTAGTGCCAACAGTGGCGCACCCAGCAAGAAATATACAAAGGCCAGCGCCTGGAAATCCGTGGGGTCCTCAGACAGAGCGCTGATAGGCCTGAACATGCCTCGGTGCGTGCTAAGAGAGTCACAAATTCTTCAAAAGTGTACTTAATTTGTCCCGCCATGTGCTTGAAATGGTGTTTGAAACTCTTGACCGCTGTTTCCCAAAGGCCCAACATATGTGGAGCGTGGGGGGATTAATATCCCACTCGATCTGAGTACGAAAGTGACCCACCAAGGTTCGGCATCGAATTTCGCGGAGCACCCGCTGGAAATCAAGCCTCAACGCCTTTTCCGCGCCTTTTCAAAAGACATCCCCGGCGAGCTATAAACCGAGATAATGCCGCAAGGAAGGCAAGAGTACTCAGATCGGTAGTCGCCTCAAGGTGAACTGCTCTCGGAGCGAAGCAGACAAAGATGCAGACGTACACCTTCGTCACGTGGCATGCCCGCCCCTTATAGTGCTTCATATCAAACGGCCCCTCGAAATCAACTCCAGTATGGGTAAAAGGACGTGAACACGTCGTACGTTCAACCGGAATAGCTGCCATGAGCTGCTGTTGTCGACGCTTCTTCTACAGAATACATGTCTTACATTGGAGAATTGTGCTTTTAATGAGCGTTTTCGCTTTTGGAATCCAATATTGGGTCCGGATTAGCCGCAACATTAGTTGATTCCCCCCGTGTAGGGACACCTGATGGATGAACTTCACTATTAGACGAGTAAAGTGACCGTAGTAGGGCAGAATGATCGGGTGCCTCTCTGTAAATGGCAAATATGTAGTGAGCGGCAACCGACCAATTACGCGGGACCATACCATCGGAATGCACGAACGGATTCAGAGCCAGAAGCGAACTGGAGCTGGATATCGGCTCCCGTGCCGCAAGTGCGCGGTACTCTTTTGGGAAATACAAGGCAATGGCCATTTCAGCGACTTCTCCTCGAGTAAGCGGGGCCTCCCTGGGAAGAGACGTATCCCGGTGTTTCACATAACAGTAGCGCAAAAAGTAGCGCGAAACTCAACACTCGGACGGCCCTAGAAAATGAGGAGAAGCGCAACATTGGGTCGTCCGCAGAGGACACATATACTACATCACACTTTGCAGGTCGCTGCTCTTCATCGGTTGCTAACAACTTATTGTCCAATGCAGGGGGCCACCGTTCCCGCTACTGCTGCAGCCAGGCCGGGCCTTCCCACCAGAGCCTGTTGTGGAGTAGCGCATCAAGTGGCCCACCACGGCTACCTAAATCTACTGGGTTATCTTCTGAGTGGACATTATGGCAGTTGTTCACACCTACTATGCTGGTAATGGCAGTGACTCGATTCGCCACGAAGACTTTCCACACGTGGGGTGGCTTTCGCAGCCATGCCAACACAATCGTCGAGTCCGAACAACAAAACAAGTTGTCATCTGAAATATTCAATAGAGGCTTAAAAAGGATTCAATTCTGCTAAAAGTTTTGCCCCACATAGTTCTAAACGTGGAAGGGAGATAGTTGTCAATGGGGCCACCAGCGATTTTGCCACTAGCAAATGGGTAAAAATGGAATTTTCACCTTTACACCAAACGCAAATGGCAGATCGTAGACAGTGAGGCACGCGTAATAGGGAGATTGCCTGATACTGCGATAAGAAGTGTGTCCACCCTGCTAAAGTGGTAGGAGTAAGTTGCTCGTCCCAACCTATTTGATCCAACCATATCTGTTGCATCAAGATTTTAGCAGAGATGACAATAGGATCCAACTATCCCGCTGGGTCGAACAGCTGTGCGTTTGGTGTATACGGCAAGGAGTGACAAAGCTGCCACGTGGAAATAAAACCAATCCCCCCGCGAATTCCATCGAAAGCCCAAACAGCGATTGGTGCTGGTCTCCTCGAAATGGGGAAAATCTTCCCTGAGCAGATGCCCTGGAAACAAACCGGATAAAATTTCTGTAGAGTTTGCTGCCCATTTTCGCATTAAGAACCCAGCTGAATCCAAGCTATCAACCAGCTCATTCATAGTGCGAATGGCAGTAGCAATATCATGTGTACTCACTAGAGCGTCATCCACTTACATCGAGCCACGCAACACCTGAGAAGCCAACGGAAACCTGCTCTCCACGTCTACTGCCAATTGCAAAAGTGTCCTTATTGCAAGATAAGGATCACAATTCACCCCGAAGGTGACCGTTTTCAATTCATGATCAGAGATCTCGCTGTCGGGAGATTCCCTAAACACAATTCTCTGATATGATATCTGGCTTGGCTCAACCAGAATTTGACGATACATCTTTTGTAGGTCCCCGTTCAGAACATAGCGAAACATACGCGGCTGGATTATTAGCCGGGTCAGATCGACTTGTAACACTGGCCCTGTGTGTAACATGTCATTCTAGCTGACCGTGTTGGAAGTCGCCTGTGAGGCATTGAACACCACGCGAAGTTTGGTGGTTGTACTCTCTGGCTTAATTACTGCATGATGCAGCAAGTAATAATGAGGCACAGGAGTTACTGACGGCGGTGGAATCTTGTGCATGTGATTTAACGTCACGTATTCGAGTACCACCGTCGTATTGTTGCTTATCGGCCGGGCTCTTTACCAGCCGGGATTCATTGAGCTCAAATTGCCGAAGGGCAATATAGCGCCACGCTCCAGGGACTTCTCCGGAACAAATCCTTGTTTGAACGGCAGAGAGACTAGGTATCGCCCCGTAGCATCCCGACGAGTAGTCTGGGAGTACAAATTAAGGCAATATTGATCAGTTTGGGAGAGCTTTCGATTTGCGGAGGCTGTTCCATTTCCCAGAACTGTCGCAGAAGGTGGTCGAGCGAAGCAGTTTCAGACACTTGCACGCTAGTTGTGAAACACCGATGGCGTAAGACGTCAGTCTTACCGAAATCACGCTGTAGGCGTTTAATTCCCCCACCATCTTCTCTTCTAACCGGGTCAAGGCCCAACAGTGTTGACCGGGTCAGGTCTCAATTGGTTGTTGATCTTAATCCGCTTGTTGTCGTAGCCCTCTAGTAAGTTTCCCCACACTTGCTGAAAACCCGCCTCCCCGGGTCTTTAGGGACAAATGGTAAAATTTCTCCGCATTAGAGAGCCGTATTGTTAATGAACAATGCGGTAAACACATCACAAAACGTTGGCCATGCAGCTAACTCCCTTCAAAGGGAGGGTTATCACAAGGGGGTACGTGGATGCTGTGAGCCAGTGATAAAAATGGTTCCCCTCTAGTAGGAACGGGAGTTGCCTGCTCTAAACGTTTTCTCACTTC
Organism: Clusia tigrina; assembly: GCA_920105625.2. NCBI lineage: Eukaryota > Metazoa > Arthropoda > Insecta > Diptera > Clusiidae > Clusia > Clusia tigrina. The sequence continues at coordinate 323,247,611 of OV050030.1, forward strand.
CGCGATAAAAATACGACCCCGCTTAAAAGCATCAAAGCTTGACTCAAACCGCTGTCCGATTGACTCTAAAAGTGATTCACCGTGTTTCAGGGCCCGCGTCTCGGATATGGCAGTTTTTTTTTTGCCGTTTTAAGCGAAGCCGAGCATCCAATTCAGCTTCATCAAGAGATAAAAAATTAAATATTCGAGATGTATTCGTGGATAGGTAGCTTCGTGAGTTTCAGGGTCGGGGATACCTTGACGTTGATCTGTTGTAAACGTGACATGTTTGCTTTTCGTTTCGTGACATGTTTGCTTTTCGTTTGCTCTAGTTAGAGGCCCAAGCTTCAATATTTCGCTAATGTTGATTTAGGCTGGCTGATGTAGCGTCTGCTGCTGAGTGAGAGCATAGTATCGCAGTGTCGTCAGCAAAAGTACAGATTTTTGTTTTTTCATCTGTCCGATTTTTGTTTTTTCATCTGTATAGATTTTTGTTTTTCAAAGGCCCGAGAACAGTACCTTGGGGAACACCAGATTCGATGCTGTAGATGTTCGATGTGAATTCGTTGCACTTCAATAAAAATTTTCTCTCTCTAATGTACGATTCAAGGTAGCATTTGTTTCAACTTGTACATAAGTCCGTCGTGTTAAACCTTATCGAACGCCTGAGCTACGTCTAAGAATATGGCTGAACAGAACTGCTTAGATTCAAAGGCATTGCGTATTTCTTTGGTTATTCGGTGCACTTGCTAAAGTGTTCGATGCTTTCTCCGAAAGCCAATTTGGTGACTTGGGATCAAGTTGTCAATATAAGGCAGTATCTTGTTCAAAACTATCCTTTCAAACAGCTTGGGAAGAATTGTCAATAGGCTGATAGGTCTATATGAAGAGGAATAAGTGGGTCCTTTACCCAGCTTCCAGATCATTTTTACTACTGACAATTTCCAAATATTAAGGAAGTATCCTACTCAAAGAACTGCATTGAACCAGATTAGAATTAACCTGATTCCCCATTTTGGTAATTGAGTTATGATCTCTGACATTGTCATGTCGTAGCCAGGAGCCTTGCTCGCTTTACAGTTCATTATTAAAGCAAGAGCAAATTCTTTAAAACTGAAAATTACCTGATTGTGAGTTTTAGTAACTTCAATATTTGGAATTGCGAAGGTGTTTGAAGGTGGATTTGGCTTAAATAGAGAGCCCCAAAGTGTCCAGCTGGCAAAAATTTTGGCCTAGAGTTTTCTAAAAATCATGAAATTTACCTCCTGTCATATTCTGTTGTATTGTGAAACTTATAGCCTGGTAGTTTAAAATAGTTCTTTGAGGTTAAATTGGTTTCAGATAGCAGTAGAATGTCAATTTCATTTGTTTGCAGGAAATTTAGAACTTCGTTTCTCAAACGACGTTGGTATTCCAATGACATATTTTTAAAAAGTTAATTTTTTGGATAAAAGTAATTGCATCATCTGATTTTGCGATTTGAGAAATTCATGAAGCATATTTTGCATTGTTTTCATGAATTGAGTTATGCTGCACGTTAAATTGGTAATGAGAGCTTCTAACGATGGAGAGAAAGATGTATCTTTGGATTGTTCGCTTGGCATACCTCTAGCAAATTCGGAATACTCGTATGTTGCCTTTCCAGTCAATGTGCTGGTTGTAACCATATTAGCTGGAGCGCGTTGACCAGGGTTTTCAGAAGAAAACCCGAAAGTTGTCAAAAATAATCCAACGAAAACTTTCTCTTGAAATTTCCATTTTTTGGCCAAATTAACTTTCTTAACTCACTGTAAACAAAACAAGTTGCACTTGTACATCAACACGTTGTGAGTACGTTTTTGCTAAAAAATGCCAAACATTATTGTGGTGTTGCCAGATTTTAGCTATTTGCATTAGTGTTGCCAGTTCCCGAAATATAAATAGTACCCCACGTATTATGTATATGTATATGAATATGTTTACGTACATTTATATGCATATATATATGTATATGTTTACGTACATTTATATGTGTATGTATATGTACGAGTAAGTGAATAAGGCTTTGTATATGGATATGCATATGTATATGTTAATATTTATATGTGTATGTATATGTATATGAATATGTATATACGATTATTATGCATATTATGTGTATATTTAACTTCTGCATATATATATTAGAGCGACCATGAAATACATAGAAAAATGGAAAAGTGTTATTCTTTCCGCTCCCCGTTCATTTTCTAGTATATTGGGCATCAAAAATAACATCCGTGCAAACATTTTTTTAATCGGATGCAAATTGGCCAGTCCGTCACGACTTTTTGCCCTAAAAATGGAGTAAAACTAGTTGCAAGCTTTGATGAGCTATAACTCGTAGGCCAGACGACTTTCAGAAAATACACCTTAAACATTTGTATTGCAAATGTACAGGCAACGATTTTTCTCCCACACAATTTTTGACCTAGCTATGACCCTTCATGGTGTTTTTAGAGGTCAAACTTCAAATTTGAGTCAAAATTTTTTTCAAAATGTTTTTTTTTTTCCTACAATAAAACATTAACACCATCATATTTTATGCCTAATTTGCAAAAATATTTGGTTTTAACTTACCAATCAGATAAACACATCTGGATGTACCACTATTTTCCATTTTTAAAATGTATTTGCCAAAAAACTCACTTTTTTCAGGTTTTCAACAATTAAATAAGAACAATGACGAATGTATACAACTGAAAGAACTTTTGTTTGTGAAGAAGCGAGTACGACAAAAAAAAAAACAAATTATATTGTACCGTTTTTTAAAATGAGCGACAATACTTGGCAAACATAACACGGTTTCTACGGTTGCTGGGCAAAAACAGGTGTTGCTAGACAAAGTGCGTAAGCTATTGTGAATCATTGTTTTTTGCTCTGTCATGGAATAAACGATATGTTTTAAAAATATCTTTTTTTTTATGGAAACTACATATAATACTTTACAATTTGGCAATAGTCAAACCTAAATAGATTTATAACGAAAATGACTAATTTACGTTTGAAAAAAAAAAAAAAAAAAAAATATATATATATATATATATATATATATATATATATACATATATATATATATGTATATATATATATATATATATATATATATATACATATATATATATATATATATATATATATATATATATATATATATATATATATATATATATATATATTAGGGTGGGGCGATTAGTATGGAAGGAAAAAAATCTTAATGGGCGCTTCGCGTTTCTGATTCTTGGGATTGAGACAAAAATTATAGCTAAGACAATAGTTAAAAACTCTCTAGTACATCGCAAAAGCATTGGAACGCTTCTTCAGGCAGTTTTGGCCTTGTGGAAGTGCAAATTTTTCGTGAAAATATTGATAAATTAATTTAAACATTTCATACACATCAATTTGTAAAATTAAAAGTAAAGAAATAATGAAACTAATTTAGTTATTATGATCTCCATATTCTGCACACATACTATCGACTCCACGTATATTTCTGGCAATTTTTATTCCTTTAGTATCAACACGATCATAGGTAGGCTAATATTGATTTTATCGTTGAATAGCGCTTTTCCCCACGGCATTCATGCAATTTAAAAATAAGAGTATTTTGAGAAAAGGAAGGGTAAAGTGGAGAGTGTTGCACAGCAAAAGTTAGGGCCAAAAGAACACTGAGGCAAGGGGTATATTTGAGTAAGCTGATTCCTTTTTAGTTACTTTACATTAGGGACTCTCACAAAGCCCACGGCGAGTTCGTGCCCCACACGTATAAGATCGTGTTTCACACCGATACTGCCGAACGCTATATGTGCTGAGTGTGCCGCTAGCAAAGGCATCTAGTCGACAAGCAGACTTCAAGAAGGCAGCAATGTATCGCTTTTTTATTATTTATTATATGGCAATGTACGAGTACACAGAGAATGTTAAGGAATGGTTTGATAAATGGTGCTTGAAAATTAATGAAGATAAGACTGTACAAATAATTTTTACAACTAAAACAAAATTAATCCAATACCTATTAAAATAAACAATAAAGATATAAAAATAGGGTCTACTACTAAATACCTTGGTATACCCATGGACTCAAAGCTAAATTGGCACTACCACATCAAACAAAAAACGAAACAAATAAAAGAAAAATTTAGGGAACTATATTGCTTAATGGGTAAGCAATCTAAACTCACAATTAATAACAAGTTGCTGTTACACAAGTGTACTATAAAGCCAATTTGGACGTTCGGACTCCAAGTATGGGGAACGGCAAAGCGGTCACACATACAAAAAATTCAAAGACAGCAATCTAGAATATTAAGAGTTATTATAAAGTCTGGTTGGTACACAACAAATGAAGACACACAGCGCAAACTAAATATGACAAGAATTGACGAAGAAATAAAAAAGATATCCACAAAACACTACGATACACTGCATGGGCATAATAACGAAGAAATAAACGAGTTGCTATATCTAGAAGAAACCAACATTCGCCGTTTAAAGAGAACTCGACCAAACGACCTAATGAACTAGGAAATCCAGACTACACATATTAGTAATAATATTATAAATGTAAATGATTAATTTGTCTTTGTAACGTGTTCAAGGTCCAAAAATAAAAATTTTTTTTATTCTTATTTAATTTAAAAGTTCCCAATATTTCGGTTTCGTCTGGAAACCATCCTCAGGGTCTACAATTAATGACAATTATATAAAAATGTTTCAAATCAATAAATATCTTGACACTTTTCAATTTTCTGATCTGTCAACTTAAATGTAAATTACAGACTAAATATAATATTACCTGCCTAACATTAAACGGTGGTCTTAATTTTTCTAAGGTCATCTGTTTGTGTTTATTGCTGTTATTTTGAATGTTTACTTGTCTCGTACAAGTTTTCTGTATATGTGTGCACAGCTATCCGTGTCCGTTTTATAATTAAGTCTTTGTTTTGTTGGTATGTTGGTGATATGTCGCATTTCCCATAGGTATCGTTTGTTGTAATAGTGTTCTTGTTGTAATACCTGTGCTTTTTCGAAGTTCGGGTGATGTCCACTACGAGTACAGTGATCTGCAAGTGCCTTTTTTGGTTCTAGAGCTTTTTTTTTGGTCGTACCAATATATACTTTGTCGCATAAATTGGTCCCGTCGCCACAACAAACAATTTTGTATATCACGTGCGACTTATCTAATTTGCCGATCGCACTTTTTGTGTTGGTATATGATATATGATATGATATATATATATATATATATATATATATATATATATATATATATATACATATATATAAATATATATATATATATATATATATATATATATATATATATATATATATATTCTAGTATATATATTTATATTTATATATATATATATATATATATATATATATAAATATATATATATATATATATATATATATATATATACATATATATTATATATATACATATATATATATATATATATATATATATATATATATATATATATAAATATATATATATATATATATATATATACATATATATTATATATATACATATATATATATATATATATATATATATATATATATATATATATATATATATATATATATATATATATATATATATATATTGTTACGAAATTACCCTCTAGACAATTTACTCTGTTACAATATTGCCCTCCTGACAATTCCTCTAACTCTCTGTACTCGGACTCGTACCACTGGATTGTGTAGTAATTAAACAATCGCTGGTTAAATTAAAATAATTAGCTTTATTTAATTATAGCTATTTACACATTTAATATTAGGCTTAAAGTTTACTTAGTTATTATTTGCACTTTATTTCACAAACCATTAGTCACTTTATTTAATAAGTAATTTCATCACTTTATTTAATAATGAATTTCATCACTTTGCAAAATTAGAAATACTGCTAATACTGCTGCTACATATGTTTATTCTTGAGTCATTTCCTGTCTTGGTGTATGCTAGCTCTGCGGCTTTCCTGACAGCGAAAACTTCCGCTTGAAAGATACTGCTCTGGTCAGGCAGCTTTATAGGCTGCCTAATTCCCAACTCTGAGCAGTAGATGCCCGCTCCCACACCATCCATCGTTTTTGAGCCGTCCGTGTAAAAGTTAAAGATCTTTCGGCTGGGCCTCATGCCCTTACGCCACCCCTCCTCTTCGATTGTAGTACGATATCCTCATTCCCAATTAAACTGTGGAGTCATGTAGTCAGTGCTGCACAAACCCCTACTGCCTATTGAGCTATGCCCGAAGGTTCTGTATGTGAATTCTCCCGTAGCCGTCAAGGTACTTTGTGTGGTATTTGGGTGTAAGTTCACTGTCACCTAGCTTCGGGAAGTTCCACGCGGGGACCTTGTACTTTCTGGTAAAGAGCATCATGTCCGTTTTATCCGCGTTTACCTCCAAGCCTGCTCGAGACGCCCACTGGTGGATCGTTTTAAGAGTTTTCCTCATTATGTTACTGATGGTATCTAGGTACTTTCCCGTTACTACTATTGTTATGTCATCGGCATATGCCACTACTTTAGGTGCCTTCCCATCAAATTCCCTGAGTATTTCGTTTACTACAAGTAGCCAGAGAAGCGGCGATAGCACTCCTCCTTGTGGGGTACCCCTGCCTGCCTGTTTGGTTACCTTAGCTTCATTCCATTCCGCTCTTATCGTTCTTCAACCTAGAAGCTGCTTTATCCACAGACAAACAGTGAGTTCTACATTACTTTTTACCATGCTATTCAAAATAGCATCCTTTGTCACGTTATTGAAGGCTCCGGATATATCTAGGAATACCCCAAGGGCATATTCCTTATATTCCAAGGCCCTTTAAATATTCTGTACTAGCGAATGTAGTGCAGTCACCATGAATCTGCCCTTAGTATAAGCGTGTTGTGCTTTTGACATATTGTCCCTGATATATCTCTCTAACGTCTTCAGGCGGAATGAGGTCAAACTGATGGGCCTGTATTCCTTTGAGTAGAAAGGGTTACTTTTACCCGCTTTCGGTATAAACACAATCCTCGCCTGACTCGACGCAGCAGGCACATAGCCGAACCACAAACACCCCTTATATATCGTTTTTTGCCATGGTACCAGAAGATAGCTAACCCTTTGGAGCATGGCTAGGAAGATTCCGTCCAGACCTGGTGATTTAAATGGGTCAAAGGAATTTATTGCCCACTCTATTCTATCTGCTGTAATGATATCCGTTGGAATGTCGTTCGCAGTATCTTTTGTAGGTTCGAGATCTACAGTGTCTGTACAGGCCGGGAAATGTGTACTGACATGGTCCTCGAGGGATTCCTCACAGCTGACACTCCAGTCTCCATTACTTTTACGTATTAAATTGGGCATGGTTGGATTCTTAGAAATCAGTTTCCTGAGCCTAGCCGTTTCGTTTGTGTTTTCTATATTGCTACAGAAGCTTTACCAAGATTCCCTCTTTGCTACGCGCACTTCCCATTTGTAATCCCTTAATAGTTCCCTGTACTCAATCCAACATAACTCATAGTCAGCTGCTTTGGCCAACTTAAAGAATTCAAGTACCTTTCGCCTTTGCAACCCTAGCTCCTTGTTCCACCAGGGAGGTTTCGACTTGCGATTGTTGGAGGACAAGACCTATGATGAGCTTTAATAAGAGTAATTGTGAGTGAATTTACCCTTTTTTCAAGTTCAACACGCGAGTTGTACCTTCTTGGTCTCATTCGTTTATTTTCCAGTATCTTCCTGTACATCTGCCAGTTCGTGTTTCTGGGATTCCTGAAGTTTAACTTTTTATACTTAGTCGAGAATGTAACAGAGAAACTTATATATTTGTGGTAAGTGATGGTGCACTAAGCACTTTCCAGTCTTCTACCATAATACAATTATTTGTGTAAAGTGTTACGTCTAGTACGTTCTTCGAGGTTGGTGCAACGTATGTTGGTTCCTCCCCCCTATTGGCTACTTCTAGACTACTTTGGATAATAAAGTTGAGTAGTGACTCACCTCTTTCATTTATATCGGCACTTCCCCATAACGTGTGGTGCGCGTTTGCGTCGGATCCCACCACCAGAGCCTGCTTCCTTTTGCTGGCTGCTTCCGCCAGCCTATGAAGTTCACTCGGCGGCGCCGCGTCTTCGTGTGGCATGTAGCAAGATGCAAGGAGTAGTAGCTCATCCTTGCCACCTTTTACGGCCCCCACCGTTAGATCATCTGTGGAGAGATTGAGATTAATATAAGAATTTATACTTTTCTTCACCAGTATCGCTGTTCTTACCTTATCTGTCACATTTGGAATGTAGGTATTATAATTTTGTGAGTTTAGGCCGGAAACCACGTTACCCGAGGCTATCCATGGTTCCTGGACCAACACCACATCGTAGCCGACTTCCTCCATCCCGAGGAGAAGTTCAGCTGAACCGAGTTTACTTTTGTGGAGATTGATTTGAAGAGCCTTCAGCATGCGGCACCGGCTCCCTCCCGGGGTTGGATGTTTCCTCAAACTCACCCTTCTCAACATCCCGTAAGTTCAGAGAGGCTTTCAAGACCTCTTCCAGGCCAAGATCTTTTTCCATCTCCCCAGTCCCGAGCGTGTTTTGGTTATCATCACCCGGGTTCCGTTTTTTGAGGCGAAGGTACACGCTACCAACTCCCCACGCCATCTTCCCAAACCGCGGATAAAGTATGTCTTCTGCCGCCTTATTGATCTGTAAGATGTAGTTTTGGCCTCCCCCAGTATTCGCTGGTTTAGCCACACTTAGCATCTTCCAGTCGCTCGTCGGCACGTCCGGATTCTGTCGTTGTAATAGTAACAGAGCATCCTCAGATTTCACCAGGCACGGTATGAGCACCTTCGCCTTCGGTACCGATGGAATGCAACTGCGATCGACAATTTCAAGCAAAGCCTCCTCCCACAGGCCTTGAAGCGTTTTTACGGTTCCTTTACCCACTTTAGAGGAGGATCGTCGAATGCTGGCATAGGTGCGCTGGTTCTGCGTACATTTTTGCGAATAGGGTTTCAAGTTGCTTCATCTCCACCGCTTTCCACCTTTCTTGCGTCATTTGTCCCAGCTGATTACTGTGGTCTATTAGCGCCACGATTAAGTGTTTCTTGGCAATCTCATTGGCGGCCGTCGCTGCTTTGGATGTTGTAGGTCGTTCTGTGTCATGCTTGACGCTTGGCTTCACAGCACCGTCATTGCACTTCATTTTCCTGGTGGGCATCTTTCCTTCGCTTTCGGTAGAGCGTTGCCTTTTTTCAGCAATTCCTCTAACCTATTCGCGAATTTCGGATCCGACACCCTGGGAGATTTGAAAAATGTGCCCGTCCTTTTTCAACTTCCTCCTTAGCCCAAGCCAATTGTTCCTTCTCTTGCTGAGTCAGGTCGTTTTTGGTGCTAAGTCGTTCGTGTACACGTACCGCGGCCATGTATCGCGATTTCGCTTTCATCTCCTCCTTACTTGGCATAGCTCTAGGCCCTTTCTTGCGATCAGAATTGACACCTTCGAGTTTGGCCGGAGAACGAAGTAGCGCGTCTTCGTCGGTTGTATTTACGCTCGCTACGCTTTCGAGGTCCGAGTCTTCCTGGACTATGGCTCCTGTGCGTCGCAGAGCGAACGTCGTCGTTGTGTTGGCAGTAGCTGTATGACTACTGTAAACTGCTCCCTTTACAACAGAAGTGTGGCCGCTGGCGACACAGCTTATAGCTTCACTGTGTCCGCCGGTAGTAGTAGCTACTTCTCCCCCCGACGTTTGGGCTCATATCCCAGCTCGCTTCTTTCCATCGCTGACCTCCATTATGAGTTTTTGTTTCGGGAAGACTCTATCCGTAACGTTTTATACCTGCCATCAGGTACCTTTTTAGCAATGATCTTAATATTAGCTCCTCCGTCACCTATTGGGGCACAACATATAGCCCTCCGACAAGAAGGAAGGGGGGAGTTCATATATTGATCTTGGCTAGGCACCAACTGTTTGCAATGCTGCGACAGCACTGCAAATCTTGATGCCCATTGCCCGGTCGGCACCCGCGTGGAGGGTACAGCTAAGAGCATTTCCGCCGACCATATACTCGGATATATATATATCTGAAAATTTCATCAAGATTGGTCCAGCCGTTCTCGAGCCTTAGCGTCACTAACAAACAAACATTCATTTTTATAAATATATATAGATATATACTCGTATATATATATACGAGTATACATATATCTCTATATATAAAAATGAAAAATGTTTCTTTGTTAGTGACGCTAAGGCTCGAGAACGGCTGGACCAATATTGATGGAATTTTCAGAGGTTGTTCGTTGTGGATCTGGGAATGTTTAGAAATAAAAAAACCTTATAATCTTCCTGAAGAAAAGTCGGAAAATTTAAAAATTCCAAAAAGGACTTTTTTACATACAACATTTTTTTTCTTTCAAATTTTTCTTCCAATTGTTTCTTGCGAATCTATCGATCTCAAAACATTCGGAAAAGTCGGAAAATACGGAAAATTCGAAAATTAGAAAAACCTAATCTCACTTTTTGTTCTCATTTTTTTTGTATGTGCGTGGTGTTGCACGCGCACACGTAGTTTCATATTGGTGTTGTAAGCACTGACTGATACTCAAATAATTCAATAGATGGAGCTGTAGACGCTTATTTATTTTGACAGCTGCGTATATTATTATTATTATTGACAGGCTAAAAGAACACCGCGACCTAAAAGATCTATTGTGCAGCCTCGTACCCAACTAAAACAGTCCTAGACTGTTTATAAATCTCGTAACTGCTGTGGGCTTAATTTTAACTAGGTGATTTGGAGATATGAACCCACTGCCTAGGTACTTATGTCTGCGTCTTGCCACCGCTGGGCAAGTGCACAGAATGTGTTCTGCCGTTTCCTGCTTCTCTTGACAGAGTCGACAAGAATCGTCTTCTACCACGCCTATTTTCTTTAGGTGGTAATTTAGTTTACAGTGTCCTGTTAAAAGTTCAGTGTATAGTTTGATGTCATTTCTGCTGAGGTTTAAAGAAGCATCTACCCTTATGTGTTCAGGATCAATGAGTAGTCTCGACTGCCGCATGCCTTTTTGGGCTCTCCAGTAGTTTAGCAGACTTCGTTTTTCCTGTTCGCACAACAAGTTATTTGTGAAGCTACTGTTTACCCCACAGAAGGGTTCTGGGCCTATAAAGGCAGTGTCTGCACCCTTTTTTGCTAAAGAATCTGCCATTTCGTTGCCCTCATGTCCCTCGTGTCCCGGTACCCACATTAGCGTAACAGAGTTTCTCGCTGCTAGGGTATTGAGAAGTTTACAGCATTCCCAGACCAGCTTTGATTGGAATGAGAAGTTTATTAATGATTTTAGAGCTGCCTGGCTATCTGAGAGTATGCATATTTTGGTGTTGCGTGTACCCCTGCGTAGACATTCTCTAGCACATAACTCTAAAGCGTGGACCTCCGCCTGAAAAATGGAAGCTGTTTTTCCCATTGCAATTGCTTTTTGGAAATTTGGCCCTACAATTCCAGCTCCTGCACTGCCATCTTCCATTTTGGACCCATCTGTATACCACAACTGAGAGTCCTGTTTTATTGTTATTTCCTTGTTTCTCCAAGCTGAACGGTCACTGATGACCACTTTGAATTGCTTTGAGAAGTCTAATTTTCTGTCCATTTTGTCGAAGACCATGAGGCACGGAGAATTCCAGACAGTGTCCAGAATCTTTGCGTGCCCCGAAAGGTTGCCTTCTTTAAGATGGGCTAGATTAGGTAGCCTTAGGGCCGCGCTGGCCGCCATCCTTTTAACTACAAGGTGTAGAGGAGTCAGTCCAGTGATCACTCCCAAAGCTAGTGTGGGGCACGTTCTCATTGCTCCCGTCACACTCAAACAGGCTATACGGTGAATCTTGTTAAGAGTCCTCTGAGCTCCTGTTTGGTTGACTTTTGGCCACCATACCAACGACGCATAAGTAATCATTGGTACTATTATTGTTTTATATGACCACGCCATCATTTTTGGCCGTAGTCCCCATGTTTTACCGTACAACCTCTGGCAAGCATAGGTTGCTCTTAAGGCTTTACTAGTTATGTATGATAAGTGGTTTTTCCAAGTTAGAGTTTTGTCCAGGATTACTCCCAGATATTTCATTTCATTGGACATTGTTAAGTTTGTGGTCCCTAAACTTAAAGTCCCCAGATTCAGTTTCCTTCTTTTGGTGAAGGGTACCACGTTTGTTTTATTCGGATTTATCGATAGTCCTTTCTCCTGACACCAGTTTTGAGTGATATCAAGAGCTAGTTGCATGCGATCTGTTATGGTAGAGTCAAACTTGCCTCTGACCATAATTACCAAATCATCCGCAAAGCCCTGAATTTCGTATCCGAGGTCATTGAGAGTTTGTAAGAGCTCGTCGATAACCAATAACCATAGGAGTGGCGATAGGAGGCCCCCCTGGGGACATCCTTTGGTTGACCTGACAATTTGCTTTGCTGTCCCTGTTTCAAAGATTGTCGTTCTGTTTTTCAGCATGTTGAGAACCCATGTTATGATCAGTCTTTGTATACCTTTCCTGTTCATCCCCTCCTCAATTGATCTGAAAGTAGCATTGTCAAAAGCCCCCGTAATGTCAACCGATGTACAGAGAGCTATTTCTTTACCCTCAAACGCCTTTTCAATTTTGCTTGTTAAGCTATGTATGGCTGTCTCAGTCGATTTGCCTGATTGGTAAGCGTATTGTTCAATATGAAGAGGAGAATCTTTAAGATAAGTTTCCCTGATATATTGGTCCAGAATTTTTTCCATAACTTTTAGCAGGAATGACGTCAGGCTAATGGGCCGATAGGCTTTTGGCGTGTGGTCCGCCTTTTTGCCTGCTTTCGGTATGAAAGCCACCCTAGCCTTCGTCCAAGGTTTAGGCACTATGCCTAGCTCCAGGCTTATCCTGAAAATGTTTGTTAGCACAGGTGCTAATACATCAACACCTTGCCGAAGTAGGCACGGTTGTATATTATCGACACCTGGCGATTTGAATGGTCTAAAAGTGGAGATAGCCCATTTGGTTTTATTGACGGTGAAGATTCTGCGAGCCAGTGAGAGTTCCCTCCGTGTAGGCATCAAGAAACGAGTATTCTCGATGATTTCACTATCCTCTCCGCTAGTGGCACAGCCTGGAAAGTGAGTGTCCAACAAAAGCTGTCCCGTCTCTTCCAGGCTCTCCGTAAAATTTCCGTCAGGCTTCTTGAGTGTAGAAAGCCCGTTTGAGTGATCTTTATTGAGTGACTTCTGGAGTCGGGTAGCTGCTGGGAGGGTTTCAATCTCCTCACAGTACTTTTTCCATGAGTCTCTCTTAGATCTTCTCAACTCATTATTATAGGCCGTTAAGGCACTTCTATAAGATGCCCAGTCACCATTAGACTTGGCCCTATTAAAGAGTTGACGGGCTTTTTTGCGCAAAACATTTAGCTCCCCGCTCCACCAGGGTACGTTCCTAGAACGTTTCTTCACAACTAAATTGCAGCTACTTTCAAAAGCCTCGATTATTATATTATTTAATTTGTTAACTTCAAGATCTAGTTCCTGAGAGTTACTTATTTTTTCACTAAGGCCCGCAATATTTTGCTCTAAGTAAAAGTTATATATCGACCAGTTGGTCTTCCTAACATTTCTCATTTCGAAGGTGCCTCCAATCTCCCCCCCCAGATCAAAGCAAATGTACCTATGGTCCGACAAGGAGACCTCATTAAGCACCCTCCAATTAGAAATGTTATTTGATATGAATGCGCTAGTTAGAGTGAGATCTAACACCTCCCCCCTTATCGCATTCATAAAGGTAGGCTCGTCACCCCTATTTACCACCACCAGATTATTTGTTGTAATAAAATCAAGAAGTGACTCACCTCGCCCGTTCGTGTCCGTGCTTCCCCATACCGTGTGGTGCGCGTTTGCGTCGCAGCACACCACCCACTGTAGACTGCGAGTGCGACAGTACTCCGTAAGCTGCTGGAGCTCGCGCGATACCGCGTCCTCTGTGTCGCCAGGTAAGTACATGGAGGCCAGGACTACCGTTCTCCTCCCTTTGGCACTAGGCACTTCTGCCTGTACTGCCACCAGATCGCGTTGTAGAAGCTCTGAAATTGGGAGGAATTTAATATTTTTGTTGATCATGATCGCTGCCCTCGGTCGGTCAACATTATTATCATAGATCAACTTACATGTTTTTGTCTGCAGACCATTTATGCGCCCATTTGTGGCCCATGGTTCTTGAATGGCTACGAAGTCCAGACTCTGGTGTTCCACCAAGGCACTGAGCCTGTAAGAGGCTGCTATAGCCCTGTGGAGATTTATTTGGAGACAGTGAAGCTGCTTCCAAGAGTTTTGCGTTCGTGATGGGGCCTGGGACATTATTTCCCAGACCGATCCTTGCGGATCTTACCACCCTTTGTGCTCCGCAAAGTTTCCGCAGCCTCCGGGTCTTTTCTCTCCCATTTCCTGAGCCTACCAGAGAGAGCAGATGGTCCTGGACGTTGGGCACGTGTGTTGCCTCTCTCCGCTCTCGGTACTGGCTTTGTGAAAATGGGCCCCGTTTTCGGCTTCTGGCTACTCTGCTTTGCCCGCGCTGCAACAGATGTTGTTGGTTGCTCTTCAACACCAACAGCAGATTTTGCCCTGTTCCCCTTCAGTCTAGGTCGGAGCTGGGCACTGCCAAAGCCATAGTAGACCTTGTTACCCAGTGTGTCAACCCTTTCAGACGAGATGGGGTCCAGAGCAATTGCCAGCTCGACCTGGTCACCTTTTTGTAGGCGATGGAGCACCCGCCACTCGCTGACACTAATGCCCGAATTCTGCGACTCCACTTGCCCCAGAATTCGGTCATTTTGCCAAGATACCGAGCCGGGAAAGTAGCCAACGAAGATCTTGGCCTTTGGCACTTTTGCCTCGTCCACCACCCTCAACTCAGCCCCCTCCCATGGCTTCATGGCTGGTATCCATTCTTCAGCCCAGGCTACGGTTTCGTCGTCCAGACAGTTGGTCGTCAACCATCCAGGCTTGAAACTACAGCCTGCAAAGTGTGGCTTCACTGGGCCCCCACGAGTCTCGAACATCTTGTCGAGAATGCACCGTTGTACCTTCCCAATTTCTTCAGTGGACCATATGCCCTCCGGGAAATTGCTAGGTATAACCCCTATCTTTTTGGAGCAGACTGTCTCCGCTAGAGTAGGCTTTGAGCAGGGGACCCCCAAGGAGGCTCCCTGCACGCCATGTCTTTCAGAGACACTCGCCACCCTCTTACTGGGACCAGGTTCGCCCCCAAGTAAGGTCTCCGCCTCCTTCATCTCACCACACACCGGCGGGTCCGCTGGGGGCACTATTGACATTTTATCAATGTTTTTGTTGCCCTCTTGTGCAAACCGCTTTGTCGGCCTGGAGTTCGATGTCGGCGTGGAGCCATCTGAACGGGATCTTTTAGGGGTCCATCGCGCAGACACGTTCGCTGGATTTGCCGCCAAGGACCGAGCTGTTTCCAGCGATATGCCCCTGGCAAGCAAAGCCTTAAAACGTTTACGTCCAGCTCCGGACAGCTTCACCCTAAGTTTTGGAATCTTCTCTGGAGCAGGTTCAAGAAGATTTCTCTCCTGTTCCGAGGAGATAGACACCCCAGCCGATTCCTGGCTAAGTGGGATGTCCATCTCCTCCGGCCTGTCGGTTAAGGGACCGGGTGCCCCCCCCAACAGGTCGTGCTCCATGCTTTCATTGTCGATGGGACCAGATGCCCCCTCGGCCAATGATGGCTGTTGGCTCATTGTAGCCACAATATGCACATTTGAAGGTGTGCAGTCCATTTTTTTTTTTTCATATAGGCTTAAGTTTTCCATATATTTTTTTTTAGTTTTCTTTTGCGTTTTGGTCACCCACGGGCGCCCCCGTGGTAAGGCTAATTAAAACCGTAGGTTCGCCGGACCTCGTACGGAGTTCGCTATTAAGCTTGACTCTACCCCGTCAAGCAAGCTCACTGGCATAGCTGTTCCACCGTGAATTTAGGGTGTTTTTTTTTTTATGGGCCAATATGTCTGGTGAACCCTGCCCCAGGGAGTTTTCTCTCTCCCCCGCCCGGCAATCGGCGACCCAAGTCCAGCAGAGACATGACCGTACTGAAAGTGGGCCATTGGTCTGTAAAGTAATTGCCGCACTTCCCCGAAGGGCTGACCAATTGTTAGTGTCTAGGCGATCCGGCGGTCTCAGTGAGACGTTCGATATTGGCCAGTACGACTACTAACTAGCCTTAACGACTGAGCAGGAATCGTAGAAAACTACTTTCAACCTGTGCGTTGAAGGTAGTTCTTAGTTTGCGTAACTGGACCATGTCACCGTCTTTCATGTGCCATGTTCCAGCACACAGTAAGCCCCTACACCGCAACAAGGTGACTACCCAGCGTAGGGGTGCGTATATTGTTTGTTCTTTGATTGCGAAGAATACAAGTTCGTGCTCAGGAAATTCATGAAGCAAGAGAACAACGTTTGGCTGCTCACCGACAACGCCAACAACAACAACAATTGACTAATTTGAATATCGAAAGTGCAGCCTTTCGATATGAGCCGGACATTGAATACGGTGCGCACGAATCAGTTCGATTTGGTTCGATGTCTGTCGTTTGCCCGCATTGCGATGCACTGAAATTTCCAAAAGAACCGGCCGGATTGTGTTGCGCAAGCGGAAAAGTGAAATTACCAGAGTTACTTCCTCCACCAGAGCCATTGCGGTCGTTGCTTTACGGTGAATCACCAAATTCGAATCATTTTTTACAAAATTCCAAGATGTGTAACGATTGTTTTCAAATGACGTCATTTGGTGGGGAAATTGTGAATGAACATAATTACAATCCCACATTCAAGGTTAGTTCACCAACAATCTAACACCTATTATCTCGCCAATAAAATACAGAAATTAACATATTTGTCTGCAACTATACAGATTCACTGGCAAATTTATCATCTTGCTGGATCGCTGCTGCCGCATCCCTATCAACATCACAAATATCTCCAAATATATTTCCTTGGAGATTCGGTTATTGGCCTAGAACGAGATGAGATCAGCAAGTATCAAATTGGTCAATACGTGAACTGCAATGAAGCGCTTTGGAGAATATTTTCTTTTGTAATTCATGAGTGTATTCCGACTGATGTGCACTCGCAGTTCATTTGGAGAATATCCAAAGAGTGTATTTCAACCCAGAGAATGCAGTACAGCGAGCGGAAACACCACCAGCAACAATATTGACGAGTTTTTTCTCAACTTGCGCCAGTGATCCGTTTGCGAGAACATTGCTTTATTCGGAAATGCCTCGATATTATACATGGAAAGCATCGTCGAAAAAATGGTTACGCAGAAAGCAAGGCCAACCAGTAGATGGACATCCAGGTGTGTTCTCAACTAATGCATTAGGACGAATTTACACAATCCACGCGAAAAACGACGATTGCTTCTACCTTCGGTGGCTATTGATTAATGTACGCGGTTCAACTTCATATGAGTCATTGCGTACTGTGAATGGTACGGTGAGTGCAACTTTTCGAGAAGCATTACAAATGCAAGCAATTACAAATGCTGGAACATGATAATCACTGGAATCAAACGATGGACGATGCGATAGCTACTTCGCATGCCACTGAAGTGCGCACACTTTTCGCGATGATAATTTCGACATGTCAGCCTTCAAATCCGCAGCAATTATGGGATACGTACAAAAATTACATTGCCGAAGACATTTTACATCGTATTCGAGTGGCAACATGGTATTCAGAATTGCAAATGAACGATGACATCTACAATGAAGCATTGGTGTTGATTGAAGATTTGTGTTTGCTTATGAGTGGCAAACAATTGACTGAAATTCATATGCAAGCTCCAAATCGTCAAATCAGAGATGTACTGAATCGTGAATTGGAACGTGAGCGTGCATACGACAGAATAACTTTGGAACAACAAGTACAAAGAAATGTTCCATTATTGAATGAGCAGCAAAAGAGTGCGTATGATGAATTGATGAAGGCTGTCAATGATGGAAACGGTGGACTATTTTTTCCTGATGCGCCCGGCGGAACTGGGAAAACGTTCCTGATATCATTGATTTTGGCAACAATACGATCTCAAAATGGCATTGCTGCAACTCTACTAGAAGGTGGAAGAAAGGCGCATTCGGCACTGAAACTTCCGTTAAACATGCAAATCAATGAAACACCTGTTGGTAACATTTCAAAGCAATCAGCTATGGCAAAAGTGTTGTAGAATTGTAAACTGATAGTATGGGATGAGTGCACAATGGCTTACAAACGGTCTCTAGAAGCACTTGACAGAACAATAAAAGATCTGCGGAATAATAATCGTCGCTTTAGTGGCGCAATGATACTGTTAGCAGGCGATTTTCGACAAAGACTTCCTGTTATTCCGAAATCAACAGCGGCGGATGAATTGAACGCATGTCTCAAGTCATCGTATTTGTCGCGGTACGTGAAAACCATTCGATTGATTATGAATATGCGAGTGTGCCTGCAACAGGATAGCACCGCAGAAGTTTTCTCTAAAGAACTGCTAAGAATTGGAAATGGGCAAATTCCGGTTGATACTTCCAGTGGTTTGATATCAATTCCACCTGCCATTTGTCAATTCACTTTAACGGAAGCTGAACTCATCAAGAATTTTTATCCGAACATTGGCCAAAATTATCGTAACTACGATTGGTTGCGTGCACGCGCGATTTTAGCTGCCAAAAATACCGATGTTAATGACTTAAACTGGACGATTCAAAGTCAAATTCTGGGAGATTTGCGCTCATACAAATCGATCGATCGTGTTGAAAATGAAGACGAAGCCGTGAATTATCCAGTGGAATTTCTAAATTCTTTGGATTTGACTGGCATGCCGCATTATTTGCGTCTCAAAGTTGGATCTGTAATTATTATGCTTCGCAATCTTCATGCGCCGAAACTGTGTAATGGAACCCGACTGATTGTGACGCAGCTATCGAATAACGTGATAGTTGGAAGAATTTTGAAAGGGACTTACAAGGGGGCAGAATGCTTGATTCCACGAATTCCTTTGAATTCCAACGATTTGCCATTTCAGTTCAAACGTATTCAGTTTCCAGTGAAACTTGCATTTGCGATGACAATCAACAGGTCACAAGGACAGTCGTTGGAAGTGTGTGGCCTAAATCTGGAAATGCCATGCTTTTCGCACGGCCAGCTATACGTGGCGTGTTCACGGAACAGAAAACAAAAAATGTTGTTTATCAAGCTGCGTTACATTGAAAAAATGTTGAAATATCGCAAATATATGATTTTCAACACAATATAAATTCAACTTTCTTTTCTTTTCAAAACACATAATTTCACGCAGGGCAACGCCTGCGGGGTCAGCTAGTATATATATATATATATATATATATATATATATATATATATATATATATATATATATATGTATATATATGTATATATATATATATATATATATATATATATATATATATATATATATATATATTTATTACAGTAATCATTTATTTATTATTGGGTCTATTCGGAAATGCATCATGATTAGCAGTATTCGCACAATATGCAACACTGCTCATTTGACATTTGATGCAGCTGATACAAATGATGCCATTTTGCGTACATTTCGGTTGCATTACAGATCACTTTCTTTACTGTAGTAAATAAAATGGAATATTTGTTGAATTTATTAATTGAAGACTTATGTGAAACAGGCAATTTTAATATTTTGTTAAATGTAAGGAAAAGATACTTAAAAATTTAAGAAGAAAGCGCTTTATTTACAAGAATGTGTCGATAAAAAGGAAAATTCCTAAAAACCAATCGTTTTATAAAACAATAAAATCATATCCCGACGATATATTTTATTCTCATCGACATTTCATGTAAGAAAAAAATAATATAGTTTTTAACAAAAAGTATTTTAATTGTAGGCTTCTTGCACTACCTTACTCCATAAGACGCTCTTTTTCTTTCGTCCGGCAACGAATACTTCATCCAAATCCAATCTTAGTCTAACGAGGACCTTTACATCACTTGTAGATAGAAATTCGCTAGAAAAAAAATAAAATATAAATTTACGTTATTTAAAATTTAGTTATTTAAGAACTTATTTATTGAAAAAGATTAAAAAATTTGGGTTTTAACTCACTTGACTTCCTCCATTTTTCCAGTTGCATTCTACGCAACATCAACTTCTTTGATGCAAATAATGAGCGAGCTCAGTGAAAAATGAAATTTCAAAACGCCTGACGATTGCAGTGCTGCCAGATTGACATTTCAGGTCATTCTGTTGGTACTGCAAAAGCAGTTTGCGCATTATGATGCATTTCCGAATAGACCCATTATGATTAAGAAGAAAAAGTAAGCTAGCTACCAGGGCTTTCGGCTCGAATAATTATAAATTTAGAGTATATAATAATATGAATATATTTAAAAATTTACAGATTAATATAAATAGTCATATAAGATTGACTTTCATAATATTTTCCAAGCTAACAGTTTTGAGAGACTCAATAGGATTAGAGCCACCGAATAAATTTTGTAAGATAACGCGGAGCTGGATTCAATCATTGAAGATATGTTCAATAGATGCTGGAAGAGTGCAAATCGGGCAAGTAGGAACAGGGTCTCCACACAGCAAATGTTGGTGGATAAGTTTTGTGTGCCCCAATCAGACACGGGAGAAGATTTTTGTTTGCTGGCGAGATGCGGTGGCTGGGTAGATGACTTTATGACAGTTGGAGTTAAAGTTTTTATAACGGTGGTTATACTCGTAGTTATACCACTCAGCGGATCTAATTGACGTTAGATGATCGTGGATGAGCCTCCAAAGGTAATTCTCTTCGGAGGCGTGATTTAAAAAGCAAGGTGAACGGATGGCTTCTTTTGCATCATCATCAGCAAACTCATTTCCAGGTATGTCCACATAACTCGGGACCCACATTAGTCTGATCTTGTTTGGATATTTGATGCAAAGCTTTCTAATGTCTACAATTAGAGCACTATTTTTAATAGCTTCGATTGTACTGTAGCTGTCGGTGCAAATAATAAACTTTCCTTCCGTTTTTGCTGCATGTTCGGAAGCAATCTTTAAGGCTAGGGCTTTTGCAGTAAAAACGGAACAGTGAAGTCCGATAGACCCGGCAGTAATTAATTGGCCATTATGTTGAACCACGGGAAAGTTGTGCTGTTATCTGTATTTGATCCATCAGTGTAAGTGAATGCCTATTGGTTTAGTAAGTCCACAAGCTCATTAGAACTTTGTCGATAAACCATTGGATTAGTTGAGTGTTTAGGTAGGCTATGTAAATTTAAAATGAGTGAAGACTCTTTTAGGAGTCAGGGTGGTTGGTTGTCACTTTGGAATCTATATGGACGGATGTAGATCTGTAGATTCTTGGCAAGCACAAGGCAACGGTTGATTGTTGATTTATTTCTTGGCTCTTTCTTTTGTTTCATCATCTTTCTTGTGGCCTCTAGTAGTAGTGGGTTGTTCGAATTTAAAAGCATTGATATGAGATTGTATGTGCTAGGCGTAACTCGATTAAGAATTGAAGCAAAGCCTGTTTCAGCTAAGATATTTGTAGTAGCTGTGGTGGGAAAGCGCTTATACTCCTGCGAATTGCTGTATGGTAGGCTGCATACAATTGTTTCAGATGACTAACGGCGCACCCTCTGTATATTGGAAGAGCGTAATCGATTTTGGAAAGTACAAGCGATCTGGTAATATTAAGTAAAGTCGCAACATGAATTAAAAAGATTTTGGATGTTAAATACGTTATAAGATTTAAGCGGGCAGCTAGGCTTTTTCTTAATACTAAACAATGTTGCTTAATTGTATATCTTACATCGAATATAACTCCAAATATTTTCAAATAGTTAACAAATCTTATATTTACATTTATACATTAAAGTTTTGCATTTTTCTATAAAAAAAATTAGCTCCCGAGGTCATTCCCCAAATTTTAACTTTAAGTATAATTTTTGAAAATTTATCTTTAACGATATTATTTTCATTTTGTTTAGAAAAGATAATAGCATCAGAATAAATTGAATGTTGAATATTTTTGAATTTGACGAAAATTTTGCTTAGTTGGTCAAAGGCAATGATGAAAAGAGCAACTGAGAGAGGAGAACCCTGCGGTATCCCATTGATGAGCGGAACGTGCCGGAAATTTCTAAGTCATCTCTAACTCGTAGCCTGCGGCCGGTCAAGAAAGCTTTAATAAAATTAAAGATTTTCGGACCCACTTTCCAAGTCGCAAGCTGATGCAACACCACATGCGCGCCTATGCGGTCGAAAGCTCTTTCAAAATCAGTTGTCAATATTGTTACGTGGATTTTCTTTGAAAGAGCGTTTGACACATACTCGTAATGGTTGAGATGAACTAGGACATCTATTGTGATTTGTTTTTTTCGAACAGCGACTTGGTTAGCGTTGATCAGATTGTTGTTAGAAATTAACCAAATTAGCCTCTGAGCTATTATATTTTCCATAAGTTTCACTATGCAAGGCAGGAGGGATACTGGACGGTAGCTATTAACTTCGAGATTGGGCTCATCGGGTTTGGACATTGGAATGATGATAGTTGTTCTCCAGTTTTGTGGATAAATACCTTGGTATAAAATGTTGTTGTACAGGTTCAAGATTCTATCTTTTACATAGGGCGGACAATTTTTTACCATCGGAAATAAAATACGGTAGAAACCAGGGGTTTTGCCTTTTGCGCTGCACAGTGCTGTTTCGAACTCAAGTTTAGTAATTTTTTGTTCTATTTGTTTTGCTTTGGTTGATATATTGCTAGGGTTATAGGATATATTTTTATAGTGTAGTTTTTTAGTCATAAAATTTCGGTGACAATTTGAAGCATTTGAGAGTTGTGACCAATACGAAGAAAAATAATTAGCTGTTCCAAGAGGTGAGGTAATTTGATTTGAGGCAGAGATTCAAATTTTTATCTTGTTAGTAGTTTTATCCCTTGTAAGTGTTTTGATGTAGGACCATATCTTTTTAGTAGAAGGTATGTAGCTATTTATTATACTGAAAGAGGTATTAAGGCTAACCTGTAGGGCTATTGTGGATATGGGAGAGGTTAAGGGTATACAATTATGTGTTAAATGCTTTTTGATTAGAAGTCCGACACCTTGTTTAGCTGATCTATTGGACGTAAGATTGTGGAAATATCCAGAGAAATTTTTGGGTACAAGAGAGCTATTATTTGTGGACGGTAGATGGGTCTCTTGAATTGCTATAATGTCTGGTGAGAATTCATTTATTAGTAATGATAATTCATTGTAATTATTGCTATAACCATTCATGTTCCACTGCATTATCTTAATAGACATATGCAAAAATCAAAAAATGTAAAGATGTAAAATTTACGTGTGTAGGGTTGGTGAAGATCGGGGCTTAAATTTTTATTATTTTCTATTGGCTACATTTATATTGTAGAATCGTTGTCTGGCGAAATATGTGAAAAGTTAGAGAATGGGCTTTCCTTGTGGAAGGGAGGTGTGTGAACTGAATTTAGATTTCAGTTGCATTTTTTAAAGTATTCAGAGAGCTGCGATGTGGAGGGATCAGTGTGAGTTTGCGGTAAGCTGTGATTGCGAGTGTAATTGAAGTGTGTGTGTGTGTAAGAGAGTTTGCGAGTTCAAGAGAGGGCAGTTCAGAGTTTAAGTGATAGGTGGTACGGGTATTAGTGGAAGCGGGATAGTGTGTGTCAGAGTGTGTGTGTATAGGTTTTTCAGTTGAGGAGATTGGATCGGTTGGAAATCTTTTATTTGATTGAGTGGCGGTGGGGCCAGAGAGGTTGATAGTTTCTGAATTTATTTTGTTGTTGTTTAGTGTTGAATTTTGTACATTGGTTTTTTGTTTGCGTTGATTTGATTAGCTTGTGCAGCGATTGAAGAGTAGGATATTGGTGAAATGTGAAGGAGAGGGAAGGAGTTGTTCTTTGAATTTAGATTTGACTTCTCGCATTGTGCATTTCTTTATAGTTTGAAATGAAATTTTGAGCACTCTGCTGAGGAAGTGGAGTGCTGGTCTGAACAGATAGCACAGTGTGTCCGTGTACAATCTGAGGAGGAATGGGGAGGTAGGTTGCAAGTGACACATGAAGGTGCCCTTTTGCAGAATTTTTGCGTATGTCAAAGTAATTGGCAATTTTTGCAGCGCATAGGGCTAGGAATGTATTGTCTTACTTGAACCTTTCTCCAAGCGATGTAAATTTTTTCCGGAAGGTGATACAAGGCGAATGTAATCAATACATCTCCGGAAGGCTGCATCTTCCCGTAAATGTTTACACATCTGTAACACCCTGGGGGCACAATTATTTAATTATTTCCTTTTTGGATATATTGCTTAGAAAGGGGGCGAAAATTGTGCCTTTGACGAAATTCAATCTGTTGTAATATTTGGTTGATATGGAGTTGCTTTGCATCAATGAGTTTTTTGGCAGCACTTTTATCTTTCACTAATAGATGCAAGTTACCATCACGAAGCTCGGAAATGGTGAGTATACTTTTGCTTATGACATTCAGCGCTTTGTGGACTTGAAAGCATGAATACTGTGATAGTGATTAACCACTCCAATTTTGGGTTCTGTTGTTGCAGATTAGGTAAGGTTGGAAAAAAGAAAAGTTTTTTTTTAAGCACTACAAAAACAATAATTGAGAGAGTAAAAAGAGGAACGCGAACAATTGGCGTAGAAAATGAGCAAACACTGCCGATAAAAAACACGTCTTCATAGCACAAGTTTTAGTCGCTGATTGATAAATATATATATATATATATATATATATATATATATATATATATATATATATATATATATATATACATATAACATACATACATAAAAGTATAGACAACGAAAAGTACTGCGTAGCTGCATACTTGGACATTGCAAAAGCATTCGACAAGGTGTGGCCCTAAGGACTTCTATATAAACTTAAGCGAATATGTCCACAAAATTGTTATGACATTTTAAAGACCTATATAAGCGAACGACAATTCTACATAAGATATGAGGAGAAATGTTCAGACACCCTACCAATGACAGCTGGAGTACCACAAGGCAGCGTATTATGACCTCTCCTATACTTGATATTCACACCAGATGTACCAATTCCAACGCAAAGCAATGCGATGATAGCAATATTCGCAGACGCCACAGTTTTAATGGCTTCACACAATTACGAAAAGAGGCAACAGATACAATCCAACAAATATTAGAAAATGTACTAGCATGGTGTGACTTATTGAGAACTGAGATAAATAAAGCCAAAACTGAACAAGTTGTATATGCAAACAGAAAATCGACAAAATACAGCCTTGCGATAAAGGAAAAAAAAACTCCTCTGCTGCAAAATATCTTGGACTAACCATAGATGAAAAATTGATTTGGAAGCAGCATATCATTAACAAGCAAAACGAAGCAAAGAATAAGTTCCGACAGTTAAGCTGGCTACTTGGACGAGCATCTAGGCTGTCTCTCTACAACAAACTAGTAATATCCAAGACAGTAATAGCGCCTATCTGGAAATATGGAAGCGATATGGGGAATAGTTTGCAAATCAAACTTAAGTTTAATACAACGAATGCAGTCAACTGTACTAAGAACAATCATAAATGCTATATATATATAGCATATATATATATATATATATATATATATATATATATATATATATATATATATATATATATATATATATATATATATGTATATATATATATATATATATATATGTATATATATATATATATATATATATATATATATATATATATATATATATATATATATATATATATATGTCGCGGCTACGACTTTGGCTAAAGAGGGTTTGCTTAAAACAACTACAGGTGTACGTATGTTTATTCTGTAAAATAATTAAATTTAGTACATTGATGATCAAATACCACAAACTTACCGCAGTTTTGCACCCTCTCTTCACTCTTTCGATGTTCAAGATCAAATGGCTGTTTTAGGCAGCGCTTTGACGAACATAGCAAAAGAGAGAAAGAAGAATGCGCAACATTGGTTTATAACCCAGAGTTGTACAAAACGGGTCTCTGAATTTTAACTATAAATCTAACGAAAGTTAATAATACTATTTTCCAACAGTAATATCTGATGATCCACAATTGAGAGATTACTATTTACATATCGAGTAACGAAATAAAACTAGAAAGTAAAATATTTGATAAACTATTACTAAAAGAAATTTCAACAATGAGTGAGTACAAAATAAGTAAGTTATAAGAAAATGTAAAGAGAGTGATAAATTGAATACAACGAAATGATTTATATGTATGTATGTATGTATAATGAAGTAATGATACTGATTTACATATATGTAAATATGTAACTTCCCCTTCGTTAAAATGAACACAATGCCCACATTGGCTTTGACAGAACTATAATATATATTTTTTTAAGAACTAATTAGTTTTCAAACTTGTTTTCGATTTCAAAAATATAAACAAAAATAAAAGTTTTAATTTGCTTTTTCACAATCAGATGTGTTTACTACTCCATCATATTTAGTTCCTCTCTTTATATTCGAATTATGTACATTTTCCAAATTACTTAATCTAAACTTAGGTTCATCCTTATGTCTAACTGATTTATAATTTTTTATGTAACCAATTTGTCTATGCTCTTTATATGGTTCTCTCTTATTATTTATTTTACTTATATAATGCTCTTTATTTGACTTCATTCTCTCATATACCTTTTTCTTATCGGATATTCCATACTCAATGTCAATTGGTCTTTCCCTGGTCACCGAATGATAACTTTTATTATAAAATTCTACAGCTTTACTCATTTTCTCCTTTATACTCAAAGATTTCTGCTCAATATACAACATTCTAATCTTCTCAGTAATTGTATTGTGAAGTCTCTCAATGTCGGCATTGCCTGTATGATTATTTGACTTTACTAAATGAAAATCAATACCCTCTTCTCTCAAAAAGTCTTTAATGTTTATACTCTTAAACTCATCTGTTATGAGTTTATTGAAATGTCCCTTCTGTGATTTGTAAGACCTCATAATTTCAATTATTGTCTGATTCGGTCTATTGTCCAGATAGTAAACTGTTGCAAACTTAGAAAATCGATCAATAAATGTTAGAAAATTTGACCTTGAGTTTGTGTAGATGTCCATATGGACGATCTGTCTGATATCTGTCGGGGTTTCGGTTATAGAAAATTTATCTTTTATTGGATTTCGATCGTACTTGGTTTTGTTACAAGCGTCACAATTATTAATATATTTTTGGATCAACAATTTCAAATTTGGGTAATAAATTTTTCGTTTTACGCCCTCATAATTTTCGTTAATACCAGTGTGACCAGTTTCACTTTTATGGTAATGATGTATTTGACGAAATGCTTCATCCTCCGTCTCCATGTCTCTAGCCATATAAGAACATCGAAGAAAGCTAATCCTATTGTGCCCTTCAAATAAGTCAATTATCCTTTGCTGTAGAATATAATATTGGTGATCGTCCCGTTCTGAAAATATTCCAACTTTTCCCTTTTCAATATTACCCGTCAATATGTAATCAAAGTTAAATCCGTTGAATTTATATAAATCTTCTTATTTCCATGTACTATGTCCACGTCATTTGTCTTATCGTTTGTCAATATAATCTGTATTTTAAATCTATTGACTACTGTATCTAGAATACCAATGTAGTCATTGTAAGCTTCTGATTGTGAATGAACAGTATTCATTTCATCATTGTTGTTATAGAGTGAATCACTTGAATTATGCAAATGATTGATCTCACCTGTATTGTTATCGATCCTACTTAAGAAATCCGCCACTACGTTGTCCTTACCCTTAATATAGTTAACGGTGATGTTAAATTCACAAAGCTTTAAAATCCACCTGTTTAGTCGTGGGTTCAGCTCTCTTGTTTGGGACTTCACAAATAGCCATCTTACTGGTTGATGATCTGACAGGATTTCGAATTCCACGCCATATAAATAAGGACGAAAGTAGCTGACTGCCCAAACTATTGCTAACAGCTGTTTTTCAGTAGCCGCATAGTTTTTTTCATGGCTGTTCAGCGTCCTACTAGCATAGCAGATTGGGTTCCGTTTTGTTGTAAAACAGACCCAACTGCATTCTCGCTGTTACCAATTGAAAAGTTTTCGGAAATCTGGGTAGCTTAGTACTGGATCCTCTGTCAGTATTCTTTTAAGTTTTTCAAATGAATTAATATAATTTGAATCATTCACATTGAGTTTTACGCTTTTTTCAGAAATCTGATCATTGGATACGCCACTTTGGAGTAATCCCGTACAAATTTCCTATAATAACCGGTAAGCCCTAGGAAAGCCTTAATCTTCTTAACGGTGTTAGGTAATCTAAGATTCAAAATACTGCCAATTTTCTCAGGATTCGGTTTAACTCCTTTAGTGGTCAATAAATGACCTAAGTATACAGTCTCCTTAGCAAAAAACGAGCATTTATTAATTTGAATTTTGAGATTTGCTTCTCTTAATTTACGTAGGATCTTGTTTATGCTATCCATATGTTCCTGGAAACTTGTAGAGAAAATTAGGATATCATCCAAATATACTACGCACATTTTATTAATAAACTCTCTGAGCACATAATTAATTAGCCTCTGAAAGGTTGCTGGGGCATTCTTTAAGCCAAATGGCATTCTCACAAACTCATAATGGCCGTATGGAGTCGAAAAGGCGGTTTTAGAACGGTCTTCGGATTTAACTAGAATTTGGTGAAATCCCTTTGCGAGGTCAATCGTTGAAAAATATTGTGCTCGGCCGAGTTTATCGAGTATGTTCTCAATGTTTGGAATGGGAAATTTGTCAGTAACTGTAACATCATTTAACTTTCTATAGTCTATAACAATTCTGGACTTTTTTCACCGGAATTATCTAACTTTTTTGGCACTAACCATAGAGGACTATTGTAGGGAGAGTTACTCTCAGTTATGATGCCATGCTTCAGCATTTCATCGATATGAATACAAATTTCCTGCTCGTATATATGAGGATATCTGTACATTTTCGCATATATTGGTCTGTCATTAGTAGCTTTTATCTCATGCTGTATAATGTCAGTATTCCCTAAGAATTCTCCGTCTCTAAATACTAAATCTTTATAGGAGTTTAGGATTTTCTCAACAGCTAAACCCTCCTCCGCATTTAAATCGTGAAATAAATGATCCAAAATTTTGTCACTCAAATTTAATGTTTCCAATTGATATATTTTATCAATATAATATGGACAGGTCTGCACAAAATCAATGACCCTGTCGTTAATAATAACGTTTCATATTCCATATCTATTATAGCTCCAAGAGGTTTCAAAATATTCTGTCCTAAAATAGCATCAAAGTCTTTATTTACAAATTTAGTCAACTTCCAAGACATCGTCGCATTTTCGCCGAACTCAATGGGTAAATCTGTTATTAGCTCTTGGGTTATATCAGTACTACCATTTAAAGAAGTAAAAGGTATAGAATTCCGAAGTGGTAATCGAGTATATTTTCGTAATTTATCTTCATCCAAAATGGACGTTGTTGATCCAGTGTCTATCAATGCCTTAATTTGATCACTTCCAATCGTTAAATAAACTATGGGAAGTGTCTTCTTGAGGCAGTTGTATTAAAATTTACGTGTTCTATATTCGATATCGTTTTCAACGGCTTGAATATAATCAACTTCCATTTCAATATTTTCACCCGGTCCACGATTATATTTATCGTGTACCCGAAACTGTCCTGATCTTCGGATCTGTGCTTGGTTATCGGATCTATAGTACTGTCCTGATTGATTGCTAGTAGTAGGTCTGCTGAAATTATCCGCGCCTACACCAGTAATTCTATTATTTTGATATCCACTACTATGAGCATTATTAGGTTTATAATTATTTACATTATTACGATAAAGATTATTAGTCGAATTATAAGTCACATCATTCTTTTTGTCATGATTTCTATTGGTATATTTTTGTTCATTATTTCTAATTAACCCTTCTTGTTCAAGAAAATTGTAAGCATCTCTTAATTTATCTAGTTTTCTGTTAATAACAACAGATGCTAAATTTATATCAATGTTATTAAGATATGTTTTTAAAATAATTTTCTCTGCAGATATTGGATTGAACTCTAAAGGTTTCTCTTCATCAAATTCATATTTTTCATTTAACTTACATAAAATAGAACGGAGTTTCTTATTATAATTTACAATGCCGCTGTTATGTGCACCAAACGCCTCTTGATAAAGTTGATGATAAGATTCTCTTACTCCGAAATTGCTTATTAGTGCGACTTTTGTTTCCCTCCAGGTTGGGTTAGATCCCAACGTTCTCACAACATGAAGAGCCTCTCCTTGGATTTTGTTTAGTACAATTCTGCGGTAAACATATTCTCTCGCCCCTTCATCAGATTGAATAAGAGACAGTACAGTGTCAACCTCACGTAAGAATGATGAGAGAGCATACACGTCATCACCTCTGTATTCATGTATACGCTGAGCGTCTTTCAGAATATCATTCATCGAGAGCGATAATTGAGCCATTTTTTAGTTGTTTGTTTTTGCTGTTGTTTTTTGTTGTTTTTGTTGTTGTTTATTTGTCGTTATTTATTTGCTGGTAAACGTTTTCGAGTATACATTCAACAGTATAACTCTTATTTGTTGGCTTTTTCTTTCTAATATGTCACTAGGTGCGTATTTTAAATTTGATGTTGGTACAGTATTCAAAGTTTATATTTTTAACTCTAAATCTGATGTATGCATTTAGTTGCAATTTACAGTTCTTTAATGTTTTTTTTTCTTTTAAATTTTGTTTTTTTATTATTTTATTTATTTTTTTCTTAATTTGTTTATAAACTTAAGTTTATGATTAATCAAAAACATATACGTATTTCTTATAAAGTAGGTTCTTCACTCGACTGCGCCAGTTATGTAATTTAAAAACACATTGTTTATTTATTTTTTTTATATGATTTTCTTTATTAGGAGCGGTTACTACCGATCTTTCGAATCGACAAAACTTAACTGAAGTGAAACAAGTTTTTACACAATTGTTATGTATCAAATATTCTTACAACATATTTACAGTAATATCTGATGATCCACAATTGAGAGATTGCTATTTACATATCGAGTAACGAACTAGAAAGTAAAATATTTGATAAACTATTACTAAAAGAAATTTCAACAATGAGTGAGTACAAAATAAGTAAGTTATAAGAAAATGTAAAGAGAGTGATAAATTGAATACAACGAAATGATTTATATGTATGTATGTATGTATAATGAAGTAATGATACTGATTTACATATATGTAAATATGTAACTCCCATGTACCGGTTTGTGTTTTGATAGGAGGTTTGTGTATTATTGCACCAGTGAGTTTTTTCGTAGCCTTCCAAAGAGAGTAATTTATTGATGTGGTCGTTCCCAAGTACAGCATATGTTTTTCTAGTTCTAGTTTTCTATGTTTTTCTGAAGTAAAATTTTTAATTCATTTCTTGCCTTGTTTCGGTTGCGTTTATCTTCCGGATTCACTAGTGTTTTGCCATGTTTTCCGGAGATTCCTTTTCCATTTAATTTTTCCCTTGATGAACGCTGTGATTGCTTCGGTGTCGCTATCATTGAAGTATGCTATTGCGGAATCGATTTAATTTTTTGTTTTTGAATGTATATCTATTTTTAGTGGTTTTTCCAGTGCTAGACGAAAATTATCCCAGTCAGTTTTATTGTTATAAATGCCTGAGAAAAGTCTTGTCTCTATTAATCCTAGTAATGTCATTATGATTGGGGAATGGTCTGAAGATAATTATAAACATGATATAATAGTCAGCTGTTTATGAAGAATATTTTTTGTGATGCAGAAGTCTATTAAATCTGGTTGTTTTTTGTATCTGATGGGCAATATGTTGGTTCACCAGTGCTAATGAATCGACCATTACTATATCGTATAGCTTTAAGTAACTCACGTCCTTTTGCGTTTGTCAACCTTGATCCCCATAAAACATTTTTAGCGTTACCTCCGGCTAAATAGCGATTCCCCAGTTTTTTTAAATAGTCTAGATATTGTTCTTTTGTGTTGTTATATTTTAGTGGACAATAGACAGCAGCGATTTGTCCTTTCGAGTCTTTTAGTGCTATTGTGGTTGCTTGAAGGTTTTCTTTTTTATATGCGTCAAGTTCAATCTAATTCATATTTTTTTTATAATGATCGCCGTTCCACCGTGAGATTTGTTGTCAGGAAGATTTCTGTAATGGATGTCAAAGTTAGGGAATTTAACATTTGTTTTGTCTGTAGCATGTGTTTCTGAGATTAACAACACATCTATTGAATTATTTATTAGGAAAGTCTTTAGTTCTAGTTCATGGCGCGACAGTCCATTTGCATTCCATATTGCCAAATTTATTTTATTTACTGCGTTCATCTATTTTGCATACTAACATAGTTACTATGTTCATCATACTGGTCATTTGATTTATTAGTTGTTTCATCATTGTTTTTAATTCGGATAGATCGTCATTGTTTGATATTATTTCATATGTGGTGATGCTCCTTTGTTGATTTGGCTCCTGTGATATTGTTTCCATTTGTGCAGCTTGAGCGTATGAAATACCAGAGATGATTTTCTGGCCATTTATTTTTATATTGTTATTGTTTTGGTTTGTTTCAATATTGATTTGTTCATTTGTTTCTTTCTGGCGAAGTGTAGGGTATCTCTGGACTTGTAGAGCTTTATATATCGCACATCCTCTGTAGTTTGCCGTGTGGTTTTCACCGCAATGTACGCATTTAATATCAGAGTCGATTTTAATTGTGCACATGTTTGTCTTGTGTTTTCCAGCACATTTGACACACACTGGGTCTATCTGGCAGTAGTTTTTTGTGTGGCTGTACTTTTGGCAATTTGTGCATTGGGGAATTGTTCTCTTTTGTCGGGGTGGCTCAAAGATAATTTTGCAGTGTAGGAGGTGAGTAATGTCGTATATGCTTTTATTGTTATCTTTTATTTTCAATTCAATTGAAAATATTGAAAGTGGTTGTTTTATTTTGGCACCATTAGTTATTTGGATGTGATGGATATTTGTCACTTCATGGCCTAGTTCGGCTAATTCGTTTTTAATGTCTTCTGTGTCGGTTGAATGGTGCATATTTCGTAATACCACTCTAAAGCCTCGCTCATCTTTTGGTCGAAATGTGTAATACTTTGTCCCTTTTTGCTTTAATAATTCAATTACTTTTGTGTAGTGTGTGGATTCTTTTGGTTGAATTTTTATTTCGTTCTTGCTTAGAATTTTCATTTCGTAAAATATATTTGGCATGGAATTTAGTGCTTCAGATAAGGCTTTTATATTTTCAACATTCTGAACATATATAGGAGGCGGTTTTTGTAAACGTTGCGCAATTGGTTTTTGTATATTAATGTTCGTATTTGTCCCAATGTTGTTTTATTCTTCACTGTTGTCTTGATAGTCCGTTTTGTCATTTACTGCTAACAGTTCGAATCTGTTTATTGTGTTTGAAGTGATAGGCTTGCTAGGCCAATATTTTTGGAGAGATGTTTGTGTTGTGTTGAACATTTTATTTTTCGGTCTTTTGTTACTAGTATTTGGTTCCTTTAACTTGTTTGGCGATTGCTTATCGCGGTTTCGATTTGTATTTTTATTTTCGGTAATTTTATTACTGGTTTTAATATTTGTGTTTTGTACTTGCGTGTTTGTTGTTGCTGGTGTACTTGGTGTTGTTCCGATTGCCTTTATTGGTGAGTTGCAGCTAAAAATCGTTCCCGTCGTAGTTACCGGTGTTATAGTTGTGGTAGAGGAGCTTTCTGTTGCTATTGTGGTTGCTGAAGTGGTAACAGGTGGATGAAATCCTATAGTGGTCGCGCATTGGACACTCCAAGATAGGGAATTGCTGGCACCTAGTAGAGCGGGAGAGCAAGATCGTGCTCTGCTCTCTGTCATTTCGACCGGCAATTTGGAGTCGCCGTTGTTTCGTTAGAGACGAAAGAAAAATATGCGTTTCTTTTGTTGCTGTTTTTTGTTTAAGTGTGTCAGCCACACTTATTATTAATTTTTGCGGAGCGAGCTCAAACACGTCTGCACTGCTCAAAATTTAAATTGTATTTTTCTGTATTAAATGCATGTGTATGTAAATGCATTGTTATATGTGTATGCATATGTATATGGATACATATATGCGTATGTATGTGCATATATATATATAGATCAGTAAATAGTTTATATATATATATATATATATATATATATATATATATATATATATATATATATATATATATATATATATATATATATATATATATATATATATACAACACAAGGAAGCAATTGTAGTTTTGAGAAAAGCGGATAAGTGTGGCTACAAGGTACTCGTGGAGAAATAAAACTGTTTAAACTGCTTTTGTGGTTTAAGATTACAGCAGCAAAAGCAAATATTGTGGTGGAAACAGAGGCGCTTCAATTGTGGCATGAGCGGTTGTACTATCAAAATAAGGAGCATGTGAAAAATATTCTTCGTCAAGAAAATGTACCATTCAATGGTAGCGATTTCTTCTTTGAACCATGCGTTATGGGTAAGCATCTTAGACTCCCATTCAACGAAAGCAAAAACAGAGCAAGTATGCTAGAAGGGCCTATCCATACAGATTTGTGCGGCCCTATTCAGGAGACTTCACACGGAAGTTCTCGTTATAAGCTTTTGTTTCGCGATGACTTTTCAAATTACCGTATTGCTTACTGCATTAAATCTAAAACAGATGTTACGACAATGCTAGAATGTTTTCTGGATCGAGTTCAAGCTGAAACTGGAAAAAGGGTGTTGCGCGTCAGATCGAATAATAGGCTAGAGTACGTTAATAAAGATATGATTGAAATATTTCGTAATCAGCAATTAGGTTGCCTTTGGCAATTAGGAGTATATCAAGTAAGCACAACTTTAAGCAAGCAGTTTTTCACTACTTCTCTTAATGCTATTTTTTTTTATTTTTTGTTTTTTATTTATTTATTTTTTTTTTCCCCCTCTTTTCTGCTTTCCTACTTTTTGTTTCCTTTTTGTTTATTCATTGTTTTTCTGATCTGACTTTTCCTTATTTCAGAAAAGTTATTTATTTTTAAAGTTAATTATTTATTTATTCAATTATTTATATGTTTAATTATTTATTTATCTGATCTTAACTTATTTATTTGTCTGATCTAATAATTTAGTTTAATTTAACTTACATTCTTAGTCTTATTTTAAGTAATTTTTGTTATATATAATTCATTGTTATTCGGATACTTCTTGACGCATTTAAAAGACCCTGTCTTATATGTGAACGCTTTAAAATAAATGAAATCATGCCGCGCCCTATTATGAAATATCTAAAATCGATATTCAAAAATACGAACTGAACTCCAAAGACAATTCAAGTGATGAAGTTGAAGATACTGACTCCAATGATGCGAAGGAGAATGATGAGCAAGCAGTCTGGCGATACAACACACGGTCTAAGGGTAGAGAGGCAGCTGACGCAGTTCTCTATTACGCCTTCCTAGCTGACACTAATGCGCCTGCAACCCTTCAACAGCCGATGTCTGGAGATATAAATATGCAGTGGAAGCGTGCCATGAACGAAGAGATTAAGTCAATAATCAGTAACAGAACTTGGGAGTTGGTGTGTTTACCGCACAAAAAGGTGGCTATTTCAAATAAATGGGCTTACAAAGTAAAGCGAAATGAGAAAGGCGATATCGATAGATTTAAAGCGCGATTAGTGGCGTAGCACGGGTGGCGGTTTCACGCAAAAATTCGGCACTGAGTACTAGGAAACTTTTAGTCCTGTTGCCAAGTTAACATCAATTCGTATAATTTTGGCACTGTTCAATGGAACTTGGATTCACTATAAAGTAATTTGATGTCAAAACAGCATTCCTGTACGGTACTCTCGAACAGGAAATTTATATGCACCATCCTATTGGATATGCACCAAATAGTTATGTAAACTGAATAAAAGTCTTTACGGATTGAAATAAGCGTTGAGGTGCTGGAATCGCAAATTCACACTTATGTTGGAGACTTTTAATCTTAATGCTAGTACTGCGGATCCCTGCGTTTTGATTGGCAGCATTAATAAAGAAAAAAGAATAGTTGCAATTTATATTGATGACGGTATCATTGCAGCTACAGTCACTCTTGAGGAGCTTATAAACCATCTGAAAATTGAATTTAGAATTAAGCTGTTCGACTAGCTATATTACCTAGGTATGGAGATTATACCACAACCAGACAAATTTATAATTCGGCAAGAGGCATATGCTAGAAAAGTGTTGGAGGGATTTAGTATGTTGGACGCGAATCCTGTAAGTACACCTGCGGAAGGTGTACCCCCAACTACAAAAGATGAAACACAACCAAAATACCCTTATAGCGAGACAGTGGGATCACTGATGTGGCAAATAGACCAGACCTTGCATATGCAGTATCCCACGCAAGTTCTTTTCTGGATACTTATCAGAGCAAGCACGTAACAGCTATTAAAAAAATTTTTAAATATCTCCGCGGAACACTTAATTAAGGTATATGTTTCAAAAAAGGTAACAATCTATCTTTGTTTTGCTGCAGCGATTCAGACTCTGCTGGAGATGTTGGTACCAGGCGTTCAACTGGAGGTTACCTTTAATATTTTGTGGTGGTCCAATCTCGTGGTCCTCAAAAATACAAACAACTGTTGCGCTTTCAACAACTGAGGATGCATATATGACAGCATGTGGGTTAAGGAGCTAATTTGGGTCAGGCGTTTATTAAGCGAATTGTCTGGTGATTCTGCAACACCAGAACTACGTTTGGACAATCAGAGCGCTATAAAATTGGTCAAAAACCGCCAATATCACAAGCGGACCAAGCATATTGAAGTTAAATATCATTTCATCCAAGAGGTATATGAGAACGGCGGCTTTATTCTTAAGTATGTACCACCGAGCGAACAGCTGGCAGATGTTTTCACAAAACCTCTAAAAAACAAAATTTCAATAAATTAAAGGCACTATTAAACTACATTAAACTACATTAAATGTGAAAGTGCAAATAATCTGATCAATATATATATATATATATATATATATATATATATATATATATATATATATATATTTATATATATAGATATTTATATATATATATTAGACCGGTCCTTATTTATATGGACAAATTTATTTTCTCGAATATATGTTACGGCTCTAAAAATATTTATTTTAGTCTCAAAAAGCATAAAAAAATTTGACAACGATTGGATAATTTTTAGCCGTGCCCCAAGCACCTTTTTGTTTTTATTATGAGAAATAATGCAAACAAATATATATATTTTTTTATTTTATTTACATTTATTTGAAAATTAAGAATAAACTGAAATATTTTTATTAATTACATACTCATATTAACATTAATATTATTTTAATTAAATAGTGAAGTCTTTTTAAATGTGGGATAATTCATGTTATATTCTTTAACCACTTGAAAAAGGAATTGTTTCTCCTCTTCATTGTGGATTAATTTATTATTATAATCTGTAATGAATTTGGCGCCTCTTTCAGCTGCATCATTCACTACAGATAAGTTTTTACAAATTTGTGATCCCTGAGCGTAGTCAAATCTTTCATTCCAATCCGACGGATCGACTTGCAAAAACTCTTTTGAAATTTCTAAGCGATCAAAGAACGCGTGTTTATTGGAATTTACAAAATCGCTTAAATCTTTTTGTGCAAATGTGTCGATATTTGTTGGATTAGTTATTATTCGCTTGCATTTTTCTGTATTTGCTTTAACATTAATTGCCTGAACCATTTTTTTTTTAATTGCAACACTTACATTAGGATCGAAGAATGAAAGACCGACTGCTTCTTCCGACAAATACCACAAATGATTGCTTATTTTTTGTAGCAAAGCAAGAGCTATATCCCTTTCAGGATAAGCTATAATATTTTTAATTAAATTTAGGTCTTGATTTGGTGCTTCAATTGCTTTAGTGCATCTAAACCAGGCTATTACATAAATACGAACTATAAACAGACAGACACTACGTTTAGCTCTTGTTTGGTCATATTGAATTCATTACGAAACAAATACATTTTAAGTGCATAAATAGATTTTGACATCCATCGAGCATGAGAAGTTGCACCAGGTATACGAAAGGTGTTAAAATTCGGCACCGTACCACGAAGAAAACTGACAACTAATTGTAATAATTATTTGTAGTCGCGTCTGCTATGAGCTTGTTTTAAGTTTTCTAGACAGTCATTTAAAATTGTTCCACGTTCTTCAGCAGTCAATACTGTAATAATGTGTTCATCTTCTAAACAACTCTTATAATTTAATTTGTCAATATTAATCCAGTATTTGCTAAAGCGATT
This sequence comes from Clusia tigrina, assembly GCA_920105625.2. Classification (NCBI taxonomy): domain Eukaryota; kingdom Metazoa; phylum Arthropoda; class Insecta; order Diptera; family Clusiidae; genus Clusia; species Clusia tigrina. Next base: position 323,286,065 of record OV050030.1, read on the forward strand.
AAAAATTAGCACTTCTGGACCGGCCAGTAGCCACTCTAATTTCAAACACTTTACGGAAAATGGTGTCGGCAGGGAAAATATAATAAATTACGACCTAGTTTTCCTTCAAGCAGAGCAGCAGCACCGTTTTGTACTCCTGTATTATGAGCAGTTGTGTCGAAGCAGATAATTTCAACTAAATCAAGCATTTCATATTCTTTTATTGAATTAAACACGGCATCTGATATTTCTTTTCCACTCGAAGTTTTTTACTTTGGAATGCCAAGTAGTTTATCGATACCTTGAGATGAGACTATGATTGGCAAGCGATCAACTTTTTCCCTGCCACTAATTTCTGGTAACATTGTACCATCCCAATGCAAAACAAAACTACGTGGAATCTGGAAATAAAAACTCAAGTTTCTTAGTTTATACTCAAAACATAAAAAAAGTAACATAGGGAAAAACACAAACACATTACAGTACTTACATCAAAGTTTGCTGCAATGTTTTGTGCTGTTGTTGCACGATGTTTTTGACGCATTCGACGAATTGATGAACGATTTAGTATAAGATCTTCGATATCATAGCCCAACGCGTCAGCAGTTGCACTTAGGATATGAACTGCAGCACCATCAGTGATTTTCCACTTATCCAAAGTTGAAAGCAGTCTTGGTGTAAAAAAATTTGTTTTACCTCTGGATATACCTGATATACCTGGATATGCATTTCCTGCTGATGTTGATGCTACAACTTCAATATCGTTTTTGTCGTCAATGTCAATCATACCTGTTTTACAACAATAATTCTGATTTGCGTAAAACAAAAAATTCTTAATTGTATACCTCTTTGAGTCTGTTGTTCATATAACTCTTTTCGTTCATCCTCTTTTATTCGACGCTGGTTTTCTTGTTCTTTCTGGACTGCCTTTCGCTTTTCTTTCTGCATGACAATTCTAGCGTACAACCTGGTCTTCCTTTTTCTCGTTGGTTTTTTAAGAACTCTTTGTCTTCTTGTATTTTAATTAATTCTAACGCGTTTGCGTGTGCGATATCGAATAAATCATGTAATTTATCTTGAAATTCAGTTTTTTTCCACTTTTGACATTCTGTTTTTCGACCATGATGCTTTGTAATATCTCTCCACTCGTTGTATAATTTTTCCAGCTTCTCAATGCAGTGTTTTTCATGGTGTGTTGGAATTCGTGCTTTTTGCCAAAAACCGTGCTAACCTCAGCAACAACTAATCTAGAACTTTCTCTTAAATTTAAACCAACTATTCTTAAATTATAAAATAAAACTTGTAGCACTTGTTTTCTTGCTGGTAATTTAGCTCCAGTAATTTGGTGGTCAATTACGCCAATTAACATAATGTCATCATCCGATCGAAGTCTTTTGGTTGTCATCGCTTTGGATTTTTAATTTTAGAATTTATTTGTTCAATTTTTTAAAGGTAATCTTTTGGACAATATTCTTTTAAATTTTTTTGTTTGAACTTCACGATTTCACTAAATTTGTCGATCTCCACATGTGAAAGTTGCAATACAAAATGAGCAAACAGATGTTTTTATCGGCGTGAAGTTAACAAAGTAAAATAACAAACTAAATTATCTGAGAGAGCGAGAGAGGAAATATTGCGAGAGACTGCCATTTATCTTTAACTACTATTGAAGTACAACCAAAGAAGACAAAGAAAAGACATTCAATTCCCTCCAAATTTATTTACCGTTCCGACCATTTTTTTTGGTCACACGTATAGTGTATGTGAATTTATTGTGTTTGTTGTAAAAATATTCCATATCCCTGTAGTGAAAATTATAGGCAGTCTTCAAAATGTACTACTAAATTTAATAGTAAAAAATCAAGTGGTTAATTTACTAGTTCAAAACTTATTTATAAGTTAACCAGTTACTGACTTTTGCGGCACTTTGTTGCCGTGTATACTAAATTTTTCCTTTCTTGTCAATTTAATTAAAAAGGAAGTAAAGGCAAACATTGGAATTTGAAGAAAAACAGTTATTTTTATAATTTCAAGCACTTTTTAATTCCTCAATTTAGAGATAAATCTTCAAGTTAACGCGTGTTTTAAAATATCCGCAAGTGTTCGCAAAGAAAAGTAGAAATGCGACACAATGAATTAACATGCTGAATTAATGTCGAGTACACATTATTATATTATGTACATACATACATATATATGAATTTTACATATAATTATGAGTTTTACTAGTATTTTACATGTCGAGTACACATTATTATAATATGTATATATGAATTTTACATATTATATGAGTTTTACTAGTATTTCAACTAGTTGGTTTCCCTGCTGGGGTGTTGTCTAAAATAGCGAATATTCGGAGAAAAAAATAAGAAGAAATCAGGGCTACGTTTAAATTAAACTTTTAAGGGGTCACTTCATTTGTATTTTAAAACGAACTGCTAAACTTCTAAAAAGAAATGGTGATAATAAATAAAAAAAAATTGTATTATATAATTTGGAATTGGAAACTCAAATGTTAACAAGTTCTTTTCATACATTATAAAAATTCTTAATGTAAAATCTGATCCAATTGCTTTCCATTTACACTTCTGTTCACTGTAAACGCACCATAGTAATCATAAGATGTAGAATAATAATTTTTTTGGTTTTTTGACATAAATTTATACTACTAATAACTAAAATAATTAATAAAAATTCATTTATATTAAAATGGGGTCCGACTGCCCCAGAAGTACCCCAAGCGTGGCTAAATATGCATGGCCATGAACGAATGAAAATGCACAGGGGACAGTAAAAATATTAGAATTTGGAACAGAAGGAGACAAAAATTAAGAAATTGACGGTCAAAAGAGAATTCAACGTTTCTACAGTATTCTCACAAATAACAACAGTTTCAATAGTCTCAGAAAAATCTTCAAAATAGGTCAAAAATGCACCTAAACGAATTAAGTTAACGGCTTTATGCTTTTAATTAAACAGAGGTAGTGTTTCTTTCTTTAATAATGTAGAAAACAATTTTTTATTTTGTCAAATTAATTTTTTTACTTAAACGTAACTGGAATATTTCGACTTGTGGATCTTGAGGGTTCATTGATAATGAGAAATTATCAAAGAAATTGTATGCTTTCAGTTATTTTGAGAAGTTAAGTGAATTGAGGAATGACGAAAGTTAGAGTTAAGGGGGGTGCACTGTATTTTTACCACTACATACATCAATTTTAAAACTCCTCTCAGTAGCAGAACTCGCACAAACACATTCATATCAACTGTCTATTCTTGTATATTCTTTGGTACAACACTGTGCTTTTTCTCATTCGAGAGAACAATAGTCACGAATGACAAACAATTGTTAGCGGGGGCACGGCTAAAAATTGTCCAATCAAGCTCAAATTTTTTTTGTGTATTTTTAGGATCAAATAAAATGGTTCTAGCGCTTGCCGTCATACGAATTCGAAAAAAAAGAAATAAGGAATAAGGAATATATATATATATATATATATATATATATATATATATATATATATATATATATATATATATATATATATATATATATATATATATATATATATATACTATTACTTCAAATAAATGGAAAAAAATATATATTTTCGTATACGAATAATATATATTTTTTTCCATTTATTTGATGCAGAATTCTGCTGGAGTAGACTTCTTGCAAGTAGGTTCGGATGATTTTGCCGGCGATTTAAATATTTCTGACTTCATTCTACGAAGAAATTCTTCTATAGTGGATATATGTATATCATTGTGAAAGTTTTTATTTTTGACAAACCATGGTGCGCCGGTAATTGTGCTTAGGATTTTCCACTGTGCCCTTTGGATAAGTTCTAGGTTTGAGGTTCTCCCAGTACCCCAAAGTTGCACCCCCATATGTCGATATGGGCTATATTATAGCTTTGTATAGAAAGACTTTGTATTCAAAGTGCATCTTTGATTTCTTGTTGATTAACTAATTCAGGGAGTTAGCTTTTAGTTTCATTTGAGTTCTTTTCGCTTCTATGTGTTTCCTCCAAGTTAATCTATGGTCAAGATGGGTATATGTCATTTAGCTCTGTGGGAGAACGCTATGTGTGTACTTTTCGCTTCGATAACTTTAATACGCCAAGTTTGCCAGCCAAATTTCTACATCTTTAAGGTGTTCGTTTAGGTCACGAGAGGCGATATGCGGATTTTGATGGGTACTTAAAATATCTGTGTCGTCAGCAAATGTGGAAGTAACTACGCTGTTATTTACTGGTAGGTCAGACGTATATATTAGGTAGAGAATAGGACCAAGCACACTCCCTTATGGTACTCCAGCCAATATTTGAAATTCGGGGGTTACAAGTTGTTGGTATTTCACTTTGTACTTCCGATTCGCTAAATAAGATTCCAGCACTCTGTGTGTGTTGTATGGCAGAAACTTTTTGATCTTATGCACTAGCCCCTCATGCCAGACTTTATCGAAGGCTTATTGCTGAACAATATTGCCATATTTCAGATTTCATGGTCATGCGCCATATAGGCCGAGACCAGCCAGTACCGTCCCTTGCCAGTTTCCAGGCAGACGGCCGTTAAATCGTTGTTGCTGTAATTGATGAGAATAAATGAGCTAACATTATTCCTAATGAGGATACAAGGAGGAGGATACAAGGTCTTCCTTCACTTACGGTAAATCTCAGTCCTGAGACCACAGACCTAGTTCCCGTATGTCCAGGGTTCTTAGATCAGGACAACGTCTACTCCGCCTTTTGCAAGACGGAGCTGAAGGCTGGCAGACGCCGCCTTCGAGTGATAGAGGTTAATCTGAACTATTCGTAGCATCTCTGCTACTCGTAGTGCTGGTCACCTCCACCACCGTGACATCAGCCTCAGATTCCGAGTCTGACTCCAGAAGGACTTCCTCCTCACTGAGTGTTGTTGTCCCTAGGAGACTCTCTAAACCCCCCACAGTTGACATAGAGTCACTGCGTTTCGGGTGCATGGCGGAGTCCTCAGCAGCAGTAGAATCAGCAGATACTCCGTAGTAGTCAGTCCGGCTAGGGTAATCCCATATGAGCCGAAACTCCGCCATCTTAACCCATTGCGTCATTGCAATCATTTAAGCCTTCGTACCCCGACAAGGAGACTGCTCTTCCCGAAGGGTGTTTCGTATATCTTAAGTTCAAAATATGTTTACCTTTTTAAATCAATCCGAGCAATTCCTGTCAGGCAATTAAAAAATCGGAAAAATCGAAAAAATTAATTTTAATTTTTTAGTTGAATTCTCGTTCTAACCACTAATATAATGAAACCAATCTCGAAATACGCAGTGTTAATATTTATTGATTGTGTGAAAACTAATCGGACCTTTTATCTGTGCGAAAACTAACGTGAATCAATAAATACAATGGCCTCTAGGCCAAATTTAGAGGGTAATCGCTTTGCTCTGCTAAGCGAAAGCCCCAATAAAAAACGAAAAAAAATAATTCACAAAACCATGGAATTTTTCCCAACTTTACAAACAATAAACCTACAAAATCCAAAATTCATAGTCCCCAAAAAAACGCCACAAAACTTTTCTTGCTTTGTAGTACATGAAAGGTTACTATAACAATCTACATGAATTACAATTATTAATAAAAGATATCTCACCAGCCATTATAGCTCTCCAAGAAACTCATATTCCCTTTAAAAAATACCCAACTGGCATTCCAGTAATGTACGTTGCGTATTTCCACAATCTTTCCCAAAACACGACCAGCAAACAAGGCATAGGTCTGCTGAAAAAAAAGATCTCCCACAACAAAATTCAAATTCCATCTAATATCTCACTCATCGCCATAGAAATTATCCATATAATTAAACTTGCAATAGTATCTGTCTACATTCCTCCCAATCAAAATTTTTGCACAAGATATTTATTCCAAATTCTAGAAGCCCTCCCAACATCACACATACTAATTGGTGACTTTAATGCTTGGAGTCCACTTTGGGGTTCTACCTCAACTAATCAAAGTTGCAAAGTGATTGAAGATGTAATCCTCTCATCAAATCTCATAGTATTGAATGATGGATCTCCCACTAATTTTTCCACTCATAATGCACTCAAAGAAATAGATCTCGCACTCTGTTCCTCAGACCTAACACCCAAATGTAATTGGACTGCATTAGATAACTTACATGGTAGTGACCACTACCCAATAAGAATTGAAATCTTTCTTCTACAACAATATTCAAGAATAAACCAAAGCCGAGATTCAAAACCGATATAGCAAATTGGTACAAATTTGGACATTACTTTACCATATTCAAGTCACATTAATAAAGAAGCGGCAAAAATCTCAAAAATCAACTGCTGCTCACCTATATTCCTTAAACATAGAACAATTATAAGAAACCATCGGTCCCATGGTGGAGCCCAGAACTCGCAGCACTACGAAACGAAAAACAAAATTCATGGGCAATTCTTAAACGGTTCAGATACAACGCAAAAAAAGCAAAAAGGAGGTGCTTGGAAACTTTAACCAGCGCAATCAACCCCTTGTCGAAACCTAAAAAAATTTGGTTTGATATTAAAAAGCTAACAAATAATTGCCACAAGGCTTATGTGGTTCATCGAAAGGGGTAAATTTCTAAACTCACATCAAGTTGGATTCAAAAAGGGACAAGGTACCATGGACGCTCTACTCTACTTTGACCATTACGTAACGAGAGCACTTTCATGCAGGAACCATATCACATTCCTAAGTATAGACTTTGAAAAGGCTTTCGACCGAATAGGCCCACATATGGTACTTAAACAATTGCTCAAATGAAAATCGGACCAAAAATATTTAATTTGTCAACGAGTTGGGATTAGTACTATTCTGCTAAGTCACATTTCTATGATTGAATTGTGATTTCATACTGTGCGGATGTGTTTTTAAAACGTTTCACATAGTTTCATAAAAAAAGGGAAATATAAAAATTAAAATAATAAAAATAATACAAATTATAAAAATACAAAAATATAATATAATATAAATAATACAAAAAATAAAGTGATAACCCAAATCGCCGAGATAGTACCACTGGTTTGAGATTGCACCTTTGTTTAAATTAATGTGTAAACCAAAAATCAAAATTAATAATAGGCAAAAACAAATTATACATGAGCATTTTGCGCTCTCCACCTCTAGCAAGAGATCGATGTCTCACCCCCGCGCGTCCTTCTGCATCACCAATAAGCAGTATACCAAAAACTTCACTGAAACCAACGGAGTTGCCCTCTCATGAGTTAACAGCGCATGCGCATTCAAGCATTCCAACTCAGCAAACGTTAGCAGCAGGCGCCCCTGAAGAAAACACGGAACAACAAAGCACCTCTGCAGCTTGAAAATGTATTCAATAAAACTGACTTTGTATCATTGAATAATAAACTAATATTTGAATCTTGGGATAATGTTTACTACGAGCAAAATCCATCAAAGTCATTTAATATGTTTTTTAATATTTTAGTTGATCACGTTAACTCGTGTACTTCAGTTTTAAAAAATCGCGTTTCCAAGTTAAAAAAATTAAAACCCTGGATGTCTGCTGATCTATTGAAAAAAATTAAAAGTAAAAATAAACTTTTCAAGAAATGTTTTAAACATCCCAATAACTTGAATGTTAAATCTCGTTACAAGGTGCTTTGTAAGGAAATTTCTTTGGAAGTCTCGACTTGTAAAACTAACTATTACGTTAAAGAATTTAATAAAATCAGAGGTAATGTTAAAAAAGAATGGCAATTGGTTAATAATATATTACATAAATCTACAGATAATAACAATACCGATTTTGTATATGTTGAAGGAATGTCCTTATATGATACTTTCGATAAAGCCAATGCGTTCAATAATTTTTTCGCTAGAATAGGTAGAGATGTGATTTCTGAGGAAGGCGTAAACGATTTTGCTTGCAAATGCTTAGATAATGAACCGTTCTTTCCAAGTAGTTTTTTTTTCGAACCATTGACATCATTTGAGTTGTATAAAATAGTAATGTCTCTTAAAAACTCTAGCTCATGTTCTGATGTTTTTTTTTCTAACGTGTTTGTTAAAAAAATTGTGTTTAATATTGTTGATGTCCTTTGTAATGTCTTTAACACGAGTATAAAATTTGGTATATTCCCTGAAGAACTTAAAAAAGCAGTAGTTATTCCACTATTTAAAAAGGGTGTTAAATCTGTTTTAAATAACTACAGACCAATCTCATTGTTGTCGGTTTTTTCAAAAATCTTTGAAAAGGCTGTAAAAACGAGAATGCTGCGGTTCTTGAATAGAAATAAGTTTTTTAACAATTGTCAGTATGGCTTTAGAGAGGGTTTATCCACTGAAGATGCACTTTTAAATTTCTGCACAAATATTTACAGTGGTTTAAATAATAAAAAAGTTCGTGCAGCTCTCTTTGTGGACATTACAAAAGCTTTTGATACTGTCGATCATGAAATATTATTAAAAAAAATATGGAGATGTGGTTTCAGAGGTTCTATGTACTGTTGGTTTCAATCTTATTTATCAAATAGAAAGCAAAGAGTAAGAGTGGATAACGTGTTTAGCAGTTTTGTTAATATAGATATTGGGGTTCCCCAGGGCTCTGTTTTGGGGCCTATTCTCTTTCTAATATACATAAACTCTATTTTTGATCAGCATTTTTTGAGTAATACGATAGCTTTTGCGGACGATATGGCATGTACTTTTATCAATGATTCTGCTTTAAAGGTACATTGCGATATAAATCACGATTTAGAAGTTTTGAGGCATTGGTTCTCATCACACAAACTAATTTTGAGTGATAAAACCAAAATTATGTACTTCAGTGTAGGAGGTGTTGATTTAAGTCTAGGCAATTTTACCTTTCATAGTGCAGGATGTAAAAAATACTTAATTTGTAAAGATATATGTAATTATTCGTGTCATTCAAATACATTTTACGATTCTAATAGTTGCTCTTGCAAATGTTTTTCTATTGACTGCGTTAAATCATTTAAATATCTCGGGCTACTTCTTGATTGGAAAATGAACTGGGTGGATCATACACTCGCCCTGAAAAGGTACCTCATGGGTGTTATTAGACATGTATATCTTCTTAAACCGTACTGCTCCTCAAAACTACTTTTGTGTATCTACCATGGTATTTTTCACTCAAAACTGCAGTATGGGTTAGTTTGTTGGGGTGGTACACATGCTTATAAAATTAATTCTTTGCTTATCGCCCAAAAACATGTAGTTCGAACTATCTGTAACAAAACGCGATTTGAAAGTAGCTTTCCATTGTTCAAAAACTTAAACATTTTACCCATTAAACATTTTTATTTTTTTAGAGTCTTAAAGGTTTTCTTTTTTAGATCCGGTTATTTATTAATAAGAAATAATTCTGGTCACAATTTGAGGGTAAATACTCAAAATTTTGCCAAGATTCCGCCCCACAACTTGAATCATTACTTTTCCTTTTATACATGTACGGCACCCAGACTCTTTAATAGTTTACCATATTGTGTTCGTTGTTTGCGTAACAAAAATGTGTTTTTTTCTAAAGTGAAGTCATGGTTGTTCAATAAGGATTTCAATGTAATTGATACCGTTCTAACTGTTTCCTTATAATTTTTATATAATTCTTTTTAAATTAATTAATATGATTGTCACCCTTTAATTATCACATCTTTTTCAACAAATTTTCTTAATTTATAAATATTTGTAAAACCCTTCTACCCTTCGAATTTTAAGTTTAATGTTTATAAATATTTGTAAGACCCCACACCTTACCTCTATTTACTTTGTATTTATATTAGTGAAACTGCATTCGACACTTGTTCGTATCGAACAACAGAATGTAGTATTTACTTATCATATCTGTATGTTATTTTTAAGTGTATTTTTAAAATATGTTAACTTTTATACATGTATGATTGGTAAATAAATTTATTATTCATTCATTCATTCATTCATTCAAAATATATTCCAATGTTATTTGGTAAACAGCGCAGATTATTGTTGGTTCAATATTGATTGCAATCTGCAATTCAGATATTACCAAGATAATGACCCAAAACATAAGGCGCATATTGTTATGTTTTTTGTATCTTAAGTTTAATATTTCTGCTTTTTTTGTGTTACTGTTCTTAGCAAATACATTAATTTGAAGAAACTAATCAAAAAAATTAATCAAAACAATAAAGAATTACTCTATTATGTACGGAGAAAATCTAATTGACGCATTTTACACCTTGTCAAAACACTTTTTTGACAAACTATATACGTATGCATAATTATACATATACATATACGAGTATATATATATATATATATATATATATATGTATATTTATATATATATATATATATATATATATATATATATATATATAAATATATATATATATATATATATATATATATATATATATATATATATATATATATATATATATATATATATATATATATAAGGTTAGGTTAGGTTAACCTGGCTGGCTTAAAGCCACACATATACCGATTGGTCCCTAGCGATACCAGATGGGGTCTGACCTTTATGCAGATTTCCAGTAGACATCTCGTAGAATGTCAACGCCTTTTTGCGAATTTAAGCAGTGCTGTCAGCTCCATTCCTGAGATGTCTTCCAATCTCCCAAATTGTGGGACTCGTAAGCATTTTAAGCCCTTTTTTGATAACGCAGGACATATGCAAGGGAGATGTTCTAGAGTTTCCCTTACTCCAACCTCCTTACATTTCCTACATTCGTCATTGTCCGTAATTCCTATCTTGAGTGCATGTGCCGCCAATAAATTATGGCCTGTCATTATACCTATGATAGTTCTGCAGTCTTTTCGTGAGAGCGCTAGTATAAATCGCGTTTGTTTCTTATCGTTGACATTACACAAAACTTTTGCAATTTTGCAGGTGTTTAAACTGTCCCACCTTGCTTTCACCTGCCTACTCATGTGCCCTTCCCTTTCATTGAATAGTTCTTTAAGGGGTTTGTGTATATCGTTTTCTTGTTCAAGTGGCAAATAGACAGCGTTCTTTGCAATCTCATCTGCTATTTCATTCCCTTCTATGCCCTTATGACCAGGTACCCAATAGATATGCAGTCTTCTATTTGTGACTAGCCTATCTATGGCTTCCCTGCTCTGTAGGACATTTTTGGCTTTTGTACTATATGAGTTAATCGCCTTTATCGCTGCCTGGCTGTCCACGTATTATTTTTGAGTCATTTCCTGTCTTGGTGTTTGCTAGCTCTGCGGCTTTCCTGACAGCGAAGACTTCCGCTTGAAAGATACTGCTCTGGTCAGGCAGCTTTATAGGCTGCCTAATTCCCAACTCTAAGCAGTAGATGCCCGCTCCCACACCATCCATCATTTTTGAGCCGTCCGTGTTAAAGTTAAAGGTGTTTCGGCTGGCCGTCATGCCCTTACACCACCCCTCCTCTTCCATTGTAGTTCGATACCCTCTTTCCCAATTAAAACGCGGAGTGATGTAATCAGTGTTGCACAAACCCCTACGGCCTATTGAGCTATGCCCGAAGGTTCTGTATGTGAATTCTCATGTAGCCGTCAACCTCCCCGCGGATTTCGCTGCAAGATTCTCCGCCACAAGGTCGATAGGCGGCATGTTGAGTAATGTTTCGAGAGCAGCCGTTGAAGTGGTTCTCAGTACGCCTGTTACGCAGAGTGAAGCGAGGCGCTGGACTCTTCGCATTGGCATTATTTATGTAGCCTTCTTTGTTGCAGTCCACCACACTAAAGCACCATACAGTAAGATTGGTCTAACTATTGCGGTGTAGCACCAGTGCATCATCGAGTGAGAAATACCCCATGTAACGCCTAGCATTCTTTTAAATGCATATAGCGCGTTACTGGCCTTCTTCGCCTTTTCCTCAACATTGCGCCTCCACATAAGCTTATTGTCCAAAATTACTCCAAGGTACTTTGTGTGGTATTTGGGAGTAAGTTCACTGTCACCTAGCTTCGGGAAGTTCCACGCGGGGACCTTGTACTTTCTGGTAAAGAGCATCATGTCCGTTTTATCCGCGTTTACCTCCAAGCCTCCTCGAGATGCCCACTGATGGATTGTTTTAAGAGTGTTGTTCATTATATTACTGATGGTATCTAGGTACTTTCCCGTTACTACTATTGCTATGTCATCTGCAAATGCCACTACTTTAGGTGCCTTCCCATCATATTCCCTGAGTATTTTTTTTTGTTTTATTTCCCTTTATTTCATACATCTGTCACCATTATATTGACATGATTTGACAATTTGTTTGGAAATTAATATTTAAAACACATTTTGGCCAGTGCCAAGAAGTGATACAAAAAAAATTATTTACATTAATTATAATAGTTCACTATAATTATATTATAATAATTTATGATCAAAATTATGTTTATGATAATTATTTACTTTTACATTTATAATACTATTACTAATATGTGTAGTCTGGATTTCCTAATTCAGTAGGTCGTTTGGTCGAGTTCTCTTTAAACGGCGCATGGTGGTTTCTTCTAGATGTAGCAACTCCTTTATTTCTTCGTTATTATGCCCATGCAGTGCATCGTAATGTTTTGTGGATATCTTTTTTATTTCCTCGTCAATTCTTGTCATATTTAGTTTGCGGTGTATATCTGCATTTGTTGTGTACCAACCAGATTTTATGATAACTCTTAATATTCTAGATTGCTGTCTTTGAATTTTTTTTATGTGTGACCGCTTTGCCGTTCCCCATACTTGGAGTCCGTACGTCCAAATTGGCTTTATATAACAGCAACTTGTTGTTAATTGTGAGTTTAGATTGCTTACCCATTAACCAATATAGTTGCCTAAATTTTTCTTTTATTTGTTTCGTTTTTTGTTTGATGTGGTAGTGCCAATTTAGCTTTGAGTCCATGTGTATACCAAGGTATTTAGTTATAGACCCTATTTTTATATCTTTATTGTTTATTTTAATAGGTATTGGGTTAAATTTTGTTTTAGTTGTAACAATTATTTGTACAGTCTTATCTTCATTAATTTTCAAGCACCACTTATCAAACCATTCCTTAACATTCTCTGTGTATATCTGCAGATTTGCAGTGGCAGTATTTAGATTTTTGTCAGATGCTAAGAGGATTGTGTCGTCAGCAAAGGTAGCAATTGTGGAATTCAGTTCTATTGGAAGTGGTATATCTGAGGTAAATATGACTTATAGCAGTGGTCCTAAAATACTCCCTTGAGGAACTCCAGCTGTTGTAAGATGAATAGACGAACACTCTTCATTATATTTCACGTAAAAGTAACGATCACTAAGATAACTTTCAACAGTCAAATAGTAGTCAAGTGGCAGCATCGTCTTCAGTTTATGCAGCAGTCCTTTATGTCATACTTTATCAAATGCTTTTGCAACGTCTAAGAATACAGCAACGCAGTACCGCTTATATTCTATGTCTGTTTCAATTTTGTTTGTTATACGGTGTATCTGTTGAATTGTTGAATGTCGTTTTCTGAAGCCGAATTGATGATTTGGTATAATGCTTTTATTGTCAAGGATCTGGCTAAGTCTATCATGTAATAGTTTTTCAGCAACTTTAGAGATTATGGGAAGGCTAATTGGTCTATGCGACGAAGCAATTGTAGCATCTTTTGCCTGCTTCGGTAGTGCTATAATTTCAGAAACTTTCCATACTTTGGGAAAAAATTGTAGTCGGAATATTGAGTTAATAGCATTCCTTAAGTAGTTATAACCTATAGTAGGTAGCTCAGCGAGAGCTTTTCCTGTCAACATATCGTATCCTGGTGCTTTTTTGTGGTTTATTCGTTTTTTAATGCAATTAATTATTTCTGTTGTGTTTGTTTTCTTAATTTTGGTAGTAATGTCTATATTTAAGTCATTGCGTGTTTCATAATATGTATCTTCGTCATTTGATAGGACTTTTTCAAAGTATTTAGCCATTGCAGTTCCTTTTTCTTCATTGGTAGTAGCCCATGAGTTGTCATCTTTCCGTAGTGGTGGCTGATACCTTATCTGAGTTTTTAATTTCTTTATGCATTTCCATAATGAGTAGTTCGTATCCTGGGTAGGCGTCAAGTTTTTTAGGTAATTTTCAACTTCTATATTTTGTCTTTTAGTTAATATTTTCTTGTGTTTTTTGCAGGCTATATTTAAATTGTGTTTATCCTCAGGCGATCTAGTTAGCTGCCACCTCTTTCTCAGCTTTCTCTTCTCAATAATTTGCTTTCTTATGAAAATATCCGTTGTAGGTTTATTTCTTCTAAATTTATGCTGTTGGCTTGATTTGATTCCTGCGTCTAGGACCACATCGTTGAAGTGAATAATGGCACGTTCAATGTCTAATTGTGTTTTCAGTGTGATAGACATATTCAGTTGAGTTTCAATATGCTGTCTATACTCATTCCAGTTTGTTTTGTGGTTAAAAATCTTAGCTATTGGTTCTATGGGTTTGATGTCAGTTGTGTAGTCAAGTATTATCGGAGAGTGGTCTGAAGAAAGTTCAAAACAAGCTTTAATTTTTAATTGGTTACACTTTATATTTTTTGTTATGCTGAAGTCGATTAGATATCTTTTTCCTATCTGTTGGCCAGTATGTGGGTTCACCTGAGCTTAAAAATCTGCAGTTGTTTCTGTTTATAGCATTAATCAGATTTCGTCCTTTTTTATTGGTTAGCCTTGATCCCCAGTCTGTGTGTTTTGCATTCAGATCTCCAGCTGCAATGAATCTTACGCCAAGCGTCTTTATGTAGTAATCATATTGATCCGTCGTTATTAGGTGTCTGGGGGGACAGTAAACTGAGGAAATGAGTAGGGTCCCACTTGTATCCTCAATTTGCACAGTAGTGGATTGAATATGAGGTGTTGCATATGGTTGCCGTTCAGTATGTTTTAATAGTTAATTTATTATGATAGCTGTCCCACCACGAGCTTTACCATCAGGATGATTTGTCACACAAATTTTATATCCAGGAAATACTAAATAGCTTTTATTCGTAAAATGTGTTTCTGAAACTAGAGCTATATCAATTTTCTTGTCAGACCAAAATTGCTGCAACTCAAGATAATGTTTTGTTAGGCCATTTGCATTCCGGGCTACAATTATTAAACTATTACTTTCGAGCATTAAAGCTTGTCAGTAACATTGTAATGATATTCATCATATTAGTCATTTGAGTGATTAGTGATTTCACCATGTCTTTAAGTTCATTAACATCACTATCGTTTGAATTTTTTGTATTTACTTCAGGATTTGACGACCCTGCAATTTCGGCATAGCTTACGCTTGGTTTAACTACTGATCCATCCATATTTTTGGTCTGAAGTAATAATGGATCCTTTCTGCGTAGAGATGGAAACCTTTGAATTTTTATGGCTTTGTATATTTCACAGCCTTTGTAGTTTGCAGTATGATTTCCGCCACATAGGGCTCATTTAATTTCAGCTGCGTTGGTTATTTTTTTTACATTCACTTGTTAGATGCTTTCCAGCGCATTTCACACTTACTGGATCCCTTGTACAGTAGTTTTTTTTATGTCCGTATTTTTGGCATTTAGTGCATTGCGCGACTTCTCTTTTATGATGAGGTGCCTCAAAAACTACTATGCAATGCATTAATTTGTTAATGCTATAAATATCTTTATTGTTAGTATTTGTTTCCAGTTCTATGCTAAACAGTGGTAGCGGTTTCTTTGTTGTCCGTTGAGTTATGTTAGATATGTTTAAAACTTTGTGACCATTTTCACCAAGCTCATTTTTAATTTCTTCTTGGTCTGCGGAGGGGTGCATATTGCGAAGATTGATTTTGAAACCTCTTTCATTTTTGGGTTTAAATGTGTACAGCTTGGTACCTTTTTGCTTTAGCATTTGGAATATTTTTGTGTATGTTTCCGAGTCATTCGATTTAACTCGTACTTCATTGTTTGTTAATATTTTAAATATGAAGTTACTGTCTGCAACAGCGGTAAGCGCATTTTTTAACGTCTCTATGCATTCTACGCCTTGTACGTATATAGGGTGTGGTTTGTTTAAACTTTTTTTTTCGGACTAGTTGTTCTTTCTTTTTCGGACTCATTTTGATCAACTTGTCCACTGTGCGAGGGTTCAGCAAGTTCGTCATCATCAACGGTCAAAGCAGCAAATCTGTTGTTTCTTTCTGAAGTAGTATCGCTCAACCAGTAGTTTGATAACTTACTTTGGCTTGGGTTTTTTGCTATTTTTTGCTTTTTGTTAGTGTTGGGCGTTCTTTTCGCTTTATCTGTCATGGGTGAGGTTCATGCTCTCTTTGGTAGTGATTGCAGTTGACTTACCTGCACGCCTTTTGGTGGAATTTGCACACAGGCAGAAGAACATGTTGATGTCGCAGTTGTAGTCGAGAATGTAGTTGTTGTACCGTACGTAGAGAAGGCAGATGTTGTGGTTGCTGACGAATTTGTTGGAGTTGTCGCACAATCCACTGCTATACTGGAGCAGGACATTATTGGGGGTTTACCATGTGTATGTATGTACAATATCACGAAAACAAAATTTTTTGGTGTGGTAGCTCTAATCACTTACTATGGCCAGAGTCCACTGTGGCAACACCACACACAACCGGGATTATTTTATTTGTTGTCTCTTTCAACTTTTAACTCATATATGTATACAACTGTTCCTTTGTTTGTTTGATTGTTTATTTAACACTTTTAATAAATTTCCAATTAGTCATTATAAGTATTTAGATTATCTAAACAGAACTAGACACTTTCTTGAAAATTGCACTTTCGTTTAGCGTCTCTTTCGCGGGTTTTGTAAAATTAGTTATTTGGTTTTAAACAACGATAAATGTCACAAGGGCGGAGCTCGTGTGATTACACGTCCGTTTAGTTACAAGCCCGTTAATTACACGACCGTTTAGTTGAGTATTTGGTTTACTATAAGTAACCACAGAAACGGCGATAGCACTCCTCTTTGTGGGGTACCCCTGCCTGCCTGTTTGGTTACCTTAGCTTCGTTCCATTCCGCTCTTATCGTTCTGCAACCTGGAAGCTGCTTTATCCAAAGATAAACAGTAAGTACTACATTACTTTTTACTATGCTATTCAAAATAGCATCCTTCGTCACGTTATTGAAGGCTCCGGATATATCTAGGAATACCCCAAGGGCATATTCTTTATATTCTAAGGCCTTTTCAATATTCAGTACTAGCGAATGAAATGCAGTCTCCGTGGATCTGCCTTTAGTATAAACGTGTTGTGCTTTTGACATATTGTCTGGCACAATTGTGTCCCTGATATATATGTCTAGTATCTTCTCTAACATCTTCAGGAGGAATGAGGTCAAACTGATGGGCCTGTATTCCTTTGAGTAGAAAGGGTTACTTTTACCCGCTTTCGGTATAAACACAATCCTCGCCTGACTCGACGCAGCAGGCACATAGCCGAACCACAAACATCCCGTATATATCGTTTTTAGACATGGTACCAAAAGATAGCGAACCCTTTGGAGCATGGGTGGGAAGATTCCGTCCAGACCTGGGGATTTAAATGGGTCGAAGGAATTTATTGCCCACTCTATTCTATCTGCTGTAATGATATCCGTTGGAATGTCGTTCACAGTATCTCTTATAGGGTCGAGATCTACAGTGTCAGTATAGCCCGGGAATTAAATTGGGCATGGTCGGATTCTTAGAAATCAGTTTCCTGAGCCTAGCCGTTTCGTTTGTATTTTCTATATTGCTACAGAAGTCTTTCCAAGGTTCCCTCTTTGCTACGCGCACTTCCCTTTTGTATTCCCTTAATAATTCCCTGTAATCAATCCAACATAACTCATAGTCAGCTACTTTGGCCAACTTAAAGAATTCAAGTACCTTCCGCCTTTGCAACCCTAGCTCCTTGTCCCACCAGGGAGGTTTCGAATTGCGTTTTGTACGTGTTGGAGGACAAGACCTATGATGAGCTTTAATGAATGTACTTGTGAGTGAATTTACCCTTTTTTCAAGTTTAAGCTTCCTTTTGCTGACTGTTTCCGCCAGCCTATGAAGTTCACTCGGCGGCGCCGCGTCCTCGTGTGGCATGTAGCAAGACGCAAGGAGTAGTACCTCATCCTTGCCGCCTTTTACGGCCACCACCGTCAGATCATCTGTGGAGAGATTGAGATTAATATAAGAATTTATAATTTTCTTCACCAGTATCGCTGTTCTTACCTTATCTGTCACATTTGGGATATAGGTATTATAATTTTGTGATTTTAAGCCGGAACCCACGTTACCCGAGGCTATCCATGGTTCCTGGACCAACACCACATCGTAGCCGACTTCCTTCATCCCGAGGAGAAGTTCAGCTGGAGCGAGTTTACTTTTGTGGAGATTGATTTGAGGAGCCTTCAGCATGCGGCACTGGCTCCCTCCCGGGGTTAGATGTTTCCTCCAACTCACCCTTATCCACATCCCGTAAGTTCAGAGAGGCTTTCAAGACCTCTTCCAGGCCAAGATGGTTTTCCACCTCCCCAGTATCGAGCGTGTTTTGGTTATCATCACCCGGCTTCCGCTTTTTGAGGTGAAGGTACACGCTACCAATTCCCCACGTCATCTTCCCAAACCGTGGATAAAGTATATCTTCTGCCGTCTTATTGATCTGCAAGATGTAATTTTGGCCTCCCTCAGTATTCGCTGGTTTAGCCACACTTACCACCTTCCAGTCGCTCGTCGGCACGTCCGGATTCTGTCGTTGTAATAGTAACAGAGCATCCTCAGATTTCACCAGGCGCGGAATGAGCACCTGCGCCTTCGGTACCGATGGAATGCAGCTGCGATCGACAATTTCAAGCAAAGCCTCCTCCCACAGGCCTTGAAGCGTTTTTACGGCTTCCTTTACCCACTTTAGAGAAGGATCGTCTTTACATTTTTGCGAATAGGGTTTCAAGCAGCTTCATCTCCACTGCTCTCCACCGTTCTTGCGTCATTTGTCCCAGCGTATTACTACGGTCTATGAGCGCCACGATTAATTGTTTCTCGGCAATCTCATTGGCGGCCGTCGCTGCTTTGGATGTTGTAGGTCGTTCTGTATCGTGCTTGACGCTTGGCTTCACAGCACCGTCATTCCACTTTCTTTTCCTGGTGTGCATCTTTCCTTCTCTTTCGGTAGAGCGTTGCCTTCTTTCAGCAATTTGCTTCTCTAACCTATTCGCGAATTTCGGATCCGATGCGGCACACCCTGGGAGAGTTGAGAAATGTGCCCGTCCTTTTTCAACTTCCTCTTTAGCCCAAGCCAACCATTCTTTCTCTTGCTGAGTCAGGTCATGTTTGGTGCTAAGTCGGTCGTGTACTCTTACCGCGGCCCTGTATCGCGCTTTCGCTTTCATCCCCTCCTTACTTGGCTTAGCTCTAGGTCCTTTCTTACGATCAGAACTGACACCTTCGAGTTTGGCCGGAGAGCGAAGTAGCGCGTCTTCGTCGATTATGTTTACGCGTGTGTCAGCATCCTGATCTGGCAGCGACGCTAGGAAAAATTGGACAAGGGAAGATGGACATTCGCCATAATCCCAAACATCATCGCCTGGATAAGTCGCAAACATGGAGAGGTGGACTTTTACACCTCCCAGTTGCTCAGCGGACATGGCTGATTCAACCAATACCTCCACCACTTCAAGTACGATGAGGATCCGTTCTGTCTCAATTGTCTAAACGAAATCGAAGACGCTTGGCATGTCCTCATACATTACCCCCGTTTTTTCCACCAAGATGAAGATGAAGGAAGTCTTCGGAGAGGTTCCAACCGTGGAGAACACTGTGGCTCACATTTGTGAGACACCATCCAAATGGGGAGCTTTTCAAGACGCGGCAGCGAAGATTATGATTGAGCTTCGCCGCATTGAGCGAGGGAGAAACGCTGACCGCGCAAGGTTGCGCGATGCGATCGTGAACAGCAGCGAATCCTCTGCAACAAGAAACGATGGTTGACCAAGGCCAACGACTGACGGTTGAGCTATGATGCTCTGACGGCCTCCCGACGGAATACCTGACTGTGGGCTCCGGGAGGATCCACCCGTACGTTTGACGAGCTATTTAGTGGTTTAGAGCAAATACAATATATAAAGAATATGCGACAACTTCTCTTCTGTTCTAAATTGTGTTGCTGGCAGATGGCAATCAACCTTTTGGTCAAAATAAAAATGTTGCAGGGCAACTTGCTGTAGTGGAACGAATTTATGTTCTTTTTGATATCAGTCTTTCGTTGTTCTTTGATGCGGAAGGTTGTGCCAAACATTGTATTTGGTTGTGCGTCCATCCGTATAAAATAAAGAACATGAGAAGAATGGAAGTATGCGATTATATAAAAATGCACTTGTTAGCGCTAGAGCATACACAATAAGCACACAATACTTAAACTTCTTGTTTGGTATTGTAAATATGTGTATGCTTTCAATAAATAATACATATGTATATATGAGAGAAAGAACACATGTATTTAACTCGAATGTAGGTCTTATGCCGTTTAGATAATATGTTTTAGTGTTTTGTAAGACGTTTCAAAGATCTGTAATATGTACAAATACATATAAATATGTTATTTTTTAATATAAATGAAAACTCACATATAACTTTCTGTACTGCAGAGCTCCCATTCAAACTTCATTTTTTGGGACTTTTCCTGTAAAGGAGTTTATTAATGAATATTGTAAAGTTAAATTATAAGATAAATTAATTATGTATTTACATTTTGCTCCGAGTTGATATACATTTTTTCATATTTTCTGGAAAATATTTTCAGCTATTTCTGGAAAAGAATTAGATAATTATAAAAGTAAATATTTCATTATTATTTGATTACATTTTTGGTAAAAATTTTAATTAAAAATAAAGGCAGTTATTTGTTTCCATATTATATTAATTTATTTATAATATGGGATAAGCCAAATCACCACGTCAAGGTTACTGCCGTTGATTTGGACTTAAATCTAAATTAAATTAGTCCAACTATTGAATGTTGCAACTGATAATAACTCCAAGATTGTTAAAGCCGTCGATTTGGACTTGAATCTAACTTAAATTAGTCCAACTATTGAATGTTGGAACTGATGATAACTCCAAGGCTATTATGCACTTATATTATATTTTTTTAAATTAAATTCATATAGAATATTCCTTATATATTTTTTTACACTAATTTTATATACACTTATTGAATTGTTTCTATTTTAAATTTATTTTTTCACAACCTGTCTGTTCAGAATGCAATTGGGGTTTGATTAAGCGAAGCTTCCTTTTTGAATTTTACGCGAATTTTTCTCAATTTTCCCATAATTTTTTACTTAATACCAACTTAACTATTCTACTCGTACATTTTACCACCAAAAAAAATGCGTGGGAACTTACAATAAAAGCTAATCAATCACAAAAATTGCATTGCTACGTGTGCGTTAAAAGCAACATTGTAAAGTCCAATTCAAGCAGGTACTCCACACTATTTATATTCCCAACTTATCGACAGAATTTATAAGATTATTTAAAAATTTTAATTTGATTGGTTTATTAAAAAAATTATATTTATATTGTTTCATATATTGTAGTGACACGTATAATTGCGGATAAAAATAAATTCGTTTCAGAGGAAATTCATCAATAGGAAATTCATCAAATGGAAGTTATAAAACTTCAGCATTAATTTAAAATAAAATTTTGTTGTTATACATTACAAAATTGTAATATTCAAGTTAAATAAATAATTTTAAACATTATTTAAACTTCAATACTTACCCTTATTTATGTACATATGTTGTCGTTCAATTGAAATTAGATAGTATACAAATTGAATCTTTTCAATTTAATTTTTTTCAATAATAACAAAACATCCGTGCGAGTTATGTCAAAACCACACATTCCTCCAAATAGCCAATGTAGCGATGAAACGAATGATAATATGCTAAAAGCAATAGAAGCAAATTACAAATAAGCAAACACTGCATTTTTGCTTCCAGCTGCAATCGTCTCTAATATTATGCAAATATACATACACTATAAAATTTGATATACACACTATATGATTGTTATGTTAGACTTAAGAAAAATATTTCGTAGCATTAAGTTTTAGTAATAAAATAAACCTGCATTGAGAAACATCAAAACTTGTTTTTTGATTAACCGTAACTGGCGCAGTCGGCATTAGTGTCTCTGAAGAGATAATTAACAAAAGAACCAGCTCAATTTTAAGTGTTAATAAATTTAATAATTTCAAGCGTTAATTAATTTAATTGTGAACAAATAAATTTATCTAAAATAAAAGGCATATGAATCAAAAACGCATTAATCAATACGACGTAAATCGAAACATTAACCACTGTGAAATGGAAAATAACGAAGAAAAATTAATGGAAAGAATTAAACAGCTAGAAACAATACTAAAACACCTAGAAACAGCTATGCAGAATCAACAAATAGAATTACAAACCCTGCACATACGACAAAACCAACAACAACAACAACCAGAAATACAACAACCTGGAATAAACTCAGCAGACCTAATGAAGGAAGCAGCAAAAATAAGAGAATTTTATGGAGACAAACAGTACGATCTGTCATCCTTCATCAGAGAAGTCGACCTTATTTTGCCATTATTTGAAGGAAATCCACAGTTAAGAGAGTTTGTCTTTCAACGGTATATCAGGAATAAAATTCAAGGCCTGGCATTACAGGCAATTAGAGCTTTAGGACCAAGTGCAACGTGGATGCAGATAAGGGAAGAGCTAATAAAAAATTTCGGAGTTGGAGAAACCTATCATCAATTATATCATCAAGCACTGATTATACGAAATACTAACGTAAGCGATTCTTTTTATAAACTAAGAGATATTTTAGATACTCTAAATGCAAAATACGAGTACGATTATATTAAGTCAGAGGAATTTTCTCTCAAATGTAACGAAGCAATTATTCTCAAAACATTTTTGAATGGAATAAACCCAAATCTGTCTAGCATTATACTTAGTAGGAATATCTTAAATTTAAGACAGGCATAATACATTTTAGAGGAGTTAGGTATGTTACGACATTATAACGGAAAAACTGGTACTTATACAAACTATTATACAAACATTCACCATTATGGTAGGGAACATGGCACAAGAGGTCAATTTCAAAACAATTCAGGTCAGTTAGGGCAAGCTCGACAAGATTGTGGCTCAAACCCTCAATATCATGATCCAAGAAACTCGGGTTACCAGCTTACGAACTCAAGCCAGTTTCGTCAAGGCCAAAATAATACCAAAGGAAAGGATGGATATAGAAAATATACAGGAGTCTGAGGAAAATTTTCCAAAGGAGCCTCGGAACCGAAGTTACCCATAATAAGTTTAACTATTACAAATGAAACCTTAAATTGCCTTATAATAAGACCAAATATACTTCATAAGTTTCAAACACAAAATTTAGAAAAACCCCAATTTTTCAAAACTATAAATGGTATTAACAAAGTAACTATGAAAATGGTAACCCCTATACCCAAGGAGTTCCAAACGTATGGCACTATCGCTTGGAAGGTAGTTAAGTTAGATAATAAAAATAATGATGCAATAATAGGGAATAATATGTTGAAAGCATTAAAAGCTAAAATTAATCTCGAGGATGAATACCTTTTCGTCCAAAGAAACAGAATATTTAGGGCATATCTTAACACCCGAAGGTATCAAGCCAAATTCCAGTAAAGTAAAAGTAATACGAAATCTTCGAATCCCTAAAACTTAAAAAACAAATAAAATCCTTCCTCGGTATTACCGGATACTATAGGAAATTTATAAAGGATTATGCCAAAATTGCTTACCAGTTAGTACGATGTCTGAAGAAAAATGCCCGAGTTAACTCCCATGATCCAAATTTTATTTCAGCTTTTGAAAAGCTTAAAGATATTATAACCGATTTTCCAATTTTAAGATATCCGATCTTCAATAAAAGATTTAAACTTACCACTGACGCTAGCAATTTTGCTCTTGGAGCTCTCCTCTCTCATGAAGGACATCCTTTGTGTTACGCCTCAAGAACACTAAATGAGCACGAAAAAAACTACTCCACCACCGAAAAGGAACTTCCTGCAATAGTTTGGGGAGCAAAATATATCAGGCTCTATCTATTTGGTAGAGTTTGATCTACATACCGATCACCAACCACTAAAGTGGTTACAAACAAAAAACACTGAGAAAAATATTAACCCATGTGTCCAACGGTGGTTAGTCCAGTTAGGAGAGTATGATGCAAAAATCGGCATTAAAGGAAAAGAAAATAAGTTAGCTGATTTTTTAAGCAGGATAGACGTTAATACAAATCAAATAAATTCTATAGAAAAATATATGGAAGATAGTATTCACTTATTCAAGGAAGTTGCAAAGAAAGACTGTACAGATCAAATTAACTGTAACGAGTCATTGGCTATGGCCACAATTCATTCCCAAGAAAACAACTTCAACGACCATTTCGCAATATTAGATACAGTGGTAAACAGATTCAGAATTCAAATTATTTTAGTTGAACAAAAAGAAAACGAGTTCGAAACTGTTCTCGGAAATAAAAGAATATATATTGAAAGAAGTGACATACCCAAGAACATTGCTGATATAATTTGGCGATACATAAGTAATGGTAAAATTGCAATATTCACAATGTTAGAAGATTCGGTTTACAATTTAGTACAACAGAAATTAGTTGAAATGTACTCAAATAGCAAAAAAATTAAATTCGTAAGGTGTAGCTATTTCGCGAAAGACTTGAGAAATAAAGATGAGGCCGTTAAACAAATATCGTTATTTCACACAAAAGAGTCAGGTGTAATTTCAAATTACGAAGTAATGAAACATACAATTTATTACCCTAACCTTAAACTTTTAATTAACAAAGTAGTAAACAATTGCAATATATGTGGTGCTGCAAAATATGACAGAAAACCTATAAAAAAAATTTTTGCTCACAAAGAAGCTCCTTCGGATTTTAACGAAATAGTTTATATAGATACTTATGTTAATTCGAAACATTCATTTATAATCTTTATTGACAAGTTTTCAAAGCATTCTCGAAGATAGAAACAACAAAACCTTGATAGAGAAAATCCGTCTGTATATATCAATCGAAGGAAAAATGAAAAAATTTTAAGCGATAATGAATTTAATAAAATAAACATAAAACAATTTTGTAAAGATGAGGGTATAGATATACACTTTTCAAAACCAAACAGCCACACAGGCAATTCCGATATAGAAAGACTAAATAATACGTTAACTGAAAAACTAAGAACTCTGAATTTAGAACAGAAGCTACCCATTGAAGAACAGATGTCAAAAGCTATACAATACTATAAAAACACCTATCATTCAACAATTAAAGAAACATTTTCCAATATCGAGAATAATAAAACCGACCGAGCTAAAATAAAGAAAAGAATTGAATAAAAAAAAATTAATACAATTTTGAAGCTTAATAAGAACAGGGAAGATTATACAGAAACTAGGAAAATAGGATTTATAAAGAACTAAGCCAATTTAAGGCATAAAAAATAACCCAAATTTAGAAAATATTGTCTACATAATGAGCATGAATGTAATATTAAAAGACCTTTTAAATTTGTAGATCATGATAATAATGCTCCTAATATTGGCAATGGTAACCTTAGCACAAGGCCTTCTCCAAGTACACACCATACATGAAGAATCTGGCTATCTAAAAATTAAACTACGTAATTTAGAAATAGTAAATACAACAAGCACATTATTACATATTATAAATCCAAATGAAATAAGAAATATTTTGACCAAAATTGAAGACAACGTTAATAATTTAAAAATTCATAACAACGAACTTTTAATCGTAGAAATAAGAAACATTGAAGTCAAATTAAAATCCATAACTTCAAATAGTTTAAGAAAAAGACGTGGACTAGTTAACGCTGTTGGTTCTGCCTATAAATGGTTATTTGGGTTATTGGACGCCGACGATAGGAAGAAAATTCAAGAAAATCTAAAAATAATAAAAGAAAATAGCCATAATTCTATCAAAACCTTAAATAAACAAATTATAATTATCTCTAACTTTGACAAGTCAATAGAAGCACTAAAAGTTGCCATAGAAGAAAATAGGGTTAAGATGTCCGAATATTTTAAAGATATTAAAGAAAAAAATAATGAAATTATAAAACGCATATTATACTCAGACCAAATGCTAATGTTAAAATTTTTAGAAAAAAAGAGCAATCAAATTCAAGATAATTATCGCAAGTGCAAAATTTTATATTTTACATCCAAGTATCTTAACCTCCGATGAAATTGACCTATATCAAATTGACTTTTATAAGCTAAAATTAAGTAAAATAGGAATACTAGAATATAATAATCAATACTTAGTTATAGCAATTAAAATACCTAAAGACTATTTAAGAACAGATTTAAAATAATAACACATTAATAATATTAATAACATTACCCAACAAAAATAATTTCGAAATAAATGAAGAGACGAGCTCTTCGTTGAAATTAATAACCAAATTTTACCATATAAGAAACATACTGTATTGAATGATTTGAAATTAAGCAAAAACTGTGTATGGAGGAATAGCTGTAAATTAAGATATAACAATATAAAAACAATTGTAAGGTTAGATGACGATTCATTGCTTATAAAAAATGCTAATAAAGAAAAATTTTACAGAGCTGTGATGACCGGAAAATTGTAATAAATAAAAATAATTTTCTAACATTTTATAATTACGAAATCAAATTGTATAATGAAATTTTTTATAAAAAAACAAACTGTAGAAGATAAGTATTTATATCCTAATGATAAAAGTATAAACTATACAATAAGTAATTTATCATTCAACCATATCAACACAGAACAATTTAACAATATTGATGTAATCGAAGAGTTAAAGTTTAATCAAAATATTTCGTATGGATTAAATGTTACATTCATAATAATTTTCATAATAAGTTTATTTGTCGTAATATTTTTAGTGAGAAGAGGAAAAGACAAAAACAAAAATAAAACAGAAATAAATATTGTAAGTTGCGAGCTTCAGGAGAATCTCAACACAAAGGGGGGAGGAGCTATGTCAAAACCACACATTCCTCCAAATAGCCAATGTTGCGATGAAACGCATGATAATATGCTAAAAGCAATAGAAGCAAAATACAAATAAGCAAACACTGCATTTTTGCTTGCAGCTGCAATCGTCTCTAATATTATGCAAATACACATACGAGTACACTATAAAATTTGATATACACACTATATGATTGTTATGTTAGACTTAAGAAAAATATTTCGTAGCATTAAATTTTAGTAATAAAATAAACCTGCATTGAGAAACATTAAAACTTGTTTTTTGATTAACCGTAACTTGCGCGGTAGAAAATTTACCAACAAATTTTATTCCATTTATATTCCCAAAATAAAATAAAAGCTTTTTGGTAAAAATTTTTTGGAAATTTTTTATTGAATTTATTTATATGAGAATTAATGTATTTCAGTATTATACATAAATAAATTTTCTTATATAATATATGTTATATATATTATGATCTAATGTATAAAATTGATATTCAATGATTTTAATTATTGATTAGCAAAAACAGATACTATACGACAAATACAATGATTTTTGAATATAAATTATAAATGATGAATTAAATATGTGCATATATAAATACAAATGTATTTATATGTGAATAAATACAAAAATAAATTTTTATTCAATTTTCCAAATTTCTGTAAATGTATGAAAAAATCAAATAATAAGCATTTCAATTCACGATATGTATTAATATATACCATAATCTAAATCCAAGCGAATAAATGTGTACGTATGTAATTTATATAAATATGTGTGTACGTATAAAATTGCGCTTCAATTGCTTTAATACCATATGATATCAATATAAAGTACAACGAATGATAAGAAAACGATGAAGATAATAATAATCAAAATAAAGAAGGAATTAAAATCTACTAAAAAGCTAATTCCCACAAGACACATTTTAAAAAGCGTTTTCCAGAAATGTTTATGGCCATATTTGACAGCAACATTTCAAGATTTTGTACTGACTGGAAGGTTGTCGCATATTCTCCATAGAGAGTATTTGGTTAGAGTCTCATACTGACTCCGGCCTTAGACGCGCATTTACATACACATATAAATACATATCCATATACATTTACATATAGATATCCATATATATATATAGATATTAACATCCTTACACATACATATACACATACAAATTTATATATATATATATCGTAACGACACGCCGGGTATCTTTAATATTCTACAGCTGGGGTAGACTCAGCGGTGTCCAGGGTTCGTTAGCAAGAAATAAGTCTTAGGATTTGGTTTACTTTGTGGATGCTTTTATTGTCGCTTAGTTATTTGCATTTTTCTTGTTATGTGTATTTTTATATATTTTTCTCCTTAGTTGGCGAATTGCATGGTGGGGGGTTCTGTGTCGCGAGTTCCAGTGGCGTAGATGTTTGGCGCGAGAGAATAACTCACTCAAGTAGTCGTCCGGCGCGAGTGAATAATTCGCTAAGGTAGTAGTCAATCTGCGTGGCCTTCGTAAATTGAGTCCAATTTCGCAAAGCCGTCTACTGCCTTAGAGAGGTGGTGTGCTTTCACAAGTACATATTCCCCAATGGCTGGTTTCCAAGCCCTCCTCCGTAGGCTGTAATAATGAGCATGGGGCGGAGCCGCTCTTTCTAATCGTCGTCGTACAATGCTGAATATTTCCGTCAGCCTCTTCGCCTTCTCCGTTGGTGGTGTTATCTACCCCGTGGCGAGAATGCATTCATTGTAGAGCGCATGGGGTAGGCGAAACTCACGACCATGGGTTAGGTATGCGGGAGTATATCCCGTGCTTTCCGCTACGCATGAATTGATTGTTAGCGCTATCTCCGGTAGGTGTGTGTCCCATTTTCGTTGATTACCATTTGCGCATTGTGCCACCATTGTTTTAATGGTTCTATTTGCTCGTTCTGTTGGATTTTCTTGGGGGGTGTATGGTGGAGTACACTGGTAGAGATCTTCTAAGAACTTCCGAAGTGCGTGGCTGAGGAACTGAGTTCCGTGGTTTGTGATAAGTACCTTAGAGACGCCAAAGTATGGTAATATGCATTCCCTGAAGGCCTTCTGTAACCCTGCTGTCGTTGCCTGCCGTTGTGGTATTAGTTCCACTCGTTTCGAAAAATTATTATGGAATACTAAAAGCATGGTATTCTCCTGCTTGGAGCGTGGTAGCGGTCCCACGAATCGGCACTAATAATTTACCACGGTTCTTTAGCGATTTTCGTCAAAATTTTCCCTGCCGGCTGTCGCTGATCCGGCTTATATGTCTGGGATAACGCGCAGGCTCTTACATAGCGGGTGATATATAGGGTCATGCCAGGCCAATAGCATCGATTGCAAATACGGATGATAGTCATCCGGACACCTAGGTGTCCGGCACTTGGACTATCATGGTTCTCCTCCATTACTCGTGTGCGCAGAGGAGTAGCTATGCACATTTTCCACTTCATCTTCTTCATCTGCCGACAGCGATGAGAGGTGGCGTTACAGCTGCGCCATTTCAATGGTGAATTCGGGAAATTTCTGCGGTTCCTGTAGTACTTCTCCGCACTTCCTTTGCCACCATGAACATGTCGAACTCCGCCGCATCTATTCGACAGACCGCTTCACTAGGTTCTCTTGATAAAGCGTCTGGCAGTACGTTTAAATTTCCTTGACGGTACTTGATGTTGACTGTGTATTGCAGCAACTCCAATGTCCATCTTGCGATTCGCCCCGAAGGACTCTCTATGGAGTTGAGCCATTTGAGTGCCAAGTGATCAGTGATGAATGTAAACTCGTACCCCTCTAGGCATTCCTTCTCGGTGGGAGAGTAATTCCGTTCAGTCTTCTTGAGGTGTCGGCTAGCTTGACGCGTTCTTTACCCTCGGGTTCCTGCGTTAACACCACGCACAATCCATAATCGCCCGAATCTGTTTGTAGTGTAAATCGTTGGGTAAAATCCGGTCACGCCAAGATTGGTGCCTCCGTGAGTCTCTGTTTGAGAGGATGAAAAGTTTCCTGTTGCTCATTGCCAGAATTCCAGTGTTTGCCTTCTTCAGCAACATTGTCAATGGTTGCGATACGTAGGCAAATTCGACGCTTTACCTAAGTAATGGCGAAACTCTTTCATGCTTGTTGGTGGCTTTAGTTGTTTGATGGCAGCGATCTTCTCTGGGTTGGTATGAATGCCATGTTCGCTCACTACATGACCGAGATATTTTATTTTCCTCTGTAAGAACTCGCACCTTTCGGCGTTGACCTTCAAGTTGGCCTTCCTTAGCCGTCGAAACACTTCTTGTAGTTGCTTTCTGTGTTCTGTTTCTGACTTTGAGGTGACTATGATGCCATCGAGATAAGCGAAAGCATGAGGTTTCATATAAGGTCCAATTACCAAGTCCAGTGGTCGTTGGAAGGCCGCAGGTGCTGAAAGACCTGGAACTGTGAATGCAGTGAATTGCTTACTAGCTTCACCCGTTGGCACCTGCCAGTAGCCATTTTATTAGTCAAGAGGACTGATGCACTTAGCTTTTCGCAATCGATCTAAGATATGGTGTATGCGTGAGATATGGACTTAGCATTTAGTTGGCGGTAGTCGACACATAGCCTCCATTTACCGGTTTTCTTTTTCAGCAATACGATAGGAACACTATGTGGGCTGTTAGAAGGTTCAATGTAACTTTTATTGATTAACTCGTCCACTTGCTCGTTGATAATAGCCTTCATCGCT
Organism: Clusia tigrina; assembly: GCA_920105625.2. Classification (NCBI taxonomy): domain Eukaryota; kingdom Metazoa; phylum Arthropoda; class Insecta; order Diptera; family Clusiidae; genus Clusia; species Clusia tigrina. The sequence goes on from OV050030.1 coordinate 323,316,816, forward strand.
GGATTTCTAGGAAAATACCGCTGTTTGATAGGCGCCTCGTCCTTCATGAAAATTGTATGCTTCGTGACGCTGGTAACGCCTTGAAGTTCTTCGAACAACGCCAACTCCGACGCAATGGAAGCAGCTTAGTCAAGCTCATTGTTTTCGCAGTCCCGAAGCGGTGGTGTCTTTGTCGGCTAGTACGACACTGCTGCTCCCACATGTAAAGGCGGCGCTGCATTTGGCTAGGAAATATATGCCGACGATAATGTCATCGATGGCATCCGGCAGGATTAAAAATGCGATACTATGCCGTTCGTTACCCATTTGTATTGCTATCTCCGGCATCTTCAGCACAATTAGCTAGCGTACAATTTAATTCGGCGACTACAAGAGTACAGCCAGATATTGGAGTGAGAAGCGTAATGTATGATCGTCTTGTAATGATGGGCTCAATGGATTGTATAGCGGCGCGAGAGCTAGCGCACAATTTAAATCGGCGACTACGAGATTACAGCCAAATATTTTAATGAGAAGCGATATGTTTGGTTTCCAGATCGAATCTGATTTCTTGATAAAACCTTATCGCTATTTATACCTTAATTTCTTATGTGCCAAGCCTTAGTATATAATATGGTTCTTAATACATAAAGGGGGCTTTTGCAATGTCAGCGGAAAGTATCACGGTCAATGCCGGCGTACATTCGTTCAAGGGCATTGAACATTTGAATGCAGCGTAATCAAAAACGTGCGCGCTGTTCGCGCTTCGTAACGTGGACACTCTTATATGAGAGCTCGATGTACTTATGTTGGGTCTCCGCTCACATTGCACGTGCCTACGCCGCGTATGGTGTTGGCGTTTGTGTGTGTATATACATACATTTTTCTTTTCATACACTACAGTATATGTATATATGTATGAACATATATATGTATATGTATAGGAATATGTATATGAATTCATGTATGTATATGCATAAGTATTTGCATATGTATATGCATATGTTTATATATATGTAATGGTATATATATACTCATATATATATATATATATATATATATATATATATATATATATATATATATATATATATATATATATATATATATAAATATACATATGCTTATACATATACATATACACAAGAATATACATATACGTATATAAATTCACATACATATACATATACATACAAATATACATATGCATAACATATAAACATACATATATTTACAGATACATCTGCACATACATATATACACATATAATACATATACTTAAATAACCATATAAACACCCATATTCATATACAAATTTATATACATATACATATAAATTTACGCATACATGTACGAATATTCTCATATGCATATACATATACATATAGAGACACATATACATATATATAACACATATACATATATATGTGTATATTAGGGTGGTTTTATCTCATAGGGTAAAAAAAAATGTGAGAATTTTTTTGGGGGCACCCCCTAAAATGTTTCTTTCTGTCAGATTTTAGGATTGCCAAAGTTTGAGCACAATTGAAAGATGTTAACACGTGCCACTGGGGCCTCAAAGTTTTGAAAATCTCGATTTTTTGGCAGTTTGGCGACTTTGCCGACCCATATCTCTAGAACGGTTTAATATATTTGCCCGTGTCATACATCAAATTGAAGGCGATACTGTTTTTAACATTTTATATTCTACACAATAAATACGAAACTAGTACTGAAACCGAAAAAATAGAGCCAATGTCCCTAAAAACGTAACTAGGTACCCCTTAGAGCGAAGATGGGTCCTATTGTAAAAAAACCCATTTTCCTTCCTATATTATCAATTTTTGGAATGAAAACAATTATGTATTTAAAAAATCAAGTATAATAAATGTCTTTTTCATTTTATTCTTATTTAAATTTATTCAAGTGACTGACATAATATGGTTTTGGAGCTATCTGAATACAGCTGACGGCATCTGCTGACTACTTGGAGAACGTATTGTTTTTGTTGCTCGTCCTTTGTAAGTAATTGGTTGTAATCTGTGATGAGCTTGACACCTCGCTCTGCCATGTCGTTCTCAACTTTCAAGTTGTTTACCGTCCTTTGCCCCTCTTGGTAGTTGATGTTCTGCGGCCAAGTTGCAGGATCTTTTTCCAGAAATTCGTTGTTTATGTTTAATCTCTTGAAAAACGGGTAAGTCTCACTTGTAATTTGGGCTGGGAGACCTTTTTCTAGGAATTTTGGCAGTTGTTCTTTTTTTAGTTTGGGTCGCATATTTCTGGAGCACTTCTCATTTTCTTCTGCTTGATTTGTTAAGATTTTTGTCGCCATTTGGCTCTTTACGGTGTTTTGCACTGTCGGGTGAAGCAATGCCAGGGCACAAATTCAGGACTAAGATACCACAGGTGATTTATCATTTTGTTAATTCCTTTTTCTGATATTTTTTTTCAATGCTTTCGTATTTCAATAGATTTTCAATGAGGTGTTTTGGTGCTATGCACGCTCTGGGGGCGTTAAACCAGGCTTTACAGTAGACTCGAACGATGAAAACACAAAGTGCTTCTAGGTCCTCTTGTTCTTGGGAAGTAGCTCAAACTGGTCACGGAAGAGTTGTATTTTCAGACAGTAAATAGCTTTTGCCATTCACTGGGCTTGGTGTACTGGACCTGGAGACTTGAAGCGCACATCTTTTCCGTCAAGATGGCCAAGATATATCAATGCCATCAATGCCTTTGTAGTCGTTTCTTGGCTGGCATTCCATTAGTTTTCTTTGCAGTTCTTCTTTGATATTCTCTACTTCTTCTTTGGGCAGTTGTTTCAAAACATTCTCGCCAACATCGAACTTGGATTTATCAATCGTCGACCATTCTTTTTAAAATCTCTTGAATATGTCTGGTTGAGGTCCTGATGTGCTTCCAAACTTGCAGTCAAAAACCCCTCTCAACAAGACTTCTAAAACGTGGTGTCGGCACGCTAGGTACAGGAGCTCTCGACCTAACATCTGCTCCAGGAGATTGCACGCTCCATTGAGTCTCCCAGTATTTGATGCTGTTGTATCGAAGCACATAGCCACGACCGAGCTGGCGAGACCCCATTCCTCTAGACATTCGTACACTGCTATGGCTTGTTCCTCCCCTGAGCTACTGTCAGTTTCAGGAACGCCCAGGAGTTGTTCTTTAGTCCCATGTGATACCAGAACAGCAACCCGTTCTTTCTGCTCTGTTTTGAGGATACCTGTTAGTAGTTTTTCAACCCAGTGCACGCAAACAGCCTCGTTTTGGGGTATCTTAAGTCTGTCTTGAATTTGTTCCGTGTATTTTTCACAGTTTATTCTCCGCTGTTCACGGAGAACGCTTCTGGAGATCTTATATTCTTTCCGATCCTCTCCGAGAGCTTCTACTGTAGCCCAAATGATACGAGTAGCGTTCCTATCGGATACCTAACAGCGGTCCAGCAACAATGACAATTTCATAGTTAGGACCTCTTTGAAGCCACGCTTGATTCTCTTGGGGGCAGATGGTCCTTCAGATTCTACGTTCATTTCGAGCTCTTCATACGGCGTTTCACGTCCTTCTGACTCCTCTGTTGTCTCGTCGTCCATGAGCTCCACCGCCTCTGTAAACAATGAGATGAGACAATAAGTTAATATTGATGGAAATTTCAGCTAGTGATCTAGATCTTATAAAGTTTCGCTACAAAGAAAATATTTTTTTTTTTTTTTAAATGCTTACCCAAATTTCCCGCTTCAAGTTGTTTGTCCAAGACCTTCCGTAGTTTCTGTAGTAGTCTTTCTTCAGCTTGAGCCAACTTCAGGTCAGCTCCAAGCATGGAGCCTGGTCTTCCTTTCTGTGTTTGTTTGAACGGAAACTCCTTGTCTTCTTCTGAAATCATCATCGTCAGGGCCTCTTGGTGGGCAATATCAAAGAGATCATCCAACTTTAGGGTAAACTTTTTTACAGAATTTCTTGCACTTTCCGTTTTTCTATCCTTGTACTTTTGCATTTTTTCCCAATCATAGTTATTAGAGATTTAAATAAATTAAGTACACAGTGGTTTTAAATTACTTTTAATTTATTGCTTATTGAATTCAATGGCAGTTGTATTTCTTAACGACACGCGCTTGTTTTAAGAACGGAACAGCGAATATATCTCAGAATTAAGAATGAATGTTACAAGACGTCAAGAACAAGAAAAGCAAAGCGTTGCCATATAGTTTAAAAACTAATTAAAGTACTTTATACTCTAACACCCCCACTTAAAGTGCTTTTATTGTAAATACATTTTTTTTTTTTTTTAAAATTTCTATTAATTGATATCCCCAAATTCATTGAACAAAAATTATGCTTAGCCACGGTTAGTCCCTTTGTTAAGATATCAGCTGGCATCTCATTTGTCATCATGTAAGATATTTTTATTGAGCCCTCGCTGACATGATTTCGCATAAAATGGTGGCGTATGTCTATATGTTTTGTTCGCTGATGATATCCAAAATTATCGATGAGTTTCTGCGCACTTTGGTTATCATTATACATCTCAACAGTGTTGCATGGTATACCGATTTCCTCGAAAATTGATTTCAGGTATAGCGCCTCCTTGATAGCATCGGACATAGCCAAATACTCTGATTCTGTACTAGAAAGTGCGACCGTACGTTGCTTACGTGCCTCCCAACAAATAGCAGCTCCAGATAACAAGAAAGCGTAACCAGAATAAGAACGCCTGTCAACCATGTCAGCGCCCCAATCAGCATCTACTACTCCGAAAAAATGCGAGTCATTTTTTGTGTACAGCAATCCATGGTGCAATGTACCTTTAAGGTATCTGAGTATCCGTTTTGCTGCTTTCCAATGTTCGACACCATAATTTGAGTTGAATTGACTTAGTGAATTGACTGCGTACGCGATATCAGGACGTGTTTGAACTGCCAGGTACATTAATGCGCCAATAAGGCTCTGGTAAGGGTACTGCTTCATCACATCTTCGTTTATCTCGCTTGGTTTGGTGAGTTTCAAATTAACTTCTATTGGTGTTTGTGCTGGTTTACAATCCTCCATACCGAAACGCTTTAGAATATTTTTGGTGTATTCGCTTTGTACCAGAAATACTTGGTGCTTTTCTAAATTTTGATAAAATTGTAGTCCCAGACAAGTATTTACATTCCCCATATCTTTCATTTCAAAATCGTTTGTTAAAGCTGTTTTTAGCATTTCAATTTGTTGTTTATTATTAGACGCGATTAGCAAATCATCGACGTAGATTGTTACTAGCATTATGTCTCCATCATTATTGTCTACAAATAAACATGGGTCTTGTTTTGTTGCGTTTAAGCCTAAACTCTTTAATTTTGTAGTTAATTTCAAATACCAAGATAATCCTGATTGGCTGAGGCCATAAAGTGCCTTCTTTAATAAACATACTGGATCTTTACATTTATTAATTGTTTTCAACCATCGTTCTGCAGTGTTACGTACATGCTCGCTGACTTTTTTGTTACTTGATCCAACTAGTTTGCCAGCTTTAATTTTCTTCAGAATATCAATCAAATGCTCTGGTACTTCCATATGAACGCTTTCTTCAAGCTCGCCGTTTAGGTAGGCTGTCACCACATCCATTTGGTGAATTTGCAAATCAAATTTTGCTGCAAGAGCCGACAACAGCCGAATTGATGTTGACCTAACAACCGGTGAAAAAGTGTGCTGAAAATCTTCACCAGGACGTTGTGCAAACCCTTTAGCTACGAGTCGCACCTTAGTCTTACCGTTAGGGGTACCATCATTTTTGGTACGAAATACAAGTCTATTTCCAATCACTTTTCGCGATTTTGGTCGTTCTATTATCTCCCATGTGTTGTTTTTTAGTTGAGCTATAAACTCATCCTCAAGCGCTTTGTACCATGATTCAGCAGAACTAGTTTTTAATGCATCTGCCATCGTTTCAGGATATTCAGACAAAAATGCCATTTCGCATTCTTCAAAAAGATCATTTTCATTATCGGAGGTATCTGACTCACCTTTGATATTTTCGTTTTTACTCTGTACTCTGCTGTATATCTTTTTAGGCCTTCCACGTGAACCACTTCGAATAATTTTTGGTCGACCTCTGCCACGTTGTGCACTCTCACCTCGATTATCACAAATTTCTTCAGCTTCTGATTCTTCATCAGAATTTTTACTGACAATGTCATTTTCAAATTGTTTGATTTGAATTTTCGCGCACGGTTCGCTACTAAATTGCACGAAAACACCACTTTTTTCATCATTAAACCCGTTTTTATCGACGAAAACTACGTCGCGGCTTATAACGACTTTTCGCTTCTCCGGAGACCAAAATCTGTACGCTTTAGATTCATTAGAGTAACCGATAAAAATATGTGCTTGTGATTTCGAGTCAAATTTTCCTCTTTTATTGTTTTTGCCTAAAACATATACCTTTGTACCAAACACTTGCATATGTATCACTGTGGGCTTTTTATTAGTCCATACTGTATATGGAATTTCACCGTTAAGAGCTTTTGTGGGACACCGATTTCGAATATAGCACGCCGTGTTAATAGCTTCGGCCCAAAAACTTTTTGGAGCATTAGCTTGCTGCAACATGCACCTGGCCATCTCGACCAATGTTCTGTTTTTGCGCTCGGCGATCCCATTTTGTTCGGGAGTGTGTGGAGCTGTTAACCGTCTTTTAATACCGTATTTTTTTAGATAAGCACTAAATTCACCGTTTATATATTCAGTACCGTTATCAGTTTGAAGATTTTTTATTTGCTTGCCGGTAAAATTTTCAACTGCGTTTTTATACTGCTTAAATGCGTTGAAGGCTTCTGACTTTTTCTTTAAGAAAAACACTTCACAATAACGCGATTTATCATCAATAAAAGTTATAAAATAGTTAGCGCCACCATTTGATGCATTTCGCATTGGTCCGCACACGTCACTGTGTACGATTTCTAACACATCACTTGTTCTGCATTCATTTCGTTTTGGAAAATTCAAACGTGTTTGTTTTTCGCTTATGCAAATTTCACAGACTGACATATTTTGGTTGGGGTTTATTTTTATTCCATGCACTAGATTGCTTTTTGATAAATCTTTCAAGTCTTTTTCATTTAAATGACCCATCTTTTGGTGCCAAACGTCAATTTTACTTGTACAGACCGCGCTTGCACTTTGCTGACTTTCATTTACGAAATACAAATTTCCTGATCTTTCTGCGCGACAAACGAGTTGGTTGTTTTTATTTATTACATCAGCTTCATTACGACGAAAATGTACCTCATAGCCTTTGTCAACAATTTTTGATACCGATAAAAGATTTGTGCGTAAATCTTCAACAAACATTACTTCATTTAAGTCAATTTTATCTTCGCGACCGTTTACGTTTACAAGCATTTGCATTTTACCGACACCCTGTATTTTTGTATTGTTTTTATTTGCCAAATTCAACACTTTTTCAGTTTTTTCTAAGTTTGCAAAATTTTCCCTATCAGCACTCATATGCGACGTGCAGCCACTATCTAAGCACCATCGAGTTTCACTTTTGCATATTAACGCGTTTTCCGCACAATGAAAAGAGTTAATGTTTTCGACTGCATTTCTCGCACTACATTCGCTTTTTGTTTTGGTTTTGCAATTTCTAGCAAAATGACCAAATTTGCCGCATTTAAAACATCCCTTTTGTTTTCCTTTTGATTCGTTTGGATTTTTGCTTTGACAGTTGCTTGTGTTCTTTTCGTTGGGTTTTTTCCAGAAATTTTTCTTCTTATTTGCATACAACACGCTTTCGTCATCTTTTTCTTGTTTTGCTTTGCGCGATTCGGCTTCTTCCAATATTTTCACACGAAGGACTTCGGGACTTGGCAAATCATCACGTGTCTCCAATGCGCAACGGAAAGTTTCAAATGAATCGGGTAGACTGTACAAAAGTAGTATAGCCAACAGATCATCACCAATTGGAACATTTATTTCTTTCAATTTGTTTACTGCATCAAAAAAGTCGTTGATGTGTTCGCGAACTTTTCCACTTGCTGGCATTTTGGCCAGTGCTACTCGCTTTAATAGTGATGCCTTTCTTGCAGGTCCATGTGAAGAATATGTTCCAGCTAGTTTTTCCCACATTTCGTGCGAAGTCGTACATTCAGAAATCTGCCCGAGCTCCGATGAACTCACTGCAAGTAATATTTCTGCACATGCCTTTTGGTCACCGTTATTCCATGCCGCTGTGTCACCACCAGTTGGGTATGGCTTACTTCCATCAACAAATGGCCATAAATCATTTTTAATAAGTATGGCTTTCATATGCAGCTTCCAAGTGTCGTAATTGTCCGCTCCAAGCGGCTCAATTCTAACAAAGGACGACATCTTCTGTCACACACGTTTTTCACGTTTTTATACACGTTTTTCGCGACTATCGAAAAATATGTCACCCGTTATGTGGCCTGGGCCCATAACCTATTAGAGATTTAAATAAATTAAGTACACAGTGGTTTTAAATTACTTTTAATTTATTGCTTATTGAATTCAATGGCAGTTGTATTTCTTAACGACACGCGCTTGTTTTACGAACGGAACAGCGAATATATCTCAGAATTAAGAATGAATGTTACAAGACGTCAAGAACAAGAAAAGCAAAGCGTTGCCATATAGTTTAAAAAACTAATTAAAGTACTTTATACTCTAACAATAGTACAGTTTTTCCAGCTTTACTATGACATTTTTCTTTTGTTTTGTAGGAATCCGAGATTTTGTCCAAAAAACGAAAACCTCGTCAACAGTAGTTGTGGCAGAGTCTCTCACATTTAACTTCACAGTACGCAAATTGTAGAACATAGTAGCTAGAACTTGTCGATTGGAGAAAAGCTTACTTAAATTCGATCACACGATCGTAGAACAAAATACGACTTTCACTGTTCAGCGAATACTTTTCAACTGACCAAGAAACAAAATCATAAAAGCAAGAACCACCTAGCTATCCTTTTCTTTTTTTAATAACAGACTCTGAACCCCTGGCCTTCTACTTAAAATATAACAATAGGAAGAAGGGTAACCCAATACATTTTTAAACTAGTTTGGTTTTACCTGCTTGGGGTCGCCAGTGATACAGTATGAGGGGAAAAAATTGACACATATCTGACATAAAAAAAAAACATTGTTGTGTTTCTAAGATTAACGGTATACCATAGCAAACATATTTAAATGAAATGGGATTCCAAAGTACAAGTATTCGTCCATAATAAGCAATAATAATACAAATAACGCATCTTCGCTCTCAGGGATACTTAGCCACGTTTTTAGGGACATTGGCTCTATTTTTTCGGTTTCAGTACTAGTAGCGTATTTTTTGTGTAGAACATAAAATGTTAAAAACAGTATGGCCTTTAATTTGATGTATGACGCGGGCAAATAGCTTTAGCCGTTCCAGAGATATGGGTCGCCGAAGTCGCAACACGGCCAAAAAATCGAGATTTTCAAAACTTTGAGGCCCCAGTGGCACGGGTTAACATCTTCCAATTGTGCTCAACCTTTGGCACTCTTAAAATCTAAAAAAATGAAACATTTTAGGGGGGTGCCCCGCGAAAAATTCCGACATCGATTTTTTAAAACCACCCTAGTGTATATATATATATATATATATATATATATATATATATATATGTATATATATATATATATATATATATATATATATATATATATATATATTTATATATCTATATTTACATTTATATGTGTTTGTTTATTTATATATATATATATATATATATATATATATATATATATATATATATATATATATATATACCTATATATACACATATATATATATATATATGCGTATATATATATTTAATTTAATTTAATTTTGTTTTAATCATACAAGAAGTTATAAAAACTTATGCTGTACATTGAACTTAGCCACAATTGTATCTTAAATTAAAAACTTAAAGCTAAAGTTAATACTATTGACAATCATTAGAAAACAACAAACAAATATAACAAAAAAGATGAAAAAATATAATAAAATAAAAACAAAAGATAAAAAAAATAAAAAAAGAAAGAGGGTAGTAGAACTAGGAAGGAACAGAGAAGAAATAAAGCGTCAAGTGTCACAAGGAAAATATAGATAAATAAGATGCTTGAAGTTGTTGTGACTCACAATATTTTTTAAATCATTAGGTAAACAGTTCCATAGTTTAGTGGTGCCAACGAAAAACATTCTAGCCGATTTTCGGAACATAAACCTCGGCATAATGAGATTATTGCAACGATTCGACAGGCTGAAGCGCAACTTTTCATGAAGACTCCCATAGCTTAGTGGTGCCAATGAATAACAATCTAGCCGAGTTTCGGAACGTAAACCTCGGCATATTGAGATTATTGCAACGATTCGACAGGCTGAAGCACAACTTGTCATAAAGTTATAGCAGAGCCTTAGAGTGTATTAATTTATGCATAAATATACAATTTCTTGCCTTTAAATAGCTCTCCATATCGCAACCCAGAACCATTTTACTCCAAGATGAGATATGGTCAAATTTGCGCAAGCCATACACATAATGAGTAGCATTATTGAATGACACTCGCAGCTTATGTAAAGACCGAGAGTCCAAACCACTATACACCACCTCAGAGTAGGTAATAATAGGAACAAGCAATTGCACAACCAACCTACGCCTGGTTTCCACGGGAGTAAATCGAGCAGACATCTTCAAACAGCGCAGAGTCAGATACACATACCAGTACATGCATACATACATATATATATATATATATATATATATATATATATATATATACATTTTGCAAACCACATGGTTGATATGATCCGAGCAAATCAATGACGAGTTCAAATGAAACACAAGCACAACAGCCTTGTTAACAAGTGTAAGGCGGCAACCAGCAATAAACATCGGAGGGATCTCAGTAAAAATTATATAAAGGAACAAAAGATTTCGCCGGATTTAGACACAGATCACTAAGTCCACAAACAAGACATAAGGCCTACCCTGCGTGACAGATATAACTGAATGTCATTGGCATTAGCATGCGAATTTTTTCACTTCATTACAATCAAGTGAAAAAATGTCATTGATGAGGAACACCACGAAAACTTGCCTGCAATATTTATATATATACGAATATAAATATATATATATATATATATATATATATATATATATATATATATATGTATATATATATATATATATATATATATATATATATATATATATATATATATATATATATACATATACTCGTACATACATATACAATATATACGAGTATACATACTCGTAGATACATATACATAAGCATATATAAATAAAGCGTGTCGTTGGCTTGACGCGCTAGTAAAGCAGCATCTTCAGAAAAGGAACAAGTTGCATGTTAGATGGAGAAAATTTCCAACCGATCAGAATTGGTATTCTTACAGGCTGCCTCGTAATGAGGCTGTAGCGGCTGTGAGGCTAGGAAAGAAAAATTATTTTTCCTCTAAGCTTGATGCATCTCTTCCATCTACGCAATTATGGAAGAATCTAAAATGGTTTGGTGTTCATGGCAAGGATAGTACTGATTGTGTAGTGGAACCGAATGAATTAAATAATCATTTCCTGAATCGGTTTCCCCCAGAGAATTCTGGTGAGTGTGAGCTGCCTGTTGTTGATGGACTTGTCTCTCAAAGTTCATTTGAGTTTCATGAAGTTGGTGAGGGTGATGTACACAAAGGGATTATGCGGATAAAATCGAACGCTGTAGGTCCTGATGGTGTCTTTATTAAGCTTATAAAATTAATTATTCCGATTGTCTTGAGTCCATTAACTCACATTATAAATCACTGCTTTACCACTTCGTGCTTCCCAAGTCAATGGAATTAGCGACGGTTGTGCCGGTTGCAAGAAAGGCATCTGCCGTTGCTCCTAGTGATTTTCGGCCCATTAGTTTGCTCTCATGTGTTTCTAAGGTGTGTGAGTCGCTTATGGCTGATCAGATATCTCGACACCTAAATGAGTTTATGCTGCTGTCACCACTACAGTCTGGTTTACGTAAGGGCCATAGCTGCAACGACTCTTTCAGCGATGACCCCGGAGGGGCGGCGGAAGGGGCACCGATGGACAACGATGGACCATCGAGGGACGGACACGGAGCATCGTTTCACCACCGAGGGACTTCGTGGGATAATCGTTGGACCATAAAAATCCAAGAGTGAATTCAGATAACCAACACCTTGGTCAGCTGCCACATGCCAGGGGCAGCTGTGCGACAAGCGCTTAGCGCAACTAAAGTCGAGACCAGTAAGGCCTTAAGTTTGTGATACCGAATATTTTTTTGGGAATTACGGATATGGGTTGACGATTGTGGCATGCTGTCACTTTAGTACATAAGAGTGAAATCTTATCAAAATGGCTGGTAGCTTAATGCCACAATTGCCTCCGACCCGTTAAAACCTTGGCAAGTCTTGGAGAACGCTCGATGTCCGACCCCATTAAGTTGGCGGTACAGGCTAGGATGTAACATTCCCGATTAACGCTGATCTGGCTCTGTATGGAAGCTGCCATGAGGACTTGTGTCAACTCTTGCATGGCCTCCCTGCTCCGGCATAGACAGCCATGGGATCATGAATGCGACTGTACTACGGGCAGCGATAACGACTCTGACCGGGGACCCAAAACGCATGAACAAGATAAATAACAAAGAAAACAACAACAACAACAACAATAACGAGGGAGCAAAAAACAAAAGCAGGGAGCAGGACCCTTTCAATAGAAGCCCCATAGCCTACTAGTGGGCAAGACCAGCGACTGACGGTGCGGAGAAACTCCCTGGGTGATCCAGGGGAGATACAAATGCGGGTGGCATGTAAGTCAGACATGCTAGGGAAGATGGCAATCTACCCGCTGCCGGAAGTGAATGCTAAGGGGAAAATGGCTGTGCTATAGTGGCATGTCGAGGCGCTCATCAGCTACATTGCGGAGCGACATAATGTCCATTCGGACATTCAACGAAAGGCGGAGAAGATCCGTGACATGTGCCTAGAAGTGGCACAAGAACTGGATGCCGATGGCATAGTCACCACTCAACCACCACTACTGCAGCGAGCCAACAAGCATATGCAAACCTGCAAAGCGCAGGAGGACAAGGAGGTCCAAGCCAGCGTATCGCCACTGGCAAGGAGCTACGCGGCTTCCGTTGCAATGCCGAAGCGTCCCCGCGAAAACGCAGAAGACGACGGAACCAGCCCGACGAGCCGAGCTGTACCCAAAAGGCAGATGCGGCAAGGGCGGCCTTGGCGAAGGCCGCCGCAGCTAAAAATACCACCAAGCCAGAAATGAGTAAACCCGACGCAGTGGTGGAAAAGCCAGAGTGGTGCTCGCCCCCGCGCAAAGCCGAAGACACTCGCTAAAGCGAAGCCGACCAGAGCTGATGCAATTGTCATGAAGGGAACGTGAGTGACAACCTATGCGGAGATCTTGCGGAGGATAAAGACTGAGCCGCGCCTTGGGGAATTGGGCGAGAGGGTGAAGAAAATAAGGAAAACCGCGAAAGGTGAGCTGCTACTCGAATTAGCCACGACAACGGATCCGAAGACGTTCAATCTGCGGAAAGTAGTAGCAAATAGACTGGGGACTAGTGTGGAGGTGCGTCAATTCACCCAGGAGACTCTGCTGGAAATAAAGGATTTGGATGAGATCACCACGGTAGAGGAAGTTCACGAAGCGCTCTGCAAACAGCTGACCACCTTCGAAGAGCTCCCCGTGACCGCGATTAGGTCCCTTCGGAAAGCGTACGGTGGAACGCAAACAGCAACCATTAGTTTGCCCCCTATGGCAGCCGCGGCGGTACTGGCCGGGAAACTGAGAGTCGGATGGACCTCTTGTCGGGTGCGTGGAAAGGTAGTACCCACACGTTGCTACAAGTGCATGGAGTTTGGGCATATTGCCAAAAAGTGCAGTAGCAAGGAGGACTGGCGGAATCGGTGCTACAGATGCGGCACCGAAGGCCACAACGCCAGCGAGTGTAGCAAAAGCCCAACCTGTGCACTCTGCAAGACCAAAGGCCACAAGGATACGGAGCACTCGACAGGATGCAGAATATGTCCGTCGTATAAGCAAGTAGTAAAGGAGTCAAAATTCATGGAATGAAGTTACTCCAGCTTAACCTCAATCACTGCGCAGCTGCACAAGACCTACTTGAGCAGATGGTGAGAGAGCACAAGGTCGACGCCGCTGTGCTCAGTGAACCATATCGTCGGAAGCACCAAGGAGTCTGGGTCGAGGGCAATACTTGCCGAGCTGCAATATGGGTGTGTGGAGTCAAGCCACCTCAACTCGCGGACGTCAGGAGGGATGAAAACTACGTCAGGGCAACCATAGGAGGAACTACGGTTTACAGTTGCTACCAAGCCTAACTACGGATGAGTTTGAGTCGGCGGTAGATAGACTCGTTCTAGATGCACACGGCAGGATCCCTGTAGTAATTGCTGGCGATTTCAATGCATGGGCAACTGAATGGGGCTGCGGCCGGACTATGCCAATGGGATATATCCTCATGGATGCACTCGCAGCACTTCACGTGATCCTCTTGAATACCGGAATTACCTTCATAGAATATCTGCGGCGCGTGGGAGATAAGGCAGCAAACACATGTAGAATAATGGCCTACGTGGGAGGACCCAGACAGCGGAAAAGGCGATTCATCGCCGGGGTTGTCAGATCCATTATTCTCTATGGGCCGCCCGTATGGGCCGAAAATGCGGATGTGAAGGCTTTCGTCCGCACCATTGAGGCAGCATACAGGAGAAGTGCACTACGAGTGATCTGCGCATACCGCACCGTATCCACAGATGCCACCTTGGTAATAGCCGGCATGATTCCCGTGAGCCTGCTGGCGAAAGAAGCGATGAACCTCTACCACGCCAAAGGGACACACACGACAAATGTAGAAGAGCTCTTGGAAATTGGAAAGCGGAAGACCCTTCAAGAGTGGCAAGCCCAGTGGGATACTTCTACAAATGGCCGCTGGACAAGAAGGCTGATCCCCAACATTCATCAATGGGTAAGCAGGTCGCATGGTGAGGTGAATTACTACGTCACACAATTGCTGACAGGCCATGGAGGTTTTCGTGTATACCTTCACAGATTCCATTTGGGGAATCGCCCTACTGTGCAAACAGTGGAGGTACAGAGATAGAAGATCCCAAACATGTCTTCTTCTATTGCCCACGTTATGAAAGTGCTAGAGTGGCACTACAAGGAGTGTGTGGAGAGCTCGTGGTGCCCGACAACATAGTGCAGCATATGATCGAGAGCTCGGAGAAATAGGTGGTTTTAGTGGGTAAGAATCCCACACTACTGGTGCCGTAATGTTACCTGTGTCTTGTGGAAGATTTCCACCTCCGTTCCAATATTCGAAAACCCAAAAAAAGGGTCATAGCTGCTCGACTGCTATGCTGAAAGTTGTTGATGATATTGGGATATCATGTGATGATGACCAAGTAAATCTGCTCTGCTTATTTGACTTTTCCAAGGCTTTCGATGGTGTCAACCATAGACTATTATGTTTAAGTTAAAGACTTATTTTGGTTTTTCTGGCAATGCCTTTTTGCTTATGACGAGCTATTTGAGTGGTAGATATCAACGAGTGAATATTGGTGATATAATATCTGATTGCAGGCAAGTTTTTTCTGGGGTTACTCATCAATGACATTTTTCACTTGATTGTAATGGAGTGAAAAAATCGGCATCGTTATGCCGATGACATTCAGTTATATCTGTCACGCAGGGTAGGCCTTATGGATGATCTGGTTGGTAGACTTAATGAGGACCTTGATATTCTTAGTGGTTGGGCTCATAGCAATGATCTGTATCTAAATCCGGCGAAATCTTTTGTTCTGCCTATTTATAAAGACAATATACTTTTTACTTAGATCCCTCCGATGTTTATTGCTGGTTGCCGCCTTACACTTTTTAACAAGACTGTTCTGCTTCGGTTTCATTTGAACTCGTCATTGACTTTCTCGGATCATATCAAACTTACAAAAAAAAAAAAACATTTTATATTTCAAAGTCTTTTTTTTCTGGCTCCGTAAGTTTTCGAGTATTTAAAAAAAATTTTGTTCAAATCAAGTGCGATAAGGTGATAAGCCAAATATTTAATAAAATCTGAGACTCTAAAAAAAAATAAAAAATTAAAATTTTACAAAAAACTTTAACATAAAATAAATAAATGTGCTTCGAGAAAGTATTGAAACGAAAACACACACATAAACATAAACATAAACTGTAAACAAACAATAGCTGAGAGGGCGTGCTTATGAGCACATTACGTTCTCCCCAACCGAGTGTAAGCTCGCTAAGGCAGATAACGCATCGTACAATGTGAGCAAAGATCTGATGCTCTCTAACGAGACAGACAATTTGATGCATGAGCAGTCGCCCGAACGTTTGGTGATGAAAGTTCAGCGTACACTAAACAGTAAAGCAATCAGCATAGTTTCAAAAACTGATGATATTCAGCGCCTACGCGCTAATTCACTATCTGCTCTCTCCACAGCAAACACATTAACCGCTACAGCTACCAACAAAGCATTAACAAACAACATTAAACAAACTGCAAAACATAATAGTTCGGCAATACAGACTTCATGGACCGCTATATTTGTAGAAATATTAAGCGAAAGCTAAGTTCGTTTAAAAACATGACAAAAAAACTTAAAAAAATGTATAAACCAAATAAATATGAAGAATGTGTTGGGGTGTTGTCCTTGCTGCTCGTCGGGCGACGTCCTATCGCGTTTCGCTGGGCGCGTAGCTGAAAACTTTAAAACCACTAGCTCTAAATGAGAACACACAGACACTTTCCGGTTTCAAGATGAAAATCACAAGAGCTTTATTCTTAGAAATACTAAATCTTATATACTATTTCTTAACCCTTATCTCAGTCTGTGAACTGACCTTTCTGGTGTTCCAGTTCAGCACCTGCTAATTGGTGTCAGTTGGTCAAGCCAACTGACCTACTACAATAGTGGTGACGGTGCATTACGCTGCCCTCGTCGACTCGACTGCGGAACTGCAATACCCTAAAAGTTTACATAGTAACATTACACAAACCATTTTAGCTTAAAATACTTAAACCCTAAAAGCATGTTTTACTGTTAAATAATTTTTAGCACATGCTAATCCCACAGAGTGTGGCATCTATTAGGAGTCGATGCTGTGAGTCAACTACTCGTAGGTAGCTTGGTTCTAACTCACAACATCTTACCCCTCTTTCTAAAAGAAGTTAGTGCAACTAACTTCTAATGAAAGTTCACAATCATTTCTGCACTTTAAACAATCTGTGCATTTTCTTAAACCTATAGTATATATGTATAATTTTTACTCTTTTTTTCAAATTCGCCTTATTTAGGTTCTCTTATTGCATTCTTTTCTTTTTAATTTTTTTTCTTTTCTTTTCTCTTATTACTTCTTCTTTTATAGTTTTTTTTTTACTTCTTTTTTTTTAGTTATTTTTTTTTCTTTTGTTTTATTCTTTTAGTTCTAATTTCCTTTTTTTTTATTCCCCTTTTTATATTTGGTCCTTCTTCGACTCTTTTCTTACTGGCGTATATACAAACAAAATTACAAATTAATTACATATTTAGCTAATGCTACGCTTTCATAAATACGGTCGTGTGTAATTGTTTGTCCTGGTAATGCCCGTCCTGCGAGAGTGAAGACCCTCGATGAACTCAGCATACCCCTCCCGTCTTTCTGGATCGGTACGTACAAAGATGTTATAGGTTGGCGACTTGGTTTGCCCTTAAAACTTTGCTTTTAGTGACCTTCTTCTTTCCATTTATATAGCGTGCCCCACGGCTGTAGGTGGTACTGCCTCTGCTTATAGTATTCAACTTGTAAAAAACATTTGAAATACATGAGAGATTACAATACTCCTTCTTACTTTGCAGCTATGCGTTTTATGGTGGAAGTGTTTCTCTTGAGCTTCCTCATAATGGTATTTGACATCGTTTGGCTTTGATGTGGAGACAATCGGTGTTTCTCTGAGATACACGTATAATGATGTAATTTGTGTACCCTGATCGGTAACCAGTCTCTGTGTATTAAATCATATTGCATATGTAAATCACATTTCATATGTTCATACTCTAGATTGGACATATACTTCAATGAAGCAATTAACTTCCGTGAGCCAAATTTCTTCTGCTTATTATATTTGGTGGTGGTTTCAGTCACCCACCTTAAGCTTTTACCCATCTTCAACTTATCCAAAATCAATTCTATTGAGATTGTGATACACTGGGTGGACATTGTAATATAAAATTGTCCAATTCAAAACATGACTCCGCAATGAAACTTGTTTATTTTTCGTTGCTTGTCAATAACTCATCCACAACGCGTTCAAATGCTGCGGCCATATGCCGTTCCGCAAAGAAAAATAAATCCGTCACCATTCATCCCAATCCATTATATTGGCATCCTTGCGGTCACAACCGGATTCCCAAACCTTGGATATCTGCCAGAAATCCCTGTTTTTCAAAAACACATCTTTCCTAATACTACGTTGGACCCCTGTCTGCACCGTCTTCCGAAATGCGCTGTTACTGCAACTTCCTGCTTCGGTTCACATCATCAAAACTGAATACTTATAATAATTTTCTTATATTTGCTAGTTAATATTTTAATTAGATATTTTTCTATGTTTAATTTTAGCCGAACATTCCAAAAGCTAATTTAATAAATCAATTTCAAAATTGTATAATATTTAAACAAATATACTATATACGAGTATACTATATATTCTCTTGGGTATAATTTTCCTATTCAGTATAATTTGTGTTTTCTTTGGATTATTACATTTATTTCTTTATAAATTTAGAGTTTAAATAATTAATTTCTTAAACATTTAGACAATTTAAGTTTTTCTTTTATTTTATAGCGAAATTATTGTTTTTTCTTTTTACCGCGGTCTTGGCACCTGTTTTACGTTCGGTCGTCGGAAAAAAGAGGCGAAGTCGGCAGCGATTGTTTTATACGTAGCTCTGTTCGATGACCGAGTGCTGCCAATAAGTGGTGCCAAGAACTAACATGCAGTTTACATGAGCTTAAGGGGTACTATACTGTGTCATAAGTTACTAGGTTTACAACTCGGCCAATCTGACAGTTGATCGACCTCGATCAATTAAAGTTAGCAGCTACTTAATGTACAGATAGAAAAATACTGAAATGTAACTTTAAAGCGTAAATAAAATATAACAATCGTCAAATCATAATTTCGGTATTGCATAGATCATCAGTGTCTTTTGCCTTATCATTTGCCTTTAATAGCCATTTTCGCATCCGATTAGCTTCTATTACCCCATCATACGGAAGTTGAGTCAATTGACAATTATCAATATCGCGTATCACATAGCGATCATTTCCCAATTTCTTATGTACTACATATGGTCCTCGATATTTAGGAACAAATTTTTTGTTCGTCCCAATGATATTGTTAACGTTTCTAATCACTACAAAATTACCAACGTCATAAGTTTTTGCTTCGGCACTATGCTTCAGAAAATATTTTAAATTATATTCTTGAGAATTAACAATTGCATTCGCGGCACTCGTACGGATATAAGCCAAATTACGCTCACTTCCGGTATTAATTTTATTTTCTAAGTATTCTGTAAGTTCATCTACTATTTGTCCACGTTGTTCGGTGCCAAAAAGTAGCATACTTGGGGTATTTTTTGTCGTTGCGTGAACTGAGTTGTTAATTGCATATTCAACCTGCAGTAATTTATTTGACCAATCGGCATGGTTTATTGGGTTACTCAATTTTCCTAACATGGATTTAATTACCCTATTAACCCGTTCCACTTGACCGTTTGCTTGAGGGGAAGCTACGGCAACTTTTACATGTTGTATATTGTGCTTTATGAGAAAGTCTTCAAATTCTAAAGAAGTAAAACATGTTCCTCTGTCCGAAATCACTCGTTTGGGACTGCTAAAGTAACTCAAATATTTGTCGAGAGGGGTAGTGACTTCTTTAGTACTAGTTGAGTTTGTTGGATATAATTTTATAAACTTTGTGAACGCGGCAATTACCACCAAAATATGTTTTCTTTTGGAAGTTAATGACGGCAATGGACCAAAATGATCAATGTGTATAGTATCAAATGGCAATGGTAGCTTAGGAATACTATACAAATTCCGCTCACGTACTCTTACTGGTGTTGCGTACATAAGGCACTTCATGCAACTTCGTATAAATTTTTCTATTTTTTGACGCATACCTGGAAACCAGTAATATGAACTCATCTTTTCATAACATTTATCCACAGCTTGATGTCCAATTTTTTCATGAATTAATCTAATGACGTTATCCTCCATTTCATGGGGTACATACAAAGCCTTACTTCCATAATTTTTTTTTCTAAAAACCATTCCATCTGTAAGTTCAAAATCATCAACTTTTTTTGTTTCTAAATTAAGTATCAATTTTTTTATGACGTCATCACGTTCCTGCGCTATTTGTATTTGAAAATATATATCACCGGAGTCTAATATTTACGCAATTTGACACCTGTTCTGGGCATCTGCGTGGCCCTTCGCGGCAGCACTCCTATGTTGTATGGAATAATTGTAATTTTCAAGCTCTAAAGCCCATCTGGCAATTCTAGGGTTCACATTTCTTTTTTCCAACGTCAGAGTTAATGAACTAGAATCCGTCACTATTTTGAAAGGAATTCCTTCCAAATAAACTCTGAATCTTCTTAGAGCATAAATTATAGCAAGCGTTTCTAATTCAAAACTGTGATATTTAGATTCTGCCGCAGACGTTGTTTTCGAAAAGTATGAAATGGGATGCAATTTTTTGTCGTCCTGTCTTTGCAATAAGACGGCACCAAAACCTAGTGAGCTAGCATCACAGTGTAATTCAGTTTCTTTAGTTGGAGTATATATTGAAAGAATCGGCGGTTTAGCCAATCTTGCTTTTAATTCATTGAATGAAGAAGTACATTTTTCGTCTAGGCAGAATTCGGAATCTCTCTTCAGTAAATTAAGTAATGGCTTTGCAATACTGGAAAAAGACGGCACAAATCGTCGAAAATATGAAAACAGACCGACGCATGAATTCAGTTCTTTCTGATTAGTCGGTAAAGGATAGTTCTTTATGGCGGCGACATGTGATTCACTTGGTGATATTCCATAAGCGGACACAGAAAAACCTAAATACTCTATTCTTTCATAACCAAACTTACACTTGGAGAGATTGAGTTTCAGTTTACAACTCGTTATGCGTCGTAAAACCATTTCAACTAAAATTTTATGCTCAGAAAAATTCTTGCTTGCAATTAGAATATCATCCATATAAATGATTATTCTCCTATTTTCAACTAAATCGCGAAATATGTTGTTTATAATTCGCTGAAATACTGCAGGGGCATTCTTGAGCCCAAAAGGCATTTTTAAATATTCATACTGTCCATTAGGAGTCACAAATGCAGTATATGGGATTGACCCTTCTGACATACTAACTTGGTGAAATCCACATTTTAGATCTAAAACAGAAAAAATTTTGCAACCTTCTAAATAGTCTATACAATCTTCTATTAACGGCAGTGGATAATTGTCGCGAACAGTAATTTTATTTAACCCGCGATAGTCGACGCACATTCTTGTCTTACCATTTTTCTTTTTAACCAATACAATGGCGGAAGCGTAGGGTGAATGACTTGGGCTTATAATACCGTCACGTTGCAACTCTTCGACAATTGATTGCACTTCTTTTCGTTCTAAATAGGAAAGACGGCGCGGCGGGCAATAAAAAGGTACATTCGAAGTTAAATGTATTTTCATTTTAAATTCCACTGACTCCGTTTCAATTTTTTTCGGCGATATATACGAATCTACAATTAGTTTCCTGAGTTCACCATACGAAAATTTTACTAAATTGTTATCAATATCTATTTTATCGTCAGGCGCAATATCAATACCAAAAACATACGGAACGTCACTATTGGTGCTTGGATTATCACTTAACTCAACCTCCGTTGAAAGTCCACCCTCAAAATCATTTTTCAAAAGACCAAGGTTACTGAGAACTGAAAAAGAATTATCCAGAGGAAGAGTGCAAATATTTTTCTTTTTGTTTAAATTCATTAATTTTGCTTTATTGTAGCGTAATTTCAAATTAGTTAAATGTATATTGAAAGAACTTAAAAAATTTCTGCCTAAAATAACTGGCATTAACATCATTTCATCCGGCAAAATTATAATATTAATATTCTTAACTATATTTTTAAATTTAACTTCACATTGTATTTCATCAATAATTTTTAAACGGCGTCCACCAATTCCAAAATATTTGGATGATCTTGGCCTTGTAGGCAATTTTGGTTTTGGAGCACAGGATTCTCGCATAAAACTAGCCGCGCTACCGGTGTCAAAAAGAGAAAAAAATTCGTTAAAATTTGCACTCTTCACTGAATCTATCTTAAATGCAATACCTACCAGATTAAATGTGGAGATTATGTCACTGCATTCTTCAGCTGTATCGTCGTCCTCAACTGCAGCAACTTGGAAAGCATCATCTCTATCATTGTTCATTGGTGTCTTCTTGGTCAGAATTTTCCGCGGATCGTGGCCCATACGCCAGCACCTGAAGCATGAACCATTTTGGCGCAGAGTATACGGGCAGTTTGGTTTGATGTGTCCGGTTTGCGAACAATTAAAACATAGAGTCACATCTTTTTCTCCACCTGGTTTCGGCACAGGATTTCTTGATGGAACTGCGCGATTTGTGACGACGGCACGAGGTATAGCAGCGGCATCACGTTTGACAGTGAAAGTCACGTTGGGGTCGGCACGTGGAGTCAAATAACGGCATTGGTATCGCTTGATAAGGCGCTTCAGTTCGTCAATAGTACGCGCATTGGCCAGCAGATTCACATTAACGGCACTATTTCCAATACCGTCAATAATGAAATCGACAACTTCGGCTTCTTCAATGTCTGATTGCTTCGCTATAGCCTGCATAGTTAGTACATAACTGTGCATCGACTCGTCTTGTCGAATCCAACGACGTTGTGCTAAAATTTTGTACACATCAAGCCGGGAGACAGACACAGCGAATTCGTTAATGAGATCTTATTTTAAATCTTCGTATTTTAAAGCTGAAGTGGTTGTCAGAAACAACCGTGCCGTGCCGGTAAGAGAGCGTCGCAGACTCAGTAGCTTCAAGCGCTCATCGGCGCTGACAGTCTGCATAATCTCCTCAAAATCCTTGAAAAAATGTTTCACTGTCTGGATCTGGCTGCCCCCAGAGAACTTCGGAATGGCGTGCTCGATTTCGCTGAAATCGGCTCGCTTGACGTTAGCAACCCCAGCGTTAACGTGCGGCACAGTATCTAATTGAGCCGCAGCGATTTTGCGACGGAGCTCCAGAATTTCAAACTGCTTTCTTAGTCTCTCCAGCTCAAGATCTAGTTCGTCATCGTCCATGGAGCCTGTTATAGATTCAGCATTGGTAGCATAGTTTTCAACATTTGGCGCCCCACCTGCAGCGCCTTTCAGCAAATCGGCATTGTTTCCTTCAGCACTGAGCGTATTAGTGACGTTTTTCGGCAGCTTCGAATTCACATTAGCCGGCGCTCCACCAATAACGCCTTTCGCAACATCAACTTCATCTCCATCAGCACTCGGCAAATTAGCGGAATTCTTGCGTTCTTTTTTTTTGTCGCCGGCAGCGGAAGCTCCTCCTTGGCATTTGCCAGCGTCTGCTTTGAGCGAGTCGTCATAATCCGGATAATCAGGATAAATCGCTTATTTTATTAAAAAAAAATTTTAATTTTATGTTTTATTGATTTGGGTTTAAACTACCCCACATCTGAGTTTTAGACAATTTAAGTTTTTCTTTTATTTTATAGCGAAATTATTGTTTTTTCTTTTTACCGCGGTCTTGGCACCTGTTTTACGTTCGGTCGTCGGAAAAGAAAGAGGGCGAAGTCGGCAGCGATTGTTTTATACGTAGCTCTGTTCGATGACCGAGTGCTGCCAATAAGTGGTGCCAAGACCTAACATGCAGTTTACATGAGCTTAAGGGGTACTATACTGTGTCATAAGTTACTAGTTTTACAAACATTAATTATTTTCTAAACTACCTTTAATTTTAATCTGATCTTTTACACAGATAATAAATTTTTTAATCTTTAACTTTTCTTAAACCTACGCTATTCCTGAATATATTAAAAAAACAATATTTCTATAACATGCTTATTCTATAATTGAATGCTATATCATTCAATTTGCGTCCACTCGTCCTTTCCCCTTACATTCTTGGATTCGCTACTGCATCCTAGAGGAAAAGAGGACTGGACCATATGTTAATATTGCCATATAGGGCATCAGTTTTGCTTCGATTTATTTTCCGTGCTCTTTTTCAGTATTGAACGAATTCATTTGTCCTCCGACAAAAACCAGATTATATAAAATAGTCCCGTTTGTGTCAAAACATTGTCCATTGCATGACTATATCTTTCATCGCATACAATTACTTTTTATTTAAATTTACTTCTAGCCTGATATGTATATATTCATTAACGATTCTATTTTCCATGCAGTAATTAGCTCGTATATGGCTACATACATACATTCGAGGCGCTTTAAATTACCTAGAATTAATAGCCAACGTTATTTTCACACATTAACTATACATCTTTTTTTTATATCCCAACATATACATTTATTCAAATTTCCATACTTTAAATTCCTAATCAATAAACAATAAAAACCCATTTATATTTACATATAGCCTACTGCAGTGTCTGCAAAAATATACATACGCACATACCCATTCCTCTTAACTAGAATACTTACTTCTTTAAATATACATTCGTACATTCATTCTTTATCTTATACACTTATATACATATATATACTTACTTCACCAGCGGTTCCGTTGCCTGGCGTTAACGCTCATGCGTCGAATTTCAGTGCATAAACTGCCGTATGTATGTATGTACATATTTGAAGTTATGTTTTATATTACTTACCCACGACTGTCTTATTATTTTATTTTATTTTTTAATTACGTGCAATGAACCCCTTTTTTATCATTTAATATTTAAACTATATTTTTCCCTACTGTCTCCATTCGGCCATAGTGCCTAATAAGCACATTTTCATTACGTCAATTATACTGGCTGGAGTTTAATTGGCACACTTCTGCTGGCATTGATTTTGAAAATCGGCGCTGTGTGTGTTATTTGATACACACATGTACGTGTTTACATTGTTACTCTTGTGTTAACATTTGTAAAACACTATTAACACATATCTTTAGTCGCGTGGAATAATGTGGAATAATTTCAACAAATTATTATGTAGCTTTTTATTTTTTCCCCTTAATCGTTACGACTGTTGTAACTGGGCTTCGGATCTCTGCTATTACATACGGACCTATCCACACAGGTGAGAATTTGTTTCTCCTAGCCTGATTCTTCATTAGTACCTGGTCACCCACTATAAAAACTACCGGGTTTAATACCTTGTTATACGCTTCCCTGGCTATTCGTTTAGCACAATCCTGGTTATCTCTAACCAATTCGTGCGCTCGCTGTAGCTGATACTTTTGCACTTTATTCTGGTGATCAGCATTATACACTGGCGCACATTTGCGCTTCAAATTTGCTGGCATGTTGAAATCAAACCCGGAGAGCGTCCTAAACGGAGTTTGCTTCGTTGATACATGAACAGTATGGTTGTGTACATGCATTGCAGTGGTCAACCACTGATCCCAATTCGAGCCGTCTTCCTTGGCAAAACTGCGCAAGTAGTCGGCCTGAGGTCGATGACTACGTTCCAATGAGCCATTCGCCTGTGGATGATATGGTGTTATGTGTAGCTTCTTGATTCCTAGCATTTTACAAGTTTCTGAGAATAATTTCGATACAAAATTGGAACCATTTTCGGTTATCAAAACCTTAGGAATGTTGTGTCGAGCTATAACTTCATCAAAGAATGCTTTGGCTACCGTACCTGCTTCAGCATCGGATATAGCCACGCACGCCATATACTTTGAGAAAGAGTCTTGGAGCGTCAATATGTACTTGTTTCCCGAAACTGTCTCAGGTAAAATACCTACAATATCCATATGAACTTTATCAAATGGCTGTTTTGGTATGTCAGTTAACACCATTGGCATCTTTGTTAGAGTTGAACTTTTGTTGGCCTGGCACTTTGGCCAACTCTTTACATATTTCTTGATGTCCTTGAGCATACCTTTCCATCCGTATACTCGCCTAATTCTGTCATGGGTTTTCCAGAATCCCTGGTGTCCACCTAGATGTGAATCATGAAAACCCTTTAGTGTTAAAGGGCCTGGATATCTTTTTTATCCTCCAGCTATGTGGAACGGCTGTTTGTTCATTGGCATTGAAACTCGCATTGTTAACATCTCTTGTAGCATCAATTTTATCCCCTTGAATTCTCTCGGCCTTCTCCTTATCCGACCGTGCTTTGGCCCTCGTTTGCACTACTGATACCTTCTGTGCCTGCGATACTCTGCTGAGTGCATCCGCATTCAGATTCTTTTTCCCAGGTTTGTATATGATTTCAAAATCATACTCAGACAACTTGTATCTGAACCTAGCTAGCCTAGACGTTTGGTCTTTCAAATTGGCTATACCTCTCACCGGCTGGTGATCAGTGTATATCTTAAATGGCCGTCCTAGCAAATATGCCCTAAAATTCTTCGTAGCCCACACTATGGCTACGAATTCCTTTTCTATTGTAGAGTATATTTTCTCCGTATCGCTAAGCGCCCTGCTTGCGAATGCTATTGTTCGGTCATTACCGACTTCCCCTTGTGACAATACTGCACCATCAGTGGTCAACAAAAAAGTTTGCTCAAAGTCCGGGTACGCCAAAATTGGCGGCGAGCTAATTATTTCCTTTAGCCTCTCGAATGATTGCTGGCATCTCTCTGTCCATTCGAAGTTTGCTTCTTTTCGTAGCAACTTATTAATCGGCAAAGCAATTCCTGCTAGTCCTTCCACGAACTTTCTATAATAGTTCACTAGTCCTAGGAATGCTTGCACTTCCTTTCTGTTTCTCGGAATCGCTAAATTTTTAACGCATTCCACCTTCTCCGTGTTGAATTTCAAATTGTATTCTCGTAATTTATGGAGCACCATGCACAAGCGTTGCGAATGCTGCTGCAAGTTCTTCCCATAAATTACAATATCATCCAGATACACAAAACAATCTAACCCTTGTAAGCCTGTTAGCACATGGTTCATTAACCGCTGGAAGGTAGCCGGTGCTCCTGTTAATCCAAACGGCATTCTATTAAACTCATAATGCCCTAAACCGGTGCTGAACGCGGTTTTCTGCTTATCTTGGGTATCCACCAGAACTTGGTGGTAGCCACTCGCTAAATCAAGTGTAGAAAAATATCTACTGTGTCCCAATTGATCCAGAACTTCTTCTATCCTTGGTATCGGGAACACCTGCTTGATAGTGGCGTCGTTCAATTTCCTAAAATCGACGACCATTCTCCACTTCTTTTGACCCTGAGCACCTCCCTTCTTTGGTACCAAAATTATTGGTGAGTTCCAAGGCGAGATACTCGGCGAAATAATGTTATCTTTCAACATTCCCTCCACTTGCCTATTTACCTCATCTTTGTGAGCTTGCGGCAATCTGTACTGTTTCTGGTTAATTGGTGCTTGATCCACTCTAGTAGGTATTTCATGCTCTACCTCTGGTGTATATGTTAACTGGTCTCCTTCCAGCAAAAATATGTCATGGAATGACGCACAAATGGCTTCTATTGATGCCTTCTCTTCTGAATTTACGCTTGAGTCTAACTTTAGTGATTCTAGCGTGTTGATGAGCAAGGGAAAGTGCGAGAGAATGGAGAGTCGTGATATTGAGCCCGAACGGTACGGTCATAAAATTCATTCGGTTGTGGTATTTAAATAAAAAATATGCCATTCAATTCAACATTTTGCTGTAATCCTTTTAAAAAGTCCGGTCACAATGGGTGCAATAAAAGTTTAAGACAAGTCCAAGAATGGACCACTTTATACCCAATTGCTATTTATTTTAAATCAGATGGAAAAACACAACATACAAACTTCATAATAATATCTGATTGTCTTGTACACGATTCTGTAGCTGTTCACCTGTTCCATCGCCACCTGAATGTATTTTTGAGAAAAAAGTTTAAAACAACCCCGAAGAAAATCAAGTATTTTTCAGACGGTAGTGCTGCCCAGTTTAAAAATAAAAAGAACTTTATCAATTTATGTTATCATATGGAAGATTTTGGATGTAATGCTGAGTGGCATTTTTTGCAACAAGCCATGGAAAAGGCCCAAGTGACGGTCTTGGAGGTACCGTAAAGAGAGAGGCACGTCGAGCTAGTTTACAGCGTCCATTACAAGGTCAAATAACTACTCCAAAACAATAATATGAATGGTGCCTGCAAAATCTTTTGAACTGGTATTTCGAGTTTTTAACTCTAAAAGACCACGAAGAAGAAGCGCGGTTCCTTCAAATTCGTTTTAAAGATTTGCGTACTATTCCTGGAACTCAAAAGCTGCATTCTATTGAACCTGTAGATAAAAAAAATTTAAAGTCAAGCGTTACTCGGCAGATGCAGATTTTGTAATTGAAATCCTTCAGAAATAAATAAATATGCTGTAATAAAGTGTTTAGTAATGATAATACATTATGTTGTACTTTTTATTAAAGGTTTAGCAATGGAGAAAAAGAGTTTAAGCTAAGAAAAGTCGAAAAAGTTCCGTTACATTTGATTTGTCCTTCTTTTTGTAATTTGTCACCTTTTTGTATTTTGGTACATTTCATGAAATACATAAACCTTCGCCTGCTTTTTTCTTAATAACTCATGTTGTAATAAAGACTCCACATTGAAATTTGGCAGACTTGTACAAAACATAATAAGAATTAACATATATTTTTTTGAAATTTTTAAAAATATTGATTTTCGAGATATATCCTTGATCGAAAATTTAAAAAAAATTTTTTTTTGAATGGCGCATGTTTTTGTCTGTAAAATGAGCCCTTGATTATTAACGTACAATGAATACTTTTCGAGATATTAAAAATTGTGTTAAGGCATCTGAGTGCATTTTTATTGATTTTTGCCAACTTGGAATGGCCATAATTCTGAAAGTTTGAAGGCTATATGTCTGAAAGTTGGCAAATTTTATTGTGCCGATCCATAGATCATGTGTACAAAATCTTATCAAATTTGGAGGTGATGAGGTCAGAAATGTTAATATTTTCGGTTGATTTCATATGTTTTTACCCTATGGTGACTTCATCGTACAGAGCTCTTGGCAAACGTGTTCCCGTCCTTGTACTAGGTATGCGGGTCTATATCTCGTAGTACTCGAGACACTAATGTTTATTGCCAGCGTTAATAGATCGTCCCATTTCGCTGTTGCTTGTTGGCAAACTGCGATATCATCGTCTTCACTGTACGATTTGTGCGCTCAACTGCGTTCTCTTGAGGCGTTTAAGGTGCAGTGAATTGATGGCGTATACCGAAGTGTTGCGAGAACCTGCGAAACGTTTTGCTCGTGAACTGGGATCCATTATCTGTGACTAGAATCTTTGGGACCCCGAAGCGTGCAACGATTCGTGCCCAGAAGGCCCGTTGTAAAGTCTCAGTAGTGGCTTTCCGGAGTGGTACCATTTTTGTCCATTTTGTGAATTTATCACAAAACACCACCATCATGGTGTTCCCGTGCGTGGAACTAGGTAGTGGTCCCACAAAATCTGCGCAGATAATTGGCCATGGTTCATCGGGTATTTGGGTTAGCATTTTCCCCGCAAGCTGCTGCTGGCTGCTGCTGGCTGCCGCTGGCTGCTGCTGGCTACCGCTGGCTGCTGCTGGCTGCTTTTGTACTCTTGACAAAGTTTACACTGGCGTACATATCGGCTAGTATCCCTGAAGAAACCTGGCCAATAGCAAGTATAGGCTATCCGGGCGATAGTTTTCCGGATACCCAGAAATCCTTCTGTCGGTGCATCGTGGTTTTCTCTTAGAATGCGTTCCCTCAATTGTCTGGGAACGCATAACTTCCATGGAGTACAGTCTTCATCGCCTGCTCGATTTGGGATATGCCTGTAGAGTTGTCCATCTTCGATGGAATAATCCGCGTATTTCATAGGCTCTGCCATCACTTCCGCCTTACGTTTCCTCCACCAGTTGCAGTTCTGCTCATGTTCTTCTTGTACTTTCACACTGAGTGCAGGTTCTATCGGCTGTCTCGAGAGTGCGTCTGCCAACACGTTGAGCTTTCCCCGCCTATATTGCACCTCTAAAGAGTGCTGTTGCAGTTCCAGTGCCCACCTGGCTATGCGTCCCGAAGGACTCTCAATAGAATTTAACCATTTGAGCGACAGATGGTCGTCCTCGAGAAATGGCCGCATCTGTGCCAACTACCACGGGATCAGCCTTCTGAACATCGCATATAAGGTCCTGTCGAGCGTACTCTGTGAATGGCTGAAGCTCATCGCCAATGAACTGATTGGGCCTTATCAATGTGGCTTCAGACCTGGTAAAGGCACCATTGACCAAATGTTCACACTACGCCAAATCCTGGATAAAACCCTAGAGAAGCAGATTGACATACACCACCTTTTCGTCGATTTCAAAGCCGCATTCGACAGCACCGTAAGGAATCAACTGTACGCCGCTATGTCTGAATTTGGCGTCCCTGCTAAGGTAATTCCGATGTGCAAAATGACGCTAAGCACCTCCACTGGCTCAGTTAAAATCGGTAATGACTTGTCCAAGCCATTTGTTACTGAGCGAGGATTCAGACAATGTGACCCCTTATCGTGTGTTTTCTTCAATCTAATGTTGGAAAAAATCGTACGCGCAGCAGATCTAAATCGCGCAGGCACTATCTTCCAAAAGAGTGTCATGTTACTGGCGTACTCTGCTGATATTGACATCATTGGCCATAACAACCGCGCCGTGAGTGCTGCATTTTCCGGCTTGGAGAGAGAAGCGAGGAGAGTGGGTTTAGCGGAAGACGAGGACAAAACGAAGTACTTGGTGTCAACACACAAAGTGTCTCAGCGTCTTGGACACCACGTCAATGTTGGCGACTACAACTTTGAAGTTGTGAAGGACTACATTTATGTGGGAACCAGCATCAACACCACGAACGATGTCAGCAAGGAGATCAATCGAAGAATCACTCTTGCCAACAGGTGTTACTTTGGGCTCAGTAGGCAATAGAGAAGCAGAGCCCTCTCGACGAATAAAAATTACTCTCTACAAGGCCCTCATCCTTCCCGTCCTGCTATATGGTGCCGAAACCTGGACGATAACAAACAACGATGAGCGAGCTTTGGGGGCAATCAAGGGAAGGATCTATGGTCCTATATGCGTCTACAGAGAGTATTGAATCAGATGGAACAATAAGCTGTATGAGCTGTACGCCGACATTGATATAGTTCAGCGAATTAAAACACAGCCACTGCGCTGGCTGGGACATGTTGTGCGAATGGATGAAAGTGCTCCGGAGAAAAAAGTGTTTGAATCGATGCCGCCGGGTGGCGGACGCAGGAAGCCACCACTACGTTGGAAGGACCAGGTTCAAGAGGACCTGGCTGCACTTGGTGTTTCCAATTGGCGCCAACGTGCGCGAAGCAGGGACGACTGGCGAAGGCTTATAACTCGGCACTAATCAGAAATGGCTGCTCGCCAATTATGATGATGATGATATATATATATATATATATATATATATATATATATATATATATATATATATATTATATAATATATATATATATATATATATATATATATATATATATATATATATATATATATATATATATATATATATATATATATATATATATATATATATATATATATATATATATATATATATATATATATATATATATATCTATATATATATATATATATATATATATATATATATATATATATATATATATATAGTGTTGGGAGTCTCGTGTCCGTGCTTGGCGAGTGACGTCCTGTCGCAGCTTCTCGGGCGCGTGGCTGAAAAATCAAGAACCCTAGCGTGGAAATTAAAAACTGTAACTTTTAGTTTCAAAACACAAGAGAGATTTATTATTGCGAAACCTAATACTTATATACTATTTTTTAAACATTTATCTCAGTCTGTGAACTGACCTTTCTGGTGTTCCAGTTCTGTACCTGCTAATTGGTGTCAGTTGGTCAAGCCAACTGACCCACTTCAAAAGTGGCGACGGTGCATTACGCTGCCCTCGTCGACTCGACTGCGGAACTGTAACACCCTAAAAGCTTACACAATAACGTTGCACAGATCACATTAACTTGAAATACTTAAACCCTAGAAGCATGCCTTATTATAACACCGTTTTAGCACATGCTAATTCAACATGGCATCTATTAGGAGTCGGTGCTGTGAGTAAACTACACGTAGGTAGTTTGGTTCTAACTCACAACATCCCTCCCCTCTTTCTAAAAGAAGTTAGTGCAACTAACTTCTAATGGAAGTTTACATTTATTTCTGCACTTCAAACAGTCAGTGCATTTTATTAAATCAATACATAATTTTTCTTCTTTCCTTTTTTTTTTTTAAATCCGCCTTATTTTATACTTTGGGTTCTTTTTATTTCCTTTTTTTTTATTCTTTTCTTTATGTTTTTTTTTTCTTTTTGTTTTTGAATCATGTTTTTTCTTTTCTTTTTTCTTCTCTTTACTGTGACTTTCTTTTTTCAGTTTTTTGTTTTTCTCTTTTGTTCTATTATACTTTCCCCTTTTTATTCTTGGTCTTTCATCGACTCGTTTCTCACTGGCGTACAAAACATTTTATTCTCATACTTAAATCTTATCTTCCGCTATGATATTTAAATCTAAAATCTTACGTTATAACCTCCGCTAACTGATGATCCGGTTGTCGGCTGCCGTTGTCGGTATGGTTGTTGTGTTGCGCCGTTGGTGTGGTTCTCGTTGTGGGTATCCTTAATTGGCAGAATATAAACGATCACTGCCAGCGTTATGATCGCGGCGATCCCTCCCTTTTCCAACGAGGAGTGCGATCAAAAATGTACCACTCGGAACGGTTTCCGGACAAAACGACACTCCATTGGCGAGAATGTGCCGCCGTTCAAAGTCTGAGTATACGGTTCGCAGGTGGCTGTCTGGGTGAACGTAAAGTAGACCAAAAATACGTAATCAGCATTAGCGACGTCTTCAACGGAGTTGCAGAAATGATTGCCCGGTATAAGTAAATTGTTCGATTCGCCGAAAAGCCGTTTGCTTTCTTTGAATATGTGTTCATTGGCACTTTCCTGTCTCGTGCAATAACTACAAGGGAGCCTGGTGTCATTCTGCATGCGCCGACTCATTGACTCGTCAGGGCTTGTGTGTCAATATCCAATTGATTTGCAGATCCTTGAGAGTTACTATCCAACTCGTTGGTTGCAAATAGCAGATCATTATCCTCCTCCCCGTTCTTAGCCAAATGCAATACTATGTATTTATCCAGCTCGGCGTTCTGCCCAATAATAATGCCATAGCAGAAATCATGTTCAATAGCACGTTTGTGTAGGTAATTTTTGTCTGATATACTCAGGAGTATTGTGCGTATCGCGGAGTCCCGGACTATTTACAAAAATGTTAGATTTTGGAACTCGTTCAGCACTTAATTGACAAATAATTAGATTAAAGCACTGAACCACAACCCACAAGATCAGAGTCAACTTGCTGCGCGTTGTTTGCTACCCCGAAATGACATAGCTTGCTCGTTTCGTCTGAGCACCGCTATTATTGATTCCGCTCCCGTTATCTCACACCCTCTCTTACTTCCGTCAGATCCTGCCGTATTTGCTCTTAACTCGCAAAGCTCCGTTCTTTTCTCTTGCAAGGCTTCTAGTTTCTTCAGTACTGGCTCCAGATCAGCATCGCGAAACTCCGATATCACCACCCACTCGTCTTTCGAGAACCAAACATTATCCAGTGATTCCAAAATCAGGTCCGTTTCTGCCAAGGGTTCCACCCGCACTTCCGCGGTTTCGCTGCATTTCGCTGGAATTCTCAAATAGGCTACCAAGAACACAGCTGCCTTACACATATACTGTAGTAATCGCTATAATAACTTATCAAATAAATATTTCTATTTCTCTAAATATTTAAATAATCATTATGGTTATATTATTGTTACATTATCATTATCACTATTTTACATTAACATCCATCATCGACCGACCTTTTATATTCATAAATTGCTAAACCTACAATTGAATGCTATATCATTCAATTCCCCGTCCACTCGTCTTCTCCCTTTACATTCTCGGATTTGCTACCGCATCCCAGAGGAAAACAGGACTGGACTATGTTTCATTATTGCCATATAGTGCATTAGTTCCGCTTTGACTAATTTTCCATGCTCTTTTCAATACGTGAGTTATCACTCATTCTAGTTTCGAACCAAATTATTGATTCTCCGACAAAATCAGATTATAAAAAATAATCCCATTTGTGTCAAAACTTTGTCCATTGCATGACTATATCTTTCATCGCATACAATTACTTTTTATTTAAATTTACTTCTAGCCTGATATGTATATATCCATTAACGATCGTCTCTTCCTAGATCGTACATGGCTACATACATACATCTAAGGCACTTTAAATTACCTAGAATTAATTGCTCATTTTCCCAATCAACCTATACATTTTTTATTCAGTAACCTATACATTTTTTCCTAAATTTGGCCTTTCTTCATTTATCTATACATTAAATTCCTAACTAATAAACAATATTTATCTAACCCGCTGCAAAGTCTGCAACCTCATAAATTCTAATTACCCGTTTCTCCTAACTAGCATACTTACTTTTTTTTTTAAAATACACATTTGTACTTTCCAACATACTTACGTTTACCTTCATGCCCCTACCCCTACGACTTGATTCATATCGTACTGATAAAACAATTTAAATATTAATGCTAAACATATGCATGCAAACCGCCATGGCTCATATTAAACTTACACGCTATACTCGCTCATACTTACTTATTGACATTCATACATATGTACATGGCACATGCGCTTGTCATTTTAGCGTCAAAAAATGTCAACGCATCTTATTTCCCGTGTACGTTATGAGTAGCTACAAACTATTGCATAAACGCCCCAGTCTTTGACTCTGCTGCTCATGCGACTACCTAAACCGCACAAACAAACCAAAAAAAAACATATATATATATATATTTATTGCTTCCCATTTTTTCCCCATTCTTCTTTGAAGTCAATATTTTATACATTTTTTTTTTCAAATTATTTTCTCTACTGCCTTCATTCGGCAATAGTGTTTACTAAGCAGATTTTCATTACGTCAGTTTACTGCCCGAGTTTAAGTGGCACACTTTTACTGGCATTGACTCTGAAAATCGGCGTTGTGTGTGTTATTGGATACACACACGTACTTGTTCATATTATTATTATTGTGTTTACACTTGTAAAACACTATTGACACATGAATTAGGTGTGTGGTCTAACGTGGAATAATTTCAGCAAATTATTATGTAGCTTTTTATTCTTGCCCTTAATCGTTACGACTGTTGTAACTGGGCTTCGGATCTCTGCTACCATATACGGACCTATCTACACAGGTGAGAATTTGTTTCTCTTCTGGCTTGATTCCGCTTGAGTACCTGATCACCCACGTTCAAAACGACTGGGTTTAGTACCTTGTTATAGGCCTCCCTAGCTACTCGTTTAGCACAATCCTGGTTTTCTCTGACCAACTCGTGCGGTCGCTGTAGCTGATACTTTTGTACTTTATTAGGGTCATCAGCATTGTACACCGGCGCACATTTGCGCTTCAGATTTGCTGGCATATTAAAATCAAACCCGTAGAGCGTCCTGAACGGAGTTTGCTTCGTTGATACATGTACCGTATTATTGTGTACATGCATTGCAGTGGTTAACCATTGATCCCAATTCGAGCCGTCTTCCTTGGCAAAACTGCGCAAGTACTCGGCCAGAGGTCGATGACTACGTTCCAATGAGCCATTCGCCTGTGGATGATATGGTGTTATATGCAACTTCTTAACTCCCAGCATTTTACATGTTTCCGAGAACAGTTTCGATACAAAATTAGCACCATTGTCGGTTATCAAAACCTTAGGTATGTTGTATCGTGCTATTATTTCATCAAAGAATGCCTTGGCCACCGTACCTGCTTCAGCATCAGGTATAGCCACGCACGCCATATACTTTGAGAAATCATCTTGGAACGTCAAAATGTATTTATTTCCCGAAACTGTCTCAGGTAAAATACCTACAATATCCATATGGACTTTATCAAAAGGCTGTTTTGGTGTGTCAGTTAACACCATTGGCATCTTTGTCAGCCTTGAACTTTTGTTGGCTTGACATTTTGGACAACTCTTTATATATTTCTTGATGTCCTTGAGCATACCCTTCCATCCGTATACTCGCCTAATTCTGTCATGGGTTTTCCAGAATCCCTGGTGTCCACCTAGAGGTGAATCATGGAAACCCTTTAACACAGCCTGGATATCCTTTGTATCCTCTAGCCATTCTACATTACTGGCTGCTTGCTCATTGGCATCGAAACCCGCATTGCTAACATCTCTTGTAGCATCAACTTTATCCTTCTGCATTCTCTCGGCCTTCTCCTTATCCGACCGTGCTTTGGACCTTGTTTGCACTACTGATACTTTCTGTGCCTGCGGT
This sequence comes from Clusia tigrina, assembly GCA_920105625.2. Taxonomy (NCBI): domain Eukaryota; kingdom Metazoa; phylum Arthropoda; class Insecta; order Diptera; family Clusiidae; genus Clusia; species Clusia tigrina. Next base: position 323,353,560 of record OV050030.1, read on the forward strand.
ACTCTGCTGAGTGCATCAGCATTCAGATTCTTTTTCCCAGGTTTGTATATGATTTCAAAATCATACTCAGACAATTTGTGTCTGAACCTGGCTAGCCTAGACGTTTGGTCTTTCAAATTGGCTATGCCTCTTAACGGCTGGTGATCAGTATATATCCTAAATGGGCGTCCTAGCAGATATGCTCTAAAATTCTTCGTAGCCCATACTATGGCTAGAATTTCCTTTTCTATTGTGGAGTATCTCTTCTCCGTGTCGCTAAGCGCTCTGCTTGCGAATGCTATTGGTCGGTCATTACCGACTTCCCCTTGTGACAATACTGCCCCTAATGCTTCATTGCTAGCATCAGTGGACAACAAAAAAGTTTGTTCAAAGTCGGGGTATGCCAAAATTGGTGGGGAGCTAATTATCTCCTTTAGCCTCTCGAATGCTTGCTGACATCTCTCTGTCCATTCGAACTTTGCCTCTTTTCGTAGCAACTTGTTGATTGGCAAGGCAATTCCGGCTAGTCCTTCCACGAACTTTCTATAATAGTTCACTAGTCCTAGGAATGCTTGCACTTCTTTTCTGTTTCTTGGAACCGCTAAATTTCTAACGCATTCCACCTTCTGCGGGTCAGGCAGTGCTCCTGCCTCTGAGCAACGATGGCCTAAATAAACCACCTCTCTCCGCAAAAATTGACACTTCTCCGTGTTCAATTTCAAATTGTGTTCTCGCAATTTCTGGAGCACCTTGCGCAAGCGATGCGAATGCTGCTGCAAGTTCTTCCCATAAATTACAATATCGTCGAGATACACAAAACAATCTAACCCTTGTAAGCCTGTTAGCACATGGTTCATTAGCCGTTGGAAGGTAGCCGGTGCTCCTGTTAATCCAAACGGCATTCTATTGAACTCATAATGGCCTAAACCGGTGCTGAACGTGGTTTTCTGCTTATCTTGGGTATCCACCAGGACTTGGTGGTAGCCACTCGCTAAATAGAGTGTAGAAAAATATCTACTGTGTCCCAATTGATCCAATACCTCTTCTATCCTTGGTATTGGGAACACCTGCTTGATAGTGCCGTCATTCAATTTCCTAAAATCGACGACCATTCTCCACTTCCTCTGACCCTGAGCACCTCCCTTCTTTGGCACCAAAATTATTGTTGAATTCCAAGGCGAGATACTCGGTGAAATAATGTTATCCTTTAACATTACTTCCACTTGCCTATTTACCTCATCTTTGTGAGCTTGTGGCAATCTGTATTGCTTCTGGTTAATTTATGCTTGATCCACCCTAGTAGGTATTTCATGCTCTACCTCTGGCGTATATGTTAACTGGTCTCCTTCCAGCAAAAATATGTCATGGAATGACAGACAAATGGCTTCTATTGATGCCTTCTCTTCCGAATTTACGCTTGGGTCTAACTTTAGTGATTCTAGCACTCTCTAAATTCTCTTTCTTATATCTACCTGCTTAATTTGATTAACCGATCCATAACTTGGTTCCTTAAAACTATCATAACTAGTGAACTTAGGCCTTATCCATATAGTAGTCCTCTTCTGACGCATTTAGTACACAAGCGTACACTTTACCCTTATTAACGTGCGTTATGGTCTCTCCCATATATACGCCGTCGGCTAGCTGCTGCTTGTGCAAAACAACAGTCCTAAGTTTCGTGTTTACACGAATAGAAACTACTCTGGTTGACCTTGCGTTTACTACCTCTATACAACTCTTAACCCTATTCACGGTTCCTTCCTGCCATGACTTTAATGGGAGAGTAAGGATTCTATTCTTATTATCATCATAAAAGGATAACTGTTTTTCTAGCGCATCCAGTATGGTGCGGCCCCAGAGATTATCGCGGCCAATTATCCCATCGGCCGGGATACCTTCCCTATCCAATTCAACTGCGTGCACTCTAAAACTCATTCCCTGAACTTTACTGTGCCCTATTTTAAGTGACCCCAGTGTTCTGATGCAACCTCCGAACGCTCCATTAAGCGTTCTTACATCTTTTGGGTTAATATATAGTCCTTTCCGTAAAACACTAGATTTTACGAGGCTAGTATCCGCCCCTGAATCTACCAAAAGCACTAGCTTTCCACTAGCTGCCTCCTTGCAGGGTATCTCGATGAAAGCATCTCCTACCCTGCTCACAACGAAACAACGCCCTTTTGACTCCAAAATGGACGCGTATCTACTTCCTAACCCTTCCAATTTTCTCCTCCATGCACCACAGTTATCCCTTACAATCCTATACTCCCTCAAAATTACCGCTAATACCTTAACTATACATCCTCGTACCACGTACGCGGCGATTGGCCTATACTCTCTAATCTTATTGAAACTTAATCTAAGTACTAGAACCACTACAGTTATCCAAATCAGTGCGCAATTAAAAATTTTCTCCCGGAGAGACTCTTGCTCCTCCGTAACTTGAACCATTGTTCTTACAATTCTTGGTACGTGGTATTGGAGAGCCTCTTGCTCCTCCTTTTCCTGGACTGTATTTCCTACATTACCAGTCACACGTACCTTCGGCCTAACTGTTACTTCCTTCTTTTTGGCTTTCCAGTCTACTGGCCTCGACTGGGCCGCTGGAAGTTTCCCTGGTTCCTCTGTTGGAACTGCCTATCCCTGCACTCCGCAGCTCGATGTCCCATCCGACCACATGAAAAGCATTTCACCCCCTGTTGGGTGTTGCCTAATCTTTGTCCTCCTCTAGTGTTCCAATTTGGCCGCTGCTGACCATTCCCAGTGCTGAAAGGATTTCTTCCTTGGTTGTTCCTTTCCGTTGAATTGACTCGCGGACTACTGCCCCTGCTGTCCCTTAAGGGTGGATCCAGGCGCCTCGTACCTGGCTGCCTTTCATTTTGATCCCATTTAATATCTATTCGGCACTCTCTACTTGCCTCATGACCATATGTTTGGCACTCCATATAATAGGGCGTATTCTTGCGTGTAATGCATTCATCCCTTGTATGTCCTGGCTTATGGCAGAATGAACAAATGGGTTTCCTCGGCTGGAAACTCTCGACTAGGCAACCTGTGAAGACCTAAATTTTGTAACAAATTTAGGTCACACAAAATACCGCCCTCACCATATACCAACACCATGCGAGCACATGTAGCCAAACCACGCCACACGTGGTTATGCTCGAACATGACACAACGCCGAAATACGGGAATTCCGTATGCGCGAACACGACACAGTGCCGAAATACGGGACTTGTCGATGCTCGCATAAAAAAATGTATAAAAGGCCGGTGCGCAGAGGAACCGGTCTCTTGCGATTTCAACAGCGGCGGCGACAACAGCGGACGAACACGAGCTCTTGCGATTTCAACAGCGGCGGCGACAACAGCGGACGAACACGAGCTCTTGCGATTTCAACAGCGGCGACGACAACAGCGGACGAACACGAGCTCTTGCGATAACCAACAGCGGCGGCGACAACAGCGGACGAGCAGGCGCTCTCTTGCGATAACCAACAGCGGCGGCGACAACAGCGGACGAGCAGGCGAGTAAGTGGGTATAGCATTCGCGGACAGTGGCGACCACGGCAGACAATTCCTGATTTTGAGACTTCTTACGTGATTGGTGGTGTGAGGTTTTAACCGACATCACTACCACGTAAGAGAGTGCTCCCCCCTAGACGAAGTAAACGCGAGGTTTTAACCGGCGTTTCACTTCAAAGCAGCTATTGCTGCAAGTTAGACTTTCGAGACTTCTTACGTGATTGGTGGTGTGAGGTTTTAACCGACATCACTAACACGTAAGAGAGTGCTCCACCCTAGACGAAGTAAGCGCGAGGTTTTAACCGGCGTTTCACTTCAAAGCAGCTATTGCTTCAAGTTAGACTTTCGAGACTTCTTACGTGATTGGTGGTGTGAGGTTTTAACCGACATCACTACCACGTAAGAGAGTGCTCCCCCCTAGACGAAGTAAACGCGAGGTTTTAACCGGCGTTTCACTTTAAAGCAGCTATTGCTTTAAGTTAGAATTTTGAGACTTCTTACGTGATTGGTGGTGTGAGGTTTTAACCGACATCACTACCACGTAAGAGAGTGCTCCCCCCTAGACGAAGTAAACGCGAGGTTTTTTACCGGCGTTTCACTTCAAATAAGCTATTGCTTCTACGTCTGCCACTACCCCACTTCACTGCCATTAGACGAAGCGGAGAGAATGCAGGATTAGTTCTAATTAGTCTAAGATGAAGTTGTAATTTACTGAAAAATAAAATAAAGTAAACAAACTCCATCAAACCTCGTGTTAAGGTCGAGAAAATAAATATTGTACAGGACTCTGGGAAGACTGAGCGTACCCCAGCTAGAGATTCCTTACATGGCGCCCGAGCAGGGACCTTAACACAACGAATCGATATGAAGCCAAAGTCAGGGTGGATCTATACCCTACGCAAAGACCAGCTAGAACAATACGCGGCAGAATTTAAACTTGACGATACTGGAAGTGTGGACGAACTGCGAAAAAGGTTCGCAGCTTTGATAGTTGATAGCACCACTAACCCGGATTTCCGCAAACGACTGGAGGAATTGGAAATAAAGCACACGCAAGAGACAGCAAGCTCCACATTACCAAAAACATCGAAGTCAACGTTAACACAACCATCTCACGTCCACATAGAGGAAATGGAACGACACCAGGAACAACCATCTGTCGGCGCAGATAACATGAACGCCTTTGTGTCAACTCAATGTGTTATCGTCATTGAACAAGTTCGTAAGTGGCCAGTAAAATACGACGGCGATAAGGATCCGTTTGGATTTATAGAGCGCGTAAACGAACTGGCAGACATGTATGGTCTCAACCGGGACTTACTCCCTCGCACAATGCCACAGCTTCTCACAGATAAGGCATTAACCTGGCACCGAAACAACAAAAGGCAGTGGGTCACGTTTGAAGCATTCGAACGAGACTTTCTGAAATTTTTCCTCCCCAGCCGATATTTTGAAGATCTAGACGATGAGATCCGAAAACGGGTGCAAAAGCCAAGAGAGGCCTTTAAGGATTATACCATCGCCCTGCAAAATCTGATGGGACGTGCGCAGTATGACGAAGACCGACAGAACGAACGTATCTTCCGCAATAGTTTGCCCGACTACCGCCTATACATAAGGCGTGACGATTTCTCCTCGCTGGACGAACTGATCACTCGTGCGCAAGAATACGAAAGTATCAGAGCGGATCAGGAAACACTGCGTGAAGCACCACAACGCAGCCGACAACAACCACCACATGAGCAGCTACGACGATGCCAACCGGAACCTCGACGCGATCGAGCACAAACAATGGGCATCAAAATAAGTCACAAAACAGCATGTCGACGCTGCGGTCAAGAAGGACACATCCAACGCAATTGTCGGAACCCACAGGTACTGTTCTGCTGGGAATGCGGCCAGACGAATATCCGAACAATTGAGTGCTGTCAACAGCAAGCGGGAAACGAGCAAGGACCCCCTCAGAACCGGGGACGAGTGGGGCCGTCAAATCACAACCCGTTTCGCCAACAGTAAAGTTGTTACGTTGCGAGCGTAACCATATCTTCGCCACAGTTACGGTGGACGGAGAACAAATAAATGCGACGATAGACACCGGGGCTACAAAGAGCTTCATCAATGGAAATTTTGCCAAACAACATCGAAGTCCGAACAACGTAGTCGCAGTAAACGTGAGGGCACAACTAGCAAACGGCGGTGAATGCACAAGCAAGGAAGCCCTTATGATGGACGTGCGAATAGGTGATAAATGTTGCCGAATGCCGTTTCTCATCTTCCCACGTGCATCTGGACAAGTTATTTTAGGGTTAGATTTCTTGTACACCATGGGAGCTAAACTTTCTCTCGGAGGGAGCTCCGCTGAATTGAGAGCCGACAGGAGAAACTCACGAAACAACCCCAAACAGTTGACAGTGCGTAACAGGAATCCTAGGAAGCAACAGCAGAGGTCACCACAGAAACAACAAGGTCAGCAAACGCTAATACAACAACAGTTGACAATAGCAAACGACGATCAACAGATAACCCCGCCTGCAGTGAGACGAAGGCATTGGATGCGGAACGCAACCAACAGCAATCTCAGCAGCAACAACAATAACATTAAAAAAATTGCCGCTAGCCTCTCAGCTAAAGCCGGCGCTGCCGAAGAAGCCAAAGTGGCCGCAACTACATCACCGGCTTCATCCACACCTATTACACCCCGAAACTACGGACGGAAGAAGAAGAACCAACAAGTAACGCAAGTCCTGCAACGAACTGCTGACACTCTTGAGGATCAGGAGCCACATCCGATGCCCGCCAAAGTGGCTAATATTGAATTAGCAGAAGGTTCACGTACAAGTGCACTCACAGCGACATCGCCTCTATTATCCGCCCATTATAACGAAACTCCATCGCTGGACTGGCACGATACCAACTCCAATTCCAACGCTCACGTTCGTCTACCAAGCACTGCGCCTTCATCGCCACCGCGGCGTGATTATAAGATCAAAGACAAGTTCAAACGGACCTTTACGCTGGACAACCAGGTCAACTGCAACGCGGTGGTCGCGTCACCGAGCGCACAAGTATCCGCTGAAGGCACTGGTACTACTGGCATAGTCGCAGCCGAGCAGGAACAGCAACGCGGTTCGGTAAAACTGGTCTTATCCAAAAAGAAGGGTAGGATTTTCAAAAGTGGGGTACTTGTTCGGTCCGACCAACCCGAGCGGTCTGCAATCAACAAGCGACAGCATCTGTGCAAACATCGGTGGGGTGCTGAAGCCAACGGCGACGCTTCCTGCGACGCAATGCCTCCGAAATTCAATGACAAGCAAGCCATACGAATAGCATCCGACGGCCTTTTTGAAGACTTCAATGAAGAGTCGAGCAAAAGTACACTTTCACGTAACAATAGACCAGTGGTCCCCAATCTATTTGATATGGACACGGACACAGCTACACCGGCCGACACTATTACCAGCTTTAAAGTTGACAGGAAGGGCAAACTGAATGGCGTAGCCGATGCGCTATCTAGACAACCATTAGAAGCTCTTTACTCACGTACTGAACTGCAAGATGAAGAGAAGGAAGAATACAACAACGGAGGCACGTGGAAGAGAGGCGCTACATCATTGACCGCATTATTAACTAAACGGCCCATTACAACTGTCCTAACTTTCTGCGACCTGAACGAGGTACATGGAGAGGAAGGGCAACACTTACCACAACCGGTCAAAGACGCAATAACAGCGAGGGTGCAGATAGATCATAGGACTGGGAAAATGAAACGAATGCGATTCGAAATACCACCATACCGAATCGTCATTAACCCCACGTCAATAACCGTAAGATTGCGCGCCATGAAGTAAGGGGGGGGGGGTGTGAAGACCTAAATTTTGTAACAAATTTAGGTCACACAAAATACCGCCCTCACCATATACCAACACCATGCGAGCACATGTAGCCAAACCACGCCACACGTGGTTATGCTCGAACATGACACAACGCCGAAATACGGGAATTCCGTATGCGCGAACACGACACAGTGCCGAAATACGGGACTTGTCGATGCTCGCATAAAAAAATGTATAAAAGGCCGGTGCGCAGAGGAACCGGTCTCTTGCGATTTCAACAGCGGCGGCGACAACAGCGGACGAACACGAGCTCTTGCGATTTCAACAGCGGCGGCGACAACAGCGGACGAACACGAGCTCTTGCGATTTCAACAGCGGCGACGACAACAGCGGACGAACACGAGCTCTTGCGATAACCAACAGCGGCGGCGACAACAGCGGACGAGCAGGCGCTCTCTTGCGATAACCAACAGCGGCGGCGACAACAGCGGACGAGCAGGCGAGTAAGTGGGTATAGCATTCGCGGACAGTGGCGACCACGGCAGACAATTCCTGATTTTGAGACTTCTTACGTGATTGGTGGTGTGAGGTTTTAACCGACATCACTACCACGTAAGAGAGTGCTCCCCCTAGACGAAGTAAACGCGAGGTTTTAACCGGCGTTTCACTTCAAAGCAGCTATTGCTGCAAGTTAGACTTTCGAGACTTTTTACGTGATTGGTGGTGTGAGGTTTTAACCGACATCACTAACACGTAAGAGAGTGCTCCACCCTAGACGAAGTAAGCGCGAGGTTTTAACCGGCGTTTCACTTCAAAGCAGCTATTGCTTCAAGTTAGACTTTCGAGACTTCTTACGTGATTGGTGGTGTGAGGTTTTAACCGACATCACTACCACGTAAGAGAGTGCTCCCCCCTAGACGAAGTAAATGCGAGGTTTTAACCGGCGTTTCACTTTAAAGCAGCTATTGCTTCAAGTTAGAATTTTGAGACTTCTTACGTGATTGGTGGTGTGAGGTTTTAACCGACATCACTACCACGTAAGAGAGTGCTCCCCCCTAGACGAAGTAAACGCGAGGTTTTAACCGGCGTTTCACTTCAAATAAGCTATTGCTTCTACGTCTGCCACTACCCCACTTCACTGCCATTAGACGAAGCGGAGAGAATGCAGGATTAGTTCTAATTAGTCTAAGATGAAGTTGTAATTTACTGAAACCTCGTGTTAAGGTCGAGAAAATAAATATTGTACAGGACTCTGGGAAGACTGAGCGTACCCCAGCTAGAGATTCCTTACAAACCTTGTTCTCTTTGTTGCGGGACTTGATCCAAAAATCTGCCGATTCCCCTTGGGTTCCGCTGGTGTACCGGTCCTACCTCTGCAGGCGCATTATTCCAACAGATTCCACCTGTTGTCGCTCGCTGTTGGATTGCTTCTTCGGCGGAAGAAACCGCTTCGACTAATTCTGCCATACTCCTCTGCGTGAGATTAAGGGTATAATTAGCCAAGTCCCTATTTATCAGACCTGCCTTGAACACAGAAATCATAGCTCGTTCTACTTGAGCCTTGTATGCTGCAACGTTTCCTGGAAACTGCCAGTTGGCTTCTGTCTCAGCAGCGTTCCCCAGAGACTGGAGCCTTCGTCCCCAGGCTCTCAATTCCTCCCCTGGTTTCTGAGTTGATTCCTGTATTTCCCGTACAAGACAGTCGTACAACTTTTGTTTCAAATATGTCCGATCTAAAAGTGCGTATAACTCCGGAACATGGGCACCAGCTTCTCCACCGCATGAGCTACTTCCAGAATGCCCATTTTACTCCTACGTGCTTGCTTAAGTTCTGATAAAAAATTAGCGTTCATCTCTGTGGGGGTTTCCAGATTCTCTTCTCCCGAATCTGAGAGGTACTTAACCAGTGACGGACTCAAACTTATTAATCTTCGACCGTTTGGTCGTACAGGTGAAATACTGTCTACTGTATCGAGACTTTCCTGTACAGTTACTGCTTCTGGCTCCTTTGGTGGATATCCCTTATTTTTATTATCTATGGAACTTCCTGGAGAAAATGGCTCGACACCGATTTCAGATGCGTCACACAAAAACTCCGCATCACTCTCTTCACTAAATACTAATCTAGGCTTTGGCACACGACCTATCCCTTCCGGAGTCAAATATTCCGGGCAGCGAACTTCTGGTGGCAAAGCTACTACTGTCTGCGCATGTATTTGAGAAGTTGAAGCCGATCTTACCCTTGCTGGCTAAGTAGTTGCCCTGATTCTCTTAAGCTCTAAATTTTCCTTCTCCAGATGCGATGTGGCTTCCTCAGTTTCCCGGAGTTGCCTAGAAAGTTCTCTAGTTTTATTTTCGAGAAATTCCGTATTTGTCTTCAACTCTTCTGTATCCTTGAAGACTTGGAAAAATTTCTCCTCTGTTCGACTCTGAATAGTCGCTAATGCCTGGTCTGCTGCTTCCAAAGTTGACAAGTTTCTAACGTCCCTAGCTAATCTCGAGAGTACCTGGGCTTCACTCTTGCTGGTAGCCGCTTCTAATTGTTCAAACAATTCTTCTGCGAACAATTTTACCTCCGTCCGCAAAGACCTTAGCTTGTCTTGAGCCTTGTCCTCCTGCGAATTAGGACTATCTTCCTGTGCTTCCAGCTCCTCTAGATCCAATCTGAATTTGGTCCACCAGTCCCGTGTAAAACCGTTGACATATAACGGATAATCCTTGGTGGAGTACTCCTCGTCACCACAACAGCCCTTAAACTTTAACAACTCCTCGTTGTTATCATTGAATGCCTTCAACAAGGCTTCTAAGTCCGCTATTCTCTTACGGTAGTACGCGCTATTTTTTCTTGCCTTGCTATCCTTCCTATAGTTTCCTTTGGATTGCCTCACTCTGCCTCTTTTGCTCTTCCAGCAATATTTTCGCCTCTTCTGGTGCCTCCATAGACCGAATTAATCTTTACTTTCAACCCAAACTCCAAAAACCAAGTGTTACAGTAACCTTATTTTAAAAAAATCACTTGAAAATTCCCTTAAATAATCCAATATGACTACCCCAAATTCAATTAGTCCCCAAATACACGCATAGCAGTATACCAAATTACAGTTTGTTCATAATTTCATTTACTTTATTCCACAAAATTACTACCAGAAAATTTTTACACCCAAAGAAGCATTTTACCGCAGAATTATACGCATATTCATTTCCGAACAACGCTCTGTTGAGCTGTTTCGCTTTCCCGTGCGAAATATCGGTTCATTATTGCTGCGGAAATTGTAGTTTCGGAACTACACAAACTTTGACGCGACAACATGTGTTGACAGCACCTCTTCAAATATTTTCACCTAATACCCTAACTCAAATACAAAAATTTAAAACAACCATTTAAATTATTTCACTTGCCTCCACAATGTATTTATTTATTAACTCAATTCATAAACAGATAGGAATGTATTTATCAAATAAAAACATAAATAAATTAATTAACTCGTTTTATCCAACAATACAATTCAACGATCATTTCGATTTTACTTACAAAAACTCTTAAAGCTAATCGTAAAATTTAACCTCCGCTTGTTCTAGTCTGAACATTTCCTGCCACAATCTATTGGCTTCGCTCCAAGGCATAGGAACTTCCTGATCCGCCTGTGCTGCCAGAAACTTCCTCAGAAATGCCAGCCGCTTTCTCTCCCGTGCTGCTTTTCCACCACGTCTATGACAATAAGGGTGTGTGCGCGGCACCTTTGAAATGGTCCTCAGTTCATTCCTTCGACCTTCTGCAACCGTTACGCATTTGGTACTCTGGTCATTTATTTCCTGATATTCAAAGAAAATAAATATCCAATTTTACTATATGAACCGAAATTTAAATTATCCTAACCGCAGCCACGAAACACGCTGCCAATCAAATACTCGCGACGCCCCCAAAAAGTGAAAACGTTGCATCCGGATGGCAAAGCTCGAGGTGGGCCATGGAAAATTCTTAAAAAACCGCATAAAACACCACTCACAAGAAAACTACGACAAGGAATATCTCCAAGCGACGTCCATCTGCCTGCAAAATTGGGACGCCAACATAATGGTATCATCTGTTTATTGCCCACCCAGACACACTGTCACAACAGCTCAGTTTGAAAATTGTTTTAAGTCGTTGGGAGAAAAATGTATAGCAGCCAGTGATTACAACGCTAAACATATGCATTGGGGTTCACGTCTTATAAATCCCAAGAGTAAACAGTTCTACTACG